>JAJHZJ010000314.1:29691055-30075579 GCA_023548195.1 Bettongia penicillata ogilbyi | reverse complement strand
GAATATTTGAGCTCAAGGACCTTTTCTAAACTCCCCTTACTTTACAAAGGAGGAAACTTGGGCCCATAAGTAAAGTAAATAACTGGTTTAAATGCTCCCTACTGGCGGTGTTTAACAATAGGACAGATTACCTTCTGTCTGAAACGGCTTCAGGGAAGGATTGAAGGTCTCTTCCACTCCTCTGATTTCATGAATTTCAAGGTAATAGATACAGATAATGACTTCTGTGAGCCAAGATGGTAGAGTAAGCAGTAAATAATTATAATTCTTCTATATTCTCCTCCAAACAACCATAAAATAGCACCCCAAAGCAAATCTTGCAACAGTAGAACCAGCAAAAAGATGGGGAAAACCAATCTTTTAGGCTAAAACACTTGTAAGATTGGCAAGAAAAGTCTGTCTCAGTTAAAATGGTAACACAGCCCAAGACAAGAAGTATCTCACCAACATGAACATGAACAAACCAGAGGAAGATCCTGAGCCCCAGTGCAATGGAATAGGCAAATGCCAACAGAGCCCTTCCCCTCTCCATGCCTCAACATAACTAGGAAAATGGGTAAACTCAAGCTCTGAGAATGACCACATGCTTAAACATAGTCCTGGGCAAATAGTGGCCAGAGTGTGCAATGCTTCAGTGTAGCCTGAGGAAACACAGAGATACTCCACTGGGCTCAGCATATTCTAGACACCAGCACAAGGACCCTGGCACAGCACCAGGTAAGCTGCCAGACTCCTACAGTCTCCAGGAGTGCCAGCCATCCCCACACCATCCCCTTAATAGTGTCAGACATGATGATCCCCTCTGGCCCTCAGGGCAACATCAATGCAGTACCAGGTAAACAGCCAGAATCTGACACAAGAAGACTCAAACAGTGCCCCTTCCCCCTATTAACAGAGCTCAAATTTAAAAGAAAGGAAAAAGATCAAAAAAGATGGGCAAAAAACAACAAAAGTTGAGGTGGTGACTAGGAAGACCAAGATACAAACTCAGAAAAGGCCAATGAGCAAAATCTCAAGGAAAAAGATAAAGTGGTCTCAAGTCCAGAAAGAACTCATGGAAGAGCTAGAAAAGAGAGCTTAAAAATCATATAAGAGAAGTAGGAGAAAAATTGGGAAAAGAGATGAGTGATGCAAGAGAATTATGAAAAAAATGTCAACAGCTTGGAAAAAGAAAACAATAGATTAAGAAGTAAAATTGGCCAAATGGAAAAGGAAGTACAAAAACTAAATGAGGGAAACAACTTTATAAAAGTTAGAACTGGACAAGTAGAAACTAATGACTATGAGATATCAAGAATTAATCAAACAAATTTAAAAGAATGAAAAAAATAGAAGAAAGCATAGTATTCCCCATGGGAAAAAAAAACTGACCTGGAAAATAGATCCAGGCGAGAAAATGTCAGAGTCATCCTACTGCCTGAAAACCATAATGAGAAAAGAGGATCTGGGCCTCTTTCAAGAAATTATTGAGGAAAAATGCCCTGGTATCCTGTAACCAGACAGTAAAATAGACATCAAAAGAATCCACTGATCTTCTAAGGAAAGAGATCCCAAAATAAAATCTCTAAGGAACATTTTAGTCAAATTTAGAACTATCAGCTAAAGGGAAAAAAATATTTCAAGTGGCCAGAAAGGAATAATTCAGATATCAGGGAGCCACAATCAGGAATATACAGGACTTAGCAATTGAAATATTAAAGTATTGGAAGACATGAAACATGATACTCTGAAAGGCAAAGAAACTAGAACTACAACACCTACCAGGCAAAATCAAGAGTAATACTTCACGGGGGAAAAAATAGATATTCAGTGAACTAGAAGGATTTTAAGCTGTCATAAGAAGAAGACCAGAATTGAGCAAAATATTTGATCTCCAATATCAAGACCCAAGAGAAACCTATAAAGGGCAAAGAAAACATAAGGGGTTCAATGGAGCTAAACTGTTTATATCCCTTCATGGGAAGATGATACTTGTAATTCTTAAAAATATGTTACTAATAGTATAGGTAGATAGAATGTACATAGAGGTCACACAGATAGAAGGTGATTTTGAGGGAATGACACCAAAAAATAATTAAGGGATGAGAAAGAGGAGTACACTGAGTCATCTCATCAGCAGTGTCTCAAAGAAGGGATAATATACTCAATTAGTTGAATACAGAAATTTGTCTTACCAAACAGGAAAGTAGGAGGGGAGAAGATTAAGTAAAGTGACAGGTTACTGACAGAGGAGAGGGCAGACCTGGGGAGGAAGAGATAGATAGAAACAAAGCAATGTCAAGGAGGGAAAGGGTGAAAGGGGAGAGAGGACAAACAGGAGGAAAAATAGAATGGAGGGAAATACACAGTCTATAATCATAACTGTGAATGTGAATGGGATGAACTCTCCCATAAAGTAGAAGTAGATAACAGAATGGATCAAAAAACAGAGCCCTACAATATGTTCTTTACAAAAACCACTTACATCAGAAAGGCACACAGAGTAAAAAGTAAGGAGCTAGGCAGAATGCTTCAGCTGAAGTTAAAAAAAAAAGCAGGCGTAGCAATCCTGATCTCAAAGTAAAAGCTAAAATAGACCTAATTAAAAGAAATAAGGAAGGAAATTACATTTTGATAAAAGGTATCAAGTAAATGAAGTTATAACAATACTAAACATATATGCATCAAGTGGCATAGCATCCAAATTCTTAAAGGAGAAGTTAAATGACTTACAGATTCATGACTAAACAAAAGATAGAGAGTAGTACAAAAAGTAAAAGAGATAATTTTGATTACATTAAATTAAAAAGGTTTTGTACAAACAAAACTAATGCAACCAAGATTAGAAGGAAAGCAGAAAACTAGGAAACAATCTTTACAGCAAGTACCTCTGATAAAGGCTTCATTTCTCAAACATACAGAGAACTAAGTCAAATTTATAAGAATACAAGCCATTAGCCAAATGATAAACAGTCAGAGAATATGAACAGTTTTCAGATGAAGAAATCAAAGTTATTTATAGCCATATGAAGAAGTGTTCTAAGTCACTTTTGATTAGAGAAATGCAAACTAAAATAACTTTGACGTACCACCTCACACCTATCAAATTGGCTAATATGATGAAGAAAGGTAAATGTGGGGCCAGAGTTCTGGAGGCAGCCCCAGCTGCCACCTCCACTACCCCAGCACTGGGACCAGACCATGCCCCTTCCCCACCCAGATCCAACAGAGTTTTCACACTGACCTTCTACGCTGTGTTTGTGGGCCAAAAAGTCTGCAAACTACCACAGCAGCTAGTGATTCAGTCCTAATCCAGTCTGTCTGTGCCAGAGCAGCCCACAGTGGACTGTGCTCTGCTCCCAGCCTGGTGAGATTGATTCTTCCTGTCAACCTTTCAGGCTGTTTTGGGCTGGAGATTTGTTTCAATCTCTCATTTTGTGGGTTCTGCAGCTCCAGGATTTGTTTAGAGTCATTTTTACAGGTATTTGGAAGGATTTGGGGAGAGCTTAAGCAAGTCCCTGATTTTACTCCACTCTCTTGGCTCCACCCAAGCAGTAGTATTTGAATGTAATGGAATAATATTGTGCAATGAGAAATGATGAACAGGCAGATTTCAGAAAAATGTGGAAAGATTTATACCAACTGATACAAAGTGAAGTGAGCAGAATGAGGAAAACACAGTACACAGTATCAGTAACATCATGTGATGATCAACTATGAATGACACCCATTCTCAGCAACAAAATGATCCAAGACAAGTACAAAGAACTGATGAAGGCTTTCCTTCATGGATGTTATGGATGATATCCACATCCAGATAAATAAGTAATATTCTCTGAATGTAAATCAAAGCATACTTCTTTTTCCATTGCTTTGTTTTTTTCATATATTTTTTCTTTTGATCTGTTTTTTCTTTTACAACTGTGACTAATATGAAATTATTTTACATGAAGGTGTATATATATATATATATATATATATATATATATATGTAACATATCAATTGCCTACCACTCTTGGAGGAGGGAAGGAGATAGAGAGAGGGAGAAAATTTTCAAACTCAAAATCTTGTAAAAAATGAATGCTAAAAATTACCTTGACATGTAATTGGGAAGAAATAAAATACTATTTAAAAAATAAGAGATTATTGTTTAAAAAAAACTATTGGAAGGAGAAAAAAGCACAGCACTATCTGAGATTATTACAACAATAACAACAACAAAATAAAAGCCCTCCCCCTATAAATATAATGCAGGTAATGTTCTTGCTATCTAGTCTCTAAGTGATATCATTTTATGAAACACAAGTAGGACACTATAAAAGATAGGACTGATGCTGTCTAGAGCATGAATAGAGTATTTATATTGTCACCAGTAAGCCCTCATTTTTGAAAATAACTGAACAACTTAAAAACTGTATTTCCTTTGAGTCTAAATAACTTTTATAGGAGGGGAGCTTAAATATCCTAAGATATATGCTAAAAACACACCTGAATGTCAGAACCCAGAGGCACATACCTAAGTGAGACTGAGTAGGGCCACATCTAGTGTATTGCATATATCATCTAAGGAGGAGAGATTTTTTCTATATCTGGATGCTTTTACTGCACATATTCTAGAACTGAGGATCTTTTCTTCTCCCAATGATATTCTCGGCAAAAACTGCTATATATGTTTTTTCAACCTTCACTGTGAAAATTCACAATGGATGCCACAAAAATTTGAGAATTACATAGAAGTGATTGTTTGATCTCAAATACAAACTCTTCTGAGCAAAATGATTACATTTATTGAGATTATGGGTTTAAACTCTCCATGCTTCCAAATTACTATAATTTATCTAATCAGCTGTTAGTTGTATTTAACTCAATATAAAGTGCTATCTAATATATAGAAACCACCTGCATTTTACCTTTTTTTCCGTTTTACATGAGAATCTCCATAAGAAGATACAATCTTGAAATAGATTCTAATTGGCAAATGGACAAATTGGAACTCATAATTCTTTTCCTTTGCTATTTAAAGAGAGAACACCCATATAGGGGATGTATGATTTGTTTTTACTTTCAGACAATTTACTTAGGAGAATAATTTCAAGAAAATGGCTGTCACACTTTCAGTTGTCAAAGCATGTGACTCATAAGGACAGTGATACAAATGGAACTTACTGAGGCTATTTGATCTTTTTTTTTGCAGTTTCCTAAACTTACCACAAGGAGAGACCGATGTAGTTAAGTAGTCTCATTCGACAATATCAAAATCAAAGGCTTTTGTAAACAACCAAGGATCATTTTTTCCCCAAACATAAGGACAATTTGTCATTTGCCAAACAAAGATATAATGAAGCAAATTATAAGACTAGGAATCAGAACCTGAAAGAGTATAGTTTTAATTGTTTGATTCCAGTTTGGCTTAGCCTCGAGCCTTTAAAATGTAATTTAGTCCATGACCCTCTAAAAGGAAGAGAGAGAAGGCACTGCTGCTAAGTGTAGTGACTATGAAATTACATATATGAGCATATTTTTAAAAAGGGAATAAAACTGTCTTTCAGTGAAGCAGAATAGTTTGATAGTGACATTCCATCCTTGGAAACTGCAAGATGCAATTTTACACTGCTTTGAGTACAAGTATCTTTTGAGCTGTCATGCAGAAATGGTTTTTCTACTTGAAAATGGGGTTTTCCTTTCATCATTCAGGAATGTGTGCCTGTCACTCCCCATTGCCATCGATACAGGGAGCTGTGATTGTACTTGGCGCTGGAGACACTGCTTTTGACTGTGCAACATCTGCTTTACGGTGTGGAGCCCGCCGCGTGTTCGTTGTCTTCAGGAAAGGCTTTGTTAATATAAGAGCCGTCCCAGAGGAGGTAAAATGGAACCATCAGAAAATATGGAATTGTAAAAGGAGAGATTTTAGGAGATGAACTGTTAACATACAGTGTTCTATTTAAGTCATTAGGCTGGTCTTGAAATTTGCAGATGAGAGTTAAAGGGGTTTGGAGTTCTAATTGTTTCATCTAATTTAGGCATTCATAAGCAAAATCAGATCCATAACGCTGATTTGGATAAAAATGAGGAATTTAATTTATCTCTGTATGAATAGGATTGGTTCTTGTTCTCTGTGCTAATACCTTTGAAATGGTTTATCTCCCACTAATAGCATTAGAATTTGTTAAGTCCTCAATATAATCTGCACTGTCCATGAAATGTGTGGGCCTTACTGGAATTTAGTAATTGGAAACATTAAAATAGTCCTATAAGAATAGCCATAAAGGACTGCCATTTGACTTAGTTGACTTGGCCCCAAAGAGAAGAATAGGGAACAATTACCAGAAGTTTTAAAGAGGCTTTTATCGTCTCTGCATAAGCAAAAAACTCACTAATTGGAGGTGTTCAAATGGAAAAGCTGGATCTTACCAAACAGTCAAGTTCTAGACATTATAGAAGAGATACAGGTACAGGTAGGAGTATCTGACTTCTGAGATCCCTTAAAACCCAAGTATTCATTTAAAAAAAAACAAACTATATCTGTATAGCATCTTGTACTTATAAAACTGTATTTATTTAGATCACAAGCAAGAAATTATTTACTATCAACACACTCTCCTGTTGTAATATGGTATATAAATAATGAATGTCACCTCTTACTTAAAACTTATACTCCCTTTTAACTAATTCCTTAATAAATCTTATTGTGCATTACCTTAGAATGAAAATGTTCTTATTAAAATAGGAATCACCATTCTGTGACATTCCATTGTTTTCTAAATAATGATAATAGCCAGCATTTATATAGCACCTTAACATTAGCAAAAAATTGATACATAGATACATAGATAGAATAAGGAGGGAAGGAGTGGAAGTCACAGAAATCAATTCAATTCAGTGAACACTCATAAATACTACTGTGCCCTAGCATACTGGGATATAGAAAAAAAATACAATCCTTGTCGTTAAGAAATTCACTATAACTGTATTTAATATTCTATGCTTGGTATGAATTTCTATATATAGAGAGATAGATATATACACATGTAATGATATAATCTCATTTGGTCCTCACTACTGGGACTTGGTTGCTATTATTGTCTAATTTTGCAAATGAGGAAACAGAGTCGGACCCCTTAAGACTTAGCCTGGTCACACAGTTGGTATGTTTTTGAAGTAGAATTTGGATATGTCTTCCCCGATTCCAAGTTCAGCGCTTTATCTTCTGTTGCAGAATTTTCCTAATGGTTCATCCATCGACTATTGCTTGCTCACGTGTGGATTAACCATTCAACAAATTAATCAGAGAGGGAAATCAAAATGGCATCTATCTTTCTGCTTTATGGTGTCAATTCCAATCAAATGCACACATTTGATTCTTGGAAATCTTCCTTTCTGTTTTCTATATTCTCTGTCTGTCACATCACTGATAGACACCAATAGTCAGCTAGTCAACAACAAGGGAATCACTAGTAGGGAGGTATCAAAAGGAGGGTGATCCTAGGGAAATGTCAGTACCAACTTAACCATGGTTTTACACCATGTCCACCTTCCCATGAGAATTTGTGGGTAGTGTCGTAGCCCGTCTTGTGGCACAGGGCTGGAAACAGTGCCATAAGAAATGACTACCAAAAGAAAGGTGAATCACATGATTGGCAGATGGCGGAACTATTACGAAATGTGATTGGATATAGTATCAGAATATATAGGAAGTAAGAGCCAGGGCCTGAGAGGACCAAGGTCTAAAGGAACCAAAATCTTTGATATCAAACTAAAGAACTGAATGTTTCAAGGCACTAATGTCAAGAAGAAAACTTGTACATCAGGAGTTAAGTTTCATGGATCCTAAGCAAGGAGATTGAACCAGAAACAAGAGAGGCCTCAAGTGCTTAAATCAGGGCCTGATATTGTGTCAGCACTGAATGAAGTCTTCAGTATCTGTCCCTAAGTTAGTGTCACCTGTTATTCATTTTTTTGGCAATGTAAATAGCCACTATCGTCCACTTTCAGCAGTAATTCCACCTCTTTGGGTCATTTGGGAGCATGGGAGAGTTGCAGAGGCACCAAGGGGCCTGAAATGCTTTTGTTCCTATCATATCGGGTTCTTCCTACTTTTCTGAAGAGTCTAATATTAATACTTGTGGGCATCATAGGATGTAAATTTCTTGAAGACAGGAACTGTATCACTAATTTATTTTTGAAACTCCCCCCCTTGCCCTAGGACATAGTAGTAGATATTTAAAAATGTTTGTTGAATGGAATTGATTTCTGTGACTCCCATATCTTCCCTCACTATTGGACTCCCTTGTAGTGTAGCTATTAGTGTGGAGAAGTCAGAAAGATGTCCTCTGATACTCTATAAATATTGAAATCCTTTAATAGATTAATAATCACAGAATCAGGGAGTCTCAGAGCTGGATGGAACCTCAGAAGCCATCTGGTCCAACTTGTTCCTAAAATTAAGAATATGATATCTAATATTCCCATAACAGTTTAAGGTTGGCAGTATACTGTACATATATTATTTTCTTTGATATAATTCAAATCAGATTCACAGAATATGAACATCTCTTAAGAACATACCTAATAAAAGGTCTTCCAGTTTTTGCTTAAAGACTAAAGAGGAAGAACCCATTAACTCATGAGGAAGTTAATTCTGTTTTTATTTAGCTCATATTAAGAGTTAAATTTTTTTCCCTTAAAGCTTCAAGGTTTCCTTTTGTGATCCTGGCATTGCCCTAGTTCTGTCTTGTTGTTCAGTTGTTTCAGTCATGTCTGAGTCTTTGTGACCCCATTTAGGGTTTTCTTGGCAAAGATACAGGGGTGATTTGCCATTTCCTTCTCCAGATCATTTTACAAATAAGGAAACTGAGGCAAATAGGGTTAAGCAACTTGTCCAAGGGTCACCCGGCTAGCAAGTGTCTGAGACCAGATTTGAAGTCGGAAGGATGTCTCCCTGACTGCTGGTCTGGCATTCTATCCATAGTACCACCTAGCTATACCATTTCTGAACTCTAGGTTCGAGCAAAGTGAACCTGATTCTTTTTCTGTGGTATAGTATAGTGTATTCCTTTTCTATAGTATAGCCCTTCAGATATTTAAAGACAACTATCATGCCCCCCTTCTCCTCACAGTTCTTTAACCTGATTCTTCTTAAGTCATGGAGTTAAGGTCCTTCAACATCCTGTTTACTTTTCTTTATATCCTTTTCAACTCATCAATACTTTTTCTAAAATGTGATGCCCAGAACTGACTACAATAGTAATTGGTAATAGCAGTAGTAATAACAATGGTGGCTACACTTACATTGCACTTACTTTGTGCCAGGAATTACACTAGGCACTTTACAATTATTACATCAGTTAATCCTCATGATAACCCTGAAAGGTTGGTGCTGTTACTATCCTCATTATATAGATGAGAAAACTGAGGCAAACAGATTATGTGACTTATCCAAGATAACATGCCTAATAAGTATCTGATGCCACATTTGAACTCGGCTCTTTCTGATTCCAGGTCCAGCTTTCTATCTACTGTGCCATCTAGCAACAATCTTTGAGATGCCAAAAATATCTTATACACATTAACCCTCTATTAAAGGCTGCCATGTCACACTGTTTGCTCAAATTTATCTTGCAACCCTTAAATCTCTTTTAGAAAAAAAAAGCTTTCCAGCCTTGCCTTCTATTTATTTATACAGCGGATTTTTTTTTTTTTTGGTGCCAAAAGTGTAAGTATAGTAGAAGTATAAGACTTTACAGATACCTCTATTAAATTCCTCCTTACGTAGTTTTAGACTGTCCAGATATTTGGGGATCTCGGCTATCATCTCATGCATTATCTAATCCTGTCCCTCCAGCAAATTTGTTAAGCATGGCATCAAAACTTCCATCAATCCAACCCCCTAGCTATCAATTAATCAGTAAGCTTTTACTAAGCTGCTGTTATATACCAAGCACTGTGCTTAGTCTTTGATTTGTTAAAGTTAAAATAGCAAAGGGTTGAACACCAAACTTTGGCTCATCCCCTTGAGACCTTCTTCTAAACTGGCACAATGCTATTACTGTAACTCCTTGGGACTGTCAATTTCAACAAGTTTTGAATCTTCATCCTATATTATCCAGCCTATGGGAATAGGAGAAGAAATGGTATCACATGGTTTGCAAAAATGTAGTTAAAACTATTTCTACAACATTCTACCTAATCTATTAATCTTGTAGCCATCCCAAGAAAAGGGGAAAAAAAGATTAATTTTACATGAACTGATTAGTATGTCTTCATCAAGCCATGCTGGTTCTTCATGCTCCCTGCTTAATTTATAGTTGTTTTACCAACCATCCTTTTAAAAATGCATTCTAGGATTTGGCCACAAATCCAATTGAAGGCTATCAGACTGTAGCTCACAGATTCCATTCTTTTCCATTTGAAAAAAAAATTCAGGACACTTAGATATCATTGAATTCTGGTGGAGGGGAAATATTCTTCAGCACTCTTTGACATTATTGGACATTGAACCAAAATATTTTAACTTCTTCTATTTTTAACTCATCTCCACTTCTCTCCCCAAATCATACAAAATGAAGGTCACCAAATATCAAATTCACTTTTTCTAAAATCATTTGATCAGGTCAGTGGATTTTATATTTCAAGAAAGTATTCATATTGATCCCAAATTTTGGAATAATTTTGGGGAATAAAATGTTTAGTTTGATAAATACTAAAACATCTATGATTTTAATTGTTTTCATTTAGAAACTGATGCTTTTCTATGACCTGAATTAAAAGTCATTAGTACTCTGCAAATACAGTAAAAGAATAAGGACATTTTTCCTGTGGTTTTATCACTTCTTGTATTCATCCTTTGATATATAAATATTAGCAGGTATAGTTTGTTTTAGTAGACATATTTGGGGTGGGGTGGGAGGTACCATTCAAGACATACAGAAACCACAGCCAGTAAATTTCTGTTATCTACAAGTGGTCAATACAAAAATGACTAGCATAAAGTTTCTCTCTCTAGGAACTCAAACATTGCATATCATGTACTTACAGAGTTTGCAGTATAAATTTATATCTAAAGACTATTTCCTCTGAAGGCTAGAAAATGCACCCTAAACACTAATAGCTATTGTGGATACAACCATGTCCCATTCCTGTAAACAATGATAAACATAGTTTCTATGGATTTCATCAACTTTTACATAACATTTCCTTTCCTTGTTAAGGAAGTATGAAAACAGAAAATCTAGATCTGATGAAAAGAAGACATAGAAGCATAACCATTTTATACATACAATTGAAGTTCCAAATGTCTTTCATTTTCTCCTGAAGCAACACACACACACACACACACACACACACACACACACACACGTACACACGTACTAATAACAAACTAGAGCATCTCACTGAAAGTCTTCAGGGATCCCAGAAATTGTTCTGCACTACCCTCTAAGAAGATGAAGGAAAATCCATTAATAATTCCCTCCAGTCCTTTCTGCTAAGTCAAACAGATGAGATTAAATTTCTCAGGATAACAGAATCCCCCAAATATGAGTATCAAAAGCTGTTGACAGATCTGATAAAAATTTATGGGTGCTTTAAGCAATTCAGAATGTCTGGAAGAGAACAAGAAGGTCAATATTTAATGTGCCAGTTTGACAAGTGAAAGCTAAGGGACGATGGTGGGGATTGTTTTGTCTCTCCTTATTATGACTCAGAATTGGTATACACTGATTATTACTGCATAGAGAGGATTAGCACAAGTACATATCAAGATTCTGTTGTTGTAATCTAAATCTTCTGGCAGTATGACAGGTATCTAGGAGCAGTGCTTTTAGCATTGTCATGAGAAGATGATAGATTTCTAAGATGTCTGATGGGATGCAAGACTGGGTTGCCCATCAAGTTACTAGAGTCATCACTAGGTTACATTAATGATCTTCACTTTACACAATTACATCAGCTGCTGAGCTAAAAAGGGGTATTCTAAGTGAAAAGGGCAAAGTGTTCCTGCTTTATATATTTAACAGGTTACACACTGCCTGATCTCTTGATTAAGACTTGTTCCTGTATTCTATGGCATCAAAGTAACATATTTCAATGCTATTGAATGAAATTTTTAATATAGCATTGAAGGAATAGATAATATTGTTGGTTGCTTGCATGCCCACAGTGATATACAATAGCTT
The DNA here is from genome assembly GCA_023548195.1 of Bettongia penicillata ogilbyi. NCBI lineage: Eukaryota > Metazoa > Chordata > Mammalia > Diprotodontia > Potoroidae > Bettongia > Bettongia penicillata. Next base: position 30,063,423 of record JAJHZJ010000314.1, on the reverse strand, counting down.
CAGAGTTCCTCTTTGGCTTGCTCATGATTCGAAATGATCACTTTTAGTAAGGATAGTCTTAAATATTTAAAATAACATTCTATGTTATAGTCATTTTAACTAATCTTTCGATTTGTTTATATTCATATAAATATGACTCTTACACTCTTTCATTAAATAGCGACTGATCTGAGCATTGCCTCTTTATATCTTTTAACCACTTATCAAACAATGATCAAATGTTTTAATGCATGAAACAAAAAAACAGTGACATAAATTGGACAATTTTGTCACTGCCTTCTTCAGCTTTATATACAGGTATAAATGTATGTGTGAAACATATATAATATCTAAAATATAGATTGCATCAATATATTATATTTATTTATAATGGTATTTAGTATACATTAGATACCTAATGTATCAGCATGTTATATATTGAATATCTATTCTATAAATAAATATAGAATATTCATCCATATATTTATATGTGTATGTATATATAACAGCATATGTATAACAGAGGTGCACAGTTTGTCATACAATTCATTTTTCTGTCTTTTGTGCAATGGAAAATTTATTTTTCTGGATGATCGTTAAAGTTCACAATAAAAACACTTACTTTTTTTAAAACAAGAAAACAAGCCACCATAAGTTTGAGAATCCCACTGTAATTAATAAAAGTCTAATCTATATCATTTCTACAGTATCTGATCATTACAAATCATTTAAATTTGGTCTATCACAGTGTCTGCGTAGTTGCTAAAATGAGTCATACAAAATTAACTTGTCTTCTGTTCCACAGATCACTCTAAAATTGACTACTGATGAAACAAGTAGGAATTTGATTCCATAGTTGACAGAACATGTCTTCTTTAGGATAAGACTATTTAAACATTTTCTATGTCTACGATTGAATTCAGAATGGTGTGTGGAGATTGGATGATGTACTTGAAAGAACTTTTGACTGTGAATATGAAGATATGAGCTCATGTCCAGAGTCTACTACAAATTAGCAGGTTATTTGGACCTTGGACAAATGACTGGGCTTGCCTTCACTCCAGTTTCCTTATTTATAAAAAAATATTTTAACTAGTTGGTCTCTATTGCTCAACTCTTTCAGCTCTACAAGTAGTTAATTTTGCAGTTTTCCAATTGATAAGGAAAAGGAAAACAAGTTGCTCAAGTAAATTAGTATATGTGGGTGGGGGTGGGCAAGAGAGACTGCATTGTGGAGAGACTTATTGCTTACTGGATTTCATACAGTTGGAATAGATATCAGTAAAATCAAGACTGGAATTCTACCTCAGACGTATAGTGATTATGTTATTAGAAGAACGTCACTTAATTTCTCTCAGCCTTATTTTCCTCAGCTTGTAAAATAAAGATAGTTATGGTAGATAATTCATAAGGCTATTGTAAGGCTCAAATGAGATGATACATGTAAGGTAGTTTGGGACCCTTAAGTGTGATATAAATGCAAATTATGGTAATAACAATTATTATTATAAAATAGCTGTTTTTAGGTATAACAGTACACAAATTTACTTAAATGTTAAGTAAACAAAAAAGATTTTAGATAGCATAGGAACCATCAGGAGTCTATTTCATTTTTTATTATTGTAGAAAAGAAATATTAACTTCAACATTCAAAAACTCTGAAATACATTCTGTTCTATTTCTTGGGAATGCCTGCAATGTTAATGATTTGTACTCCTCTTAACTTACAAAATCAATTTACCAAATATCTCATGACTGTCTACTTTGTTCTAAACAAATTTACTACATAGGGAGAAAGTCTTAGGACAATAAGCACTGGGGGTGGTATTTTTTTTTTGGATAATTGATCCATTTTTGGTATTCATTGCTATAAATGTAGTACACAAGCAAAGTTTCTGAAGAGGGGTGTGAAAAAGTATCTATTTTTAAAGTATAGAAAGTTCTTGTTTGACTTTTATCATGAGTAATCTTTAATGGTCCTCAGAAAGCAGCATTACCCTTTCTGTGAAAAGGGTAATGATTCCCAGCCTTTGCATTTGCCATAGTAGCATGCCCATTCAAAAATATGATTCATATTGTAGTGGGATATACATCACCATACCTAATTATAGAAAAGTTGATAACGAGATGGTTTTCTGTCTACAGAGACCCATATAATAACCCCCAAAACAAAATGGTCCTCATTTACCTGAAGACCCCTTCAAATTCTGAAGTAACAGTTGTGGGGTAATATAGAAAGAGGAAGAGCCAAATAGTTCTTATCCATCTTAAGAAATTAACTTGTGGTACTTGATGATTTTTATCACATGGACAACAAATTGATACCCTGTTATATGAAATGAACCATATCCATATTGACATTCTTACATAAATTAAATTGGAATTAATAAAGAGGCTGCAACTAAATTGGATAAGACCGCAAAAGTTTCATTCAGGAAGGTAAATAAAAGACCGTAGTTCAGAAGGCAAAAACCCATCTTATGCTAAAATTTGTAGTTATTCACTGGCAGCTAGGTGGAACAGTGGATAGATCTCTGAGCCTGGAGTCAGGAAGACCTGAGTTCAAATCCAGCCTCACACACTTACTTAGCTACGTGGCCCAAGGCAAATCACTTAACACTGCCTCAGTTTCATCATCTGTAAAATGAGCTGCAGAAGGAAATGGCTAAATACTCCTTTGTCTTTGCCAAGTAAACCTCAAATGGGGTCACAATGAGTTGGATGCGACTGAAACAATTGAACAACTTGCAATTGCTCCATTTGAAGTAGGTAATTATTGAGGTCAAGATTACTCAAGATGGTGTCGCCTTATGGAAGATGAAGATCAGCAAGAGTTTATAACCACTGGGTTGGAAGGGACCAGCGAATCTCTCTAGTCTTCTTTATTTTAACCTTTCAAACTTCAAAATATAAATCTGTATACTCAGTGACTTTAGCACAAAGATGGGCACAAGGTTGAGAAACCAACAAATAAAAATATGTAGGAAAATTTGATTCAGAATCAAGAAAGGAAAAAGGTCAAAAACATTTAGAGCTTCCAGAATTTTCATTTTATAGAATTAATACTTTATTCAAGAGATTTGAAGGACACAGGGTGTGGCAAACACTAAATATATTAAAAGATAAATTGGATTATATCTTAACTAACAGGAAATAGCAGTTATTTTAGAATCAGCTGTCTATATATAGGTATATTTTCAAATAGAGCAAAAGTCAAAGTAAATATCAGATCCATTTCATTGGTTGGTTGGTTGTTGTCCTTCGTTCTCCAAAAGGATCAAAATGACATCACTATGCTAGAGTCAAGTTTCGGTGTGTCCAACTGTGGCTGATCAAACCAATACAAGCTCAGAGTGCCCTACCACAGTAGGGTGGATACTCTAAATTTGCACATCCTGCATTGCCTTTGAACTGTTTCAATTCTACTTTGCTCATAGAATATAGCACCTTCTCTGATGTGGACATGCCATGCTGAGCAGTCCTGTGCCAGTAGGGCAACCATTAGGAGAACATAACTCTGGGTTATCATAGCAGTTCCGATCTGTTATTTGTATGCATGTAGTTGATTCTATAAAAATAGAAATGGGCAAAGTCAAGACAATGACTCTATCACCATTTCCTAGAGAGGTTTAACTAATAGGAAAATCACCACACTCAACTGGCAAAAAGCATCTAGAAACAACCTTAAATGACTGACACTTGTTCTTCATGGTGAGAAATGAAAAATGGCAACCAAAGGCATGAGTAGTTTAGATTCTTTAAAAATGTCACAAAATTGATAAACTTAAATGTATAAAATTATGAAAGGTATGTATTAAGAACATAAATAATTAAAAATATCATTAAGATTCAAGTATAGAATCGAAACTCCTACATGGTAGATATCTACATGAACCCAACCCCTTCTTCCCAAAAAACATTGTAGATAAAGATCTATTGAACATATGACAGGAGTTATATAGATTTTTGTACACAAGTGAAGAAATTTATGATAGCAATATAGAGTCAGGTACTTGCCAATAGATACTGAAGACAGGTTGTCTTTAGAGAACCCAAGCCCTATTGACCAATACAAATCATGCAAGAAAATCATGGAAACAATACCACATAGCAGTGCAGATTGTAACAATTTATTACCTACAGAATACTTAGAAAGACATGATTTGATGTCAAGAATTGTATGCCAGAAATTATTCTCATAAATTAAAAGGTATAAATCTTTCTGTTATAAATACAGGACACTCCTCTCAAAGATATATTTTGGAATTCAACAAATAAACAGTGTTGCCCCAGGAACATTAACACAAAAAAATGTTCTCCATAATCAGCTGAATTTAACATTCATCAAAATAATTTAAGAACAACTTTCTAAATAGATGTTCCTATACTATAATACAATTAATGCAATCTCCAAATTATGAGGAAAGAAAAATTTTTATTTTAGAGAGATCTAATTAAAGAAATTTAAATCGTATGAATATCATCTTCATAATCCTTTCTGCTAGTGCAGTTGTCCCTGAGATATTTTCAGTGAACCTACAGAGCATAAGCTTTTTATCTAAATATGTAATTCTGTAAGATACTATGTAGAAAGGACTAATAGCAAAGTAGAGACTTAATATAGGACAATTTAATTTGAATTCCATAGAATAAGACAAGGAAACAATAATAAGAATATTTATCTAGCTTCTTAGAGAATCGCTTTGCATGTACTATATCATTTGAGCCTCACAAAATCCTTGCATGGTACATGATAAAGATACACCTAATAAAGGTTTGAATCAATATTGAAGACAGTATCCTCTCGTTTGGACTTGGAATGATGTAACAGTAAGCACCCCAATATAAACAGGGGGGCCAGCTATCACAGGTTCTTAGGTAAGGTTTTCTAAAAAGAAAGGCAACTTGTGAGGGGTTAACAATCTCCTTTGATCAAGCAAATATTCGCTTAGTTCAGGAAACCAACAGAAAGCACTTCCAAATTGTCTGACATAAGCAATACATATATCATAAATCAATGGACAGGTCCAACTGTCCGACCATAGTTGCCAGAGAGGGAAGCATCAACATCTGGGTTTTCAAAGCTGGGGAGCTCCTTAGCAGGTTCCCAGAATCTCATCTGGCACACAAAACTTCTTCCAAAAACTAAACCCCAAAGTAAAACCTCACCCTCAGAGTATTTATACCTTTTTTAGAGCCAGAGGGCATCCCAACCCTTGAGAACCAGTGCTTCATTAATATAAAGTATTGGCCTTCCTACAAATCTCTCCTAATCAAACTCCACTTAAAGGACAAGCCCATTAGTGGGTGGGGAAGATCTTTAATCACATTAACAATTCAAATACATGTACTTCTAGTTAAAGAAACTCTTGTTTCTGTACTTTACTCCTAGTGAAGACTCCTGGTTGATAAAGGCAAGATTCAATCAGAGGAATTATACTTCTTGATTATACTCTAACAAAAACAACAAAAGATACTACTTTGCTTGCCCTTACAAATGAACCAATCAAGTGATCTGTCTTCTAGCCTTGTTCTTTCCATTGTTCTTGTTTTTTATACCTTTGATTACAGCTTTCACCATCATAGGCATGAGTGTTGAAATATCTAATAGAAAAAAAAATAATCTTAATACTTATAAATGTTCCTTTCATGGTAACCCTATGCAGACAACAATTCATTGGCATTCTCTCAAGATTTTCCTGTTCCCATTTTGATTGAAGTTCAGCAAAGAGGTTGGCACACAGTAAAATGTTTACAGATTTAACAAAGCTTTAGACAAGGTAGTATAAATATTTTCTTTTTAATTTTTATTATACTTTTTGGTGGTATCAATCAGCAAATAACATTTATTAATCAACTAATATATGACAGAATTTTATTAGTCCCTGATAATAGTGTTTTCTTAGATTTTTTTTTTCTTTTTCTCCTCACATGAGGGAAAGGCAAATGAGAAAAGGCTCCATGCTTTTCTGTCTCTCATACTTCATCTGTTGTTCTCATGTCAGAGTTTCTATTGCCCTTCCTTAGAAAAATTCCTAAGATGACAAAAGAATAGTCAGTTATCTTTTTTTTCCCCAAAAGCAATTTCAGAGCATTTCACTGGTCATATGCTTTCAATGAGTGTTCATTTTCTCTATCTTCATTTTCCCAATCACCTTTCTCTCTCCCAAGTCCCTTTCTTATCTTCTGATCTTTCTTTGCCTTTTTCCAGTGTAATATCACTCCTTCCCAAGTAAACATATCCCTTCAAAATTGCATCTTTCTATGCCTACTTATAAATGTTTTTTCTCCAGATAAATCAAATGGAAATCCCAGCTACTTAACAGCAAAAGAGCAAGACCTGGCATGAATTATGTCTTTCTCATCCAATAGCAGTATCCTATATGCATTAGAGCATAATATCATTGGAATTACTCCAGCAGGCATGGGGAGTAATCTCTGTGAGTAGCCAGAATCCTCTGAGCCTAACCTCTATGCATTGGCAGATAACAACTGAAAATGTTCAATTATTTGAATGCTAATATCCTCATTCTTGAGACATAACTGATAGTAAGAGCATCAGTGTCTATAAATATGGAAAATTCACAATACACAGAAGCCAGTTTGATTTTAATTGTATAGTCAGGCATATATGCATTGAGAAACTTAAAAATGAGACAAATGAATAGGACCATAAAGCTAGAATTATGAACATCCGAGTTCAGGCGCTATGGTATAGGGGAAGGTATTTGGGATAATTCAGTTAATAAACATTTATGAAGGGCCTACTATGTGCCAGACGTTGTGCTAAACTCTGAGTTTGTATTAAGCAGAAAACTTGTTTCAAATTATCCCTTTCAGATGACATCATATTTGTAGAATTGCTTAACAGTGCCCGGCACATAGTATGCACTATAAATGTTACTTCAGTCCCCTTTCCTTTTCCCTTCCCCTTCTGACACCAACTATGTTACTTTAACCAAGTCACTTAATTTCTCTATGCTTCAGTTTCTTTTTGTGTAAAGTGGAGATAATTTTTGTGATACCTAGCTAACAGGATAGTTACAAGTTATTCTTTGAGCACTTTAAAATGTTATATAAGAGTAGGCAGTCAATCATGAAACAATACATACTAACACATGTTGATACATACAAATAACAATCCTTCAGTGGTTATTTAATGTGAATCAATTCAACAAGGTTTATTAAACGTGTACTTTTTGCAAAACACTGTACTCATTCTGATGATAGAAAGACAGAAATGAAGCTATGCATTTTTGTTTATTTTTGGCAATAATAATAATAGCCATTATTTATCTCATGCTTTAAGATTTGCAAAGTACTTTATACATTTTATCTCATTTTATACTCAATACAGCCTTGAAAAGTTGGTGCTATTGTTACCACCATTTTACAGATGAGGAAACTAAGGAAGGTAGTTGATTAAGCAACTTGCTTAGAGTCACAACTCTCTTTTGGTGGAGATACAGCACATGAGTGGATAAGTAAATACCAAATATTCATGAAAAACAAAAGGAGGAAAGCATTAATAGCTGGGATAATCAAAAAAAGGCCTAATGAATGGTCCTCAAGCTGTGCTTTGAAGGAAGCTAGGAATGCTTTGAGTCTGTGGTAGAGTTGGAGGACATTGTAGATAAGTGAGATCATTTCAGCAAAAGGTAGAAGGAAAGCAATGCAATGTCATGTACAAAGAATTCATAATGGTTCAGTTTGGTCAGAATGGAGGAAGTATAAAGGGGAAAAATGCAAAATAAACTTGGCAAGGTAAAAAAAAAAAAAACAAAACTAGATTATAAAAGGTGTTAAGTGCCTGGCTGAGGATTTCTTTTCTCTGAATTTAATGGTGAAATTCTGGTAATAAGCAAGAAATTTTGTATTTATTATAAATAGGCAAGATTTGAACAGAAAAGACACTTCAACTGTGTGCTATATTATCTTGATATTTTATTTCTACTCACAACTGAAAACAGTGCTGTTATAAATAAGCATTATATATTGATTTATTCATACTATAAACATTTGACATAGTTGTGGCATTATCAGTAAAATTTAGTATTGGGTGACATTTTTGAAACACAGTAAAGCAGGATTCTATTGATGACTTCCAAGTTGTTGCATTATCCAAATGTGACAGAAGCAACACAGAAAGACATAGGGAACATATACTCATTAAACCATATTTACCATATCATTACAAATGTTTTAGTTAGCTACCCCCTCCAAAAACAATAATATCTTATTCTAAAAAGGAAAGAAAGAATCCATAGAGTTTTTGAAGCCCTCCCCCACATCCCACTCTCCTGTTTGGGAAGCCTTTTCCCTGAAATTGCAGTCCCATTGATAAGTGACTCTGAGTGAATCCAGAGGAGCATGGATTCGATCTGGTGGTATTCTGTTGCTTCGGTCTGCACATATATTATCAGATTTTAACAGTTTCTCTTCATATTATTTGTTTAAAAAAAAGGAAACTGCTATGTATGTTAATGCTTCTAACAGATGCTTCTACTTAGTCATGTTTTAGCACGTAAAATGTGCTGGGTTTGACAATGGTTTCATCCATGCAGAAATAAACTTTCTTTTACAAGTATTCTATAACTTAAGAAGGAAAAATTCAAGTTTAGAGGTAATACTAATGCCATCAATCATCCAATAATATTTGATGATCAAATAAGATAATACATAAAGTATTTTGCAGCCCTAAAGTTCAATATAAATGTTAGCTATTGAGAAATGAATGTGTGAATATCAATACAGCAGGCAGTGTGATACTATCCACTTTAGGGCCAATGGATGGGCCATTGGTCTAGGAAAAGTTAAAAAGAAAGTAGATTCTTTTCCTGACTGCATCTTCTCTTAGATAGGTAACGTTTATTATAGCTCAGTTTCTCTATGAGCAAACCCCATCTTTTTGTAAAGAAAAAAAAGTTGCAAAAATTGTGGTGGATTTATAATATTAAAAATAGTAAATGAACATAGAGTCTATTTTATGCATTTTTATATTTTTATTAACAGGATTCTGTTTTGTGAATAATCTTACAAAAAACCAGTTCAAGGGAAGCAGAAAGGACAAATAGTACGGGGCCTGTTTACTTAGAATGGAAGAATCCCTTTTCACCAGCCTCTAGGATGTTCTTACCCACAGCCCTACCTACTGTTCTGATCATTTTCTGGCACTGTTTGATTTCTCCAGTCATATTGACTTTTCCCAGCATAGATAAATTAGCCTGCTGATAGACTATGGTATTCAGTTTCATTTTGGACATGATCAAAGTGTCAAAGCGAATTTTCCTGGAAAGAAAAATAGGAACCAACTTATTGTCTACAGAATCTTCATGTTCCTTGTGTTGATGGTGGGGCATGGAGCACACTGCTGAAAGAAGCTTCTTGTGATTTCCAATTCCTTAAATGCCAGTATAACAGCAGTTACCTCTGACTGACTAATGCATCTTTCCAGCCATTTACCAACATGTGAATTCTTGATAACTGGCTCTTAAGAACCACATAATATATTCATCTTTACATGAGAGGGAAAATGGAAGCATTATGCTTGTTTAAATGGTATAGTCTTTTACATAGAGTTAAGTTAGATGTGATTAGAAGATAAACTGCGTGCTTGTGCTGTCTTGGAGGAAGCCTTTTTAATTTACTTTTAATTTTTCTGTTTTGTCTTAGATGGAACTTGCTAAGGAAGAAAAATGTGAATTTTTGCCTTTCCTTTCCCCAAGAAAGGTTATAGTAAAAGGTGGAAGAATTGTTGGTATGCAGTTTGTTCGGACAGAGCAAGATGAAACTGGAAACTGGAATGAAGATGAAGATCAGGTAGTCCAGCTGAAAGCAGATGTGGTGATCAGTGCATTTGGCTCAGTGCTAAGCGATCCTACAGGTACAGTGATCACTGGCTGTAATGTGTAACATGGCTGTCTATTTTTTAGTTCTGCAAGAGATTCCAGCTTTTAGGGAGTTGTTTTTCAGTTTGATATTAATTTCCTTTCCTTCATGTGGAAGTCGGGCAGTGAAATAGAAAAACCTTAAGAGTGGCATTTAATTATTAGTTTTAAATGGCAACTGGTAGAAAGATAGCAGCCAGAATCATTCATTGGTAGTGCCTGTCTACGTGAAGAAGCAAAATTGCTTTACTTTATAATAATTTATTTTAATCCACTCTTGTTTTAAACCTGATTGTGGCCATCATATTTCAAACTTGAATGGTAAGAGGAGGAAGAAAAAGTGAAGGAGGAGGAGAAGGAAGAGAAACAGGACAAGGAAGAAGAGGAGGAAGAGGAGAAAAAGATGGAGCTAGAATTTATATAATGATTTTATGTTTACAAATTTTTGAATACTTGCACAGTAGGAACTTCAGCATTTAAAATCTTTTATAATCTGCCTCCACCTAAACTTCCAAGTCTGTTTTTTTGTTTTCTTCATAAGAGCCAGCTTACTTTTCCTTGAATTCAGCACTACATTTCCCACTCTTGTACCCTTTCAGATATTTTTTTCTGTGCCAACAATTACTCCCCAACCCCTCTCCACTGCCTCTTAGATACTCTTTTTGGTGCCACTATTGGTACCTCCTTTCAACAAAAATGCCACATACCATTGCCACAAGAAAAAAAAAAGAGAGATAATCAAATCCTTGCAATAAATAAGCAAAATAAATCCATATATTTGTCATGTCCAAAAAGTATAGTTTCTCATACTGTACCTTGAAATCCGTTACCCTTTTTTGGGAGATTTGAGCAGCATACTTTATTATTGGAACACTGGAGTTGTGACTGGTCATTCATTGATCAGTTTTTAAATCTTTCTGTGTTGTTTCTATTTTCTGCTAACTTCACCCTATATCAATTCATACATGTTTTCCTAGGCTTTTCTGAAATCATGAATTTTATTGTTTTTATGATGTAATAATATTATGTTTCATTCCTAGTTTTTCCCCAATTGATGGGAATCTACTCAGTTTCTAGTTATTTTCTATAAGAAAAACAATTTCCAGTGTTTTTCATACATATGAATCTTTTCCTTATTTCTCTTACCATTTGGGGGCATACAGTAGTGTATTTCTGGGTCAAAGGGTATGCACAGTTTGGTGACTTTTGGAACATATTTCCAAATTATTTTCTAGAAGACTTGCCTTATTTCCAGATCTACTAACAATGTGTCTGTTTTCCCTCAGCCTAAGGGGTTAATTTATAAACAAAGAAGGGATGAAAGAGATTATTTTAAAAAGTAAAAGAGAAAGAGAATTTCAGTTGTATGAATTTTAAATGCTTTTGAATGAATAAAATTAAATTAGAGTGAGAAGTGAAGTGATTAAGAGAGAAACAGCTTTTGTGTTAGGTTATCTCTGATAAAGTTCTTACATCCCAAAACTAGGAGAAACATATAAACCAAAAACCATTTCCAGTAGATGTGTGGAAGGAAGAGTGCTCCAAATTTTCATTAATAAGTGAATTAAAATAAAAACATCTGAGGTTTTACTTCAAACCCAGAAAGAAAAATGTCAAAGATAATAAAAGATGGAAATAATCAATATTTTAGGAACTGTCAAAAAATTACGTATCAGTGCACTAGTTGTGGAGTTGTGAATTGTTCGAACCACTCTGGAAAACAAATTTAGCATTATGCAAAGAAAATGACTTACAAAGTCAATATCTTTTGACCTTAAAATTCTATTGCTATGGCTATATCTACTCCAAGGAAGTCAATGATAAAAAGAAAGCCTCATTAACACCAAAAAATTTACAGTCTTGCTTTTCTTATAGTAACAGAAAACACTAGTGGGTTACCATTGGTTGGAGAATGTCTAAACAAGTTGTAGTAGAGGATTATAAATGAATATTACTGTACCATAAGAAATAGTGACTATGGTGATACAGAGAAATGTAGAAATATTTATATGCAAAGCAAATTAAGCAGAATTTATAACATTGTAAGTGAAAAGAAAAATAACAATGAAACAATGGAAGCTGAATGCTGTAGCATTGTAATAATCAAGCTTAGCTCCATAGTAGGGATCTGAAAAAGCTCCTTCTTCCATTATTTTAGAAGGTTAAGGACTCTGTGCAAGACTATAGCAAATGTTAGTTTTTTTGATGTATTGTTATGTTTTGCTAGTTTTCTTCTTTTGTTCTTTGTTATAACAAATGACTTTCTGGGACACTGAAGGAAGAGGGATAAATTGGAATTTGTAGGTGTTTGAAAATAAAAAATAAACAAAATTTTTTATGGAAGTGAGAAAATTGCATTTTACTCATCCTGAAATAGTTGAAAAGTTGAGTATGTCTATTTCCATCACAATATTTAGAATACTAAACATAGTTAATGGGAAGTAATTTGTTCACTTACATAAAACACAGAAGATGTGACCATTCTCGATGAGTACCCTATGTCTACTTGTGAATTAGGTAGCATTTCTTGGGTGATATTTCAGTATTTTTTTCTGCCATCTTTGCAGCATCTTCACTTCTGGAGGGTTTTTTAGGTCTTCCTTGCCCTCTGCATTCAAAGATTTACATGTTCCTGCATCTTGAGGGAAAAAAAGATCTTTTTTTTTACTCTGTTATCAAATATAATACTTCCTTATTTCTTACCTTCCTTTCACTGTCTGACTTCTCAAGTGAGTGATTATACTTGTATTTTCCTTTTGCTTACTAATTCATTCCCTCTTTGACCCCTTAAATCTGACCTCTTAGCTCTAACCTCATCCATCTACTAAAATTGAACTCTTAAAGGTCTCTACATCACTCTTGCCAATTTCAGTGACCTCTTTGCCCTCATTCTCCTTTCAACTTTTTCCTGATTATTCTTATTATAATTCTCTGTGTACTCAGTCAAGCATCTTTTCCACTTCCCAATCATTGATTATGGACTATCTTCAAAGGTCCATCTTTGTCCTTTTATATTTATGTTCTTTCTCTCACTCTCTCCCTTTCTGTCTCTCTGCTTATTTCATATCTGTGCATGTATCTTTATCCATTCATGCACATATGTGTGTGTATATGAACATATATAAACATATATATGTTATGTCTGGTTATATGTTTTTGGGTTATTTCAGTCATTGGATTGACCTACTGATCTAATGACTTCAAATACCCACATTGCAGGTGACCCTCAAATTTAGCTAATTCCAATATAAAAATATGACTATAGTTCCGGTTCCTAACAATCCATTCATTCTCCATTGCTTCTCAAAGAGGATTATTTCTAAAGGAGTGATACTCCTTTAGAAGACCAAAGAAAAAGTTAGATTATATATGGTGTTTTGGTTAGTTTTGCTTAAAACAATTCTTTTCTTAATTCTTTGTATATAGCATATGGCTTTCTGGGACAATGAGGGAGGGAGAGCATCCAATATTGTAATCCCATTTTATTCTTCTCTTTTAAGAAACTACTGTAACAACATTATCAGTGAAAGACAATATAGTATACTAGGAAAAGTTGTAGACTTTGTTCTTATTTAACTATTTCAGTTATACAGTATTATTTGAAATTAAGAAGGATGGTAATTTTTATTTGATTACCATTAATAAGACCACAAACTATTTACTGAGCACCTATAATATATAAAACACTCTTCTAAAATGAGATTCAAAAGAAAAGACTCATTCCCTTCCCTCAGGGCCATGAGAAGGCAAAATATAAAGATGTAAAGGTAAGTAACAATGAAAATCTTGAATAATAGTCTAAGACAATAGAATACATGTCACAAGAGAGAGCATGATTATTTGCCAAATGAATTTCAAGACAATAATTGCTATAGGAATTCATTATTATCTTCTGTACCTAGGCTATGCTCCATAGTAGGTGATCATTAAATACATGTTGATTTAATAAAATTTAATAAATGAATAACTTCACTGGAATAAATATGAGTAAATATACATGTTATCTAAATAAGTCCCCTCCCAATTATATTTTACCTGCAATTATATTTAGCAACAGGCCATTTAGGCTTTTATTAGATAGGTCAAACATATATATATATATATATATATATATATATGGGTACATGTATATATATATATGTGTATTCATATATGTATATCAAATTCTCAACATGATTGAAGGATATTGGGATTTGTCTCTGAGTTACTACACAATCTTTAACGAGCTATTTCATTTTTATGCTTAATTGTAAAGACTGGAAAATGTCTAAAGATGTTAAATTAATTGTCTTCATTCTTACTCTACAACCGCCAAATCCTAAAATTTAGAGCCTATTCCAGTACTATGTTCCCAATAAACAATTAGATCCTCATGACCTCATTGTCATTGCTCTTCCTTTAACTAAAGCAGATTAGGAACCTTCTACAACTCATTCTTTGTGATTTTTTCCTACATTTGCCATGGAAAATATAATCAGCCCCTTGAAGGCTTTCTTCTTGTTATATTAAGATCTCTAGGAGATTATTGTACCATGAAGACTGTACACTTACTATCTCTTGCCTTCCTCGTATGAGAGAATCAGCTCCTTTTCTAGCTGTTCACAAGGTATTCCAAAAGGTTTAGTGCTAAAAACTGCAGAGATATTGGGGAAATCTGTATTTCCTTATGATGTCTTTTATAGAATTTTTAGCACATATTATGGATGATAGATATCAACATACATAGAAGCCTACCTACAGTATATACCCTTTGGGTCACCAACAGTTTTGATTCTTACAAGACCATGGCATTCCATGATTTTTGGTGACATATAGCTTCCCCAAGGGGATATTTCTGTTAACATGTGGACTTCAGAGGCAGCAAGCCACTTAGGATCATTGCAAAACCAACATAATTTCTCAAATGTCATTTACCCAGATATCTTTCTATTCAGTTCTTGGACCCATTACTTATTATTCATCATAAAGGTTTTTCTAATCCCTCAGCTAAAAGTCATGCTCCTAAACACTTTGCGTATTTCTTTCTTATTACACTTCGTCTCGTAATGTGCCTCCATGTATGTCTTTCATATCTTCCTTATCAGAACACAAGGTGCTTGGATTTGGTCCCCTTCAACCTTTCTATTCCCAGCACTTAGGACAGTACCTTAAACAAAAAATGGAATTTGAGAAATGTTTGTTAAATTGATTTAAAGTATCATCTTTGACCTTTGTCTTTCTTTGGTAAACTTTACCTCACTGAAAAAATCTATTGGAAGCATTTTGAAAATGGTAAAGTTCTATGTAATTGGCAGTAATGACAATAATAATTAGCAATGTTAGCAGCAGAGCAGAGTCAATAAAGAGTTGGCCTCAGAGTTAGGATGACTTGGATTCAAATCCTGTCTCTGACACATATTGTTTTTTGTTGTTTTGACCCTGGACAACACCCTTGAATTTTCAGTTCCTTGGGCCAATGTTGTCTAATTCAAAAGCAAAATATCAGTAAACTATACCTAAAGATCTACAAAGGAAATATATAGTTTTAACACATCAGTTTTTTATTTTGTAATTTATTTTTTTTATTATTTATTTTGTTACTTATTTGGTAATTTATTTATTTCATTTATTTTGCTAAATATTTTCCAGTTACATTTTGATCTACTTTAGTTTGCACTTGGAAGTGTTGTGGGCAACTTGCAGGCCATGTGTTTAATAACATTGTCTTAGACTACTAAGTCTTCAAGTTGAGGAGAAAGCAGTGCCAATGTGAATTGATAGAAGATGTCTCTGGGCCAATGAAATCAAAGATAAAAAAAGAGATTTTAAATATTAGATTTCTTCTCGATGTGTTTATTCAGGTTCAGTTTTCCTTCTGGAGTGACAGAGACCCCTATAAACACTATAAACACAATTTGTGTCACATAGCCCTCACACTAAACCCTCACAACAGCTAGGCAATCTTTTTATACCTACTTAATTAATTCACTATCCCACTCATCACAAAACCTTTTCAAAATTTTTTTCATTTCTCTTTTCCTTGCCAAGGCAAACTCCTTTATGTGAACAAATGATCTCATTCTCTGTAGTCTTCTTTAGCAGATTGACCACTTTATAAGCCATCTTGCTTATCTTCAATCTCTCACCCTCCCTGTCTACTTTGCTAATGCCTACAAATGTACCCATGTCCTTTGCATTCTCAAAAAAAAAACCTCAAATAATCCATCCATCCTCAGTAGCTGTCATTCCATGTCTGTGCCCCCTTGTATATTAAACTCTAAAACCTCCAGTTTAATCATTTAATCAATTAAAACCATCTCTATTTCATAAATGCCAGTAGCTTCTTATCACCTCCATGATCAAACTTAAGATCCATATGACATTCAAAGTCTTTCATAATATTATATAATGCAGTGACACTAGTGTCATTGTTATTTCTTGTTCAAGATACTCCATCTCTCCACTTTGGACATTTCCACTGGCAATCCCCAATGCCTGAAACACTCTCCCTGCTCTTTTTCTGTGGGCTTCCTTGGCTTTCTTCAAGTACTAAAATCCTACTTTCTATTAGAATCATTTCCTAATCCCCCTTAATTCTAGTGCCTTCTCTCCATTGATTATCTACAGTTTGTTTGATATCTTACTTGTTTGCTTGTTGTTTTCCCAATTAGATTGAGTTACTTAAGATCAAAGATTATGTTTTACCTTTCTTTGTACACCCAGTGCTTAATAGACTGTGTGTCACATAGTAGGAACTTAATATATCCTTGTTAAAACATTGATTTGACTTGATTCATTTCATTTTTTTAAGTTCTCATTTAGTGTATTCAGTACTGACATGAAAGAAGCCAACCATGGAGGTCCCATTATCATTGATTAGAATCACTATAGTATGATTGTGGCAAACAATGGCAAATTAGTTCTATTAAATATGTATCTTGTTCTCCTTCCCATTTCACTGGTCAGTGATCTTGAGATTAAATTTGATAAATTTTCATGAACAGCTATTATATACAGTATTTATAAATCCTGGTCTGAGGAGTGAAGAAGATATGAGGAATACAACATATGGAACTAGAAGCCTAGCCCAAGCATTAGAAGCAGTGTAAGAAAGTTATTGGAAACAAGGATGACCAAAGCATGCTG
This sequence comes from Bettongia penicillata ogilbyi, assembly GCA_023548195.1. Classification (NCBI taxonomy): domain Eukaryota; kingdom Metazoa; phylum Chordata; class Mammalia; order Diprotodontia; family Potoroidae; genus Bettongia; species Bettongia penicillata. Next base: position 30,046,432 of record JAJHZJ010000314.1, on the reverse strand, counting down.
TTGGGCAGAAAGTAATCTAGTGTAAGTAGAGTCTAATGGAGGAGACTCATATGAGATTGAGGTATAAAAGTAATGAAGTACCTGTTCAGGCAAAGGAATTTGAACTTTGTTAGCTATTAGGGACATCATTCCTAGCTCTCTGGGGTGAGGTTGAGGTTAGCAGGGCTGTCTTCTTCTCAACTCCTTTTCACTGTGACAAAGTTTTACTATTCACAATCTTTCATTGCCCTCCTCTGCAATTGTTTGCAAATGAACTTGTACAGTAAATCAGTGGTTCCTTTGATACCAGGTCTCTTGCCTTGGAAAGGAGATTAAGTTTCTGCTGACTGAAGTACCTTCAGAGCCTTATTGACTCTCTCCTATTATATTTCATTTAAACAGTTCTAAGAAAGAAATTATAGTAACAATTGTTTTCTCCATATGGCCCACTCTTGCTAATTTGTGGAGCTGACAAGAGGCCTTTTGGAGCTTCTGTATTTGGAAATGGTGTCTTCCTCAACTTTATTCTAATGTGGATTTTACCTTGAATTTTGCTCTAATTACTCAGTTACTGATTGTATTTATGCAACTAATGACTTCTTCACCTTTGTTTGTTGGGGGTCATCATTAGCAATTTCAAACTCTCTTTAGAAAGGAAGTTAAAGCATCCTTGCAGCTGCCTTCCTCAAGCAGAAGACAATAGGGGACTGCCTGGGAGAAGAGCAATGACCACTGGCCTCGGGCGTGCCTGCTGGCAGCCACCACCACAGCTGCAGCGGAGTAGCCACCTCTAGCTCCATTCATTCTCTGAGTCTCTGCCTCCTCCCTGGCTCCTCTCCTGTGGACCAGAGAGCATGCCCAGAGGAGGGGATGGCATTTCCTGTGAACATGCTTAATAACTGTAGTCACGAAGAATTAGAAACTTCTGCAGAAGATTACTTGTTGGATCTCAGGTGTGTGGACCCAGAGAACCCAGAACAACTTTTTCTTTCCTCAATAATCTGATTCCAGTCAGCTTGTCAACCTTTGGTTTTATCCCTCTTTATGGTAGTGATCAGACCCACAAAATTCTTGCTCATTTTGCAACAGTGGACTCAAAGCTGTGGCTCTGTACCTTGCTGAGCAGTGGTGGGCAATTGATGATATTGTGAAAACATCAATCCCTTCTAGAGAACGGCTTCAGCAGGTGAATACTCTTCGGGAGAGAGTGGTGCTGTATGTTTTGAATCAAATTATTTATAGAAAATGGGAAATAGAAAGAGATGAGGTCCCCTTCCTATGCCATAGCAGTATGGATTATGCTAAAATTTTGTGGAAGAAAGGTGAAACCATTGGATTTTATTCAGTTACACCTACAGGATGCATATGTGCTTCCTATCTTACTCAAAGTTACCAGCTTCCAGTGCTTAACACAGTGTTTGTAAGAAAGAAATATAGTGGAAAAGAGTTGGGGCTTCTGACACTGGAAGACTCTGTTGATTCCTTTAAGAAGACAAGCTTGATTTATGCTTTCCGCTATCTTCTTTTATGCATACAGCTTGTAGACAGTATTTTGAGAAGTATCCAGTAATCATGATCTTCTGTGGTTGGTTGAAGGAACTGGACAATGGCATCAGAGAATACCCATCACAAGTGCATTGCAGAGAGAAACATTCAGATGTGCAGAGGCTTCTCAAAGCGAGAAAACTTACATATAAAGACTGTGACCCTACACCTCCTTCAGAAGATGACATAGAATGTGGAGAAAAGCAACCTAATGAAACTGTAAGAGGAAAAGACATCTCAGACACTAATGCAAGTACATCTGAAGGACTTGATAATACACCTTTTAACACTCTAACAAGAAATGCTCATTTGAAGCTGCCATAGATTGGAAAAAGGTTTCATGATTCAGAAATGAACCCTCTTCAAGATCTGGAAGAAAACATTCCCCAGGCTTCATCTGTGTCTCCAATAAGTAGACCAGGATCTACTGCATATACATCTGAGAGCTCAGAAGAGTTAGTTGAAGATGAACCAGGTGAGAGTATGGTTGATTTTGAGCAGGAAAAAAAAGATAAAGAACAATACATCCTGGAAACACAAAAGTTGAGTAAATCAGACTTGGAGAAGAAAGATGATAAAGACAAATATGAATCAGAACATCTGAATGGTGAGGTCATACCATAAAAGCCTCTCTAAAACTTGAAGATAATATTACTCATGATGCTTTGGATAGAGATTCAAACTGGTCATCTGGTCATTCCAGTGAAAAGTCTCTTCCACCCGTGGTTGAATCTACAAAGGCTCCTGAGTTTGCAGTACTAGATAAGACCACAGATGCCATTGATTCCAAAATGGTGAAGAATAAAAGCCCACATGAAGAAAAAGAGAGCCCCGAAGAAAAATCTCTCCCAGCTCTATGAAGGAAACCACCACGCCAAAGGAAGAACTATCTGATAATGATCTTCCAAACTCTGTGGTAAGTGAAGCATCAGAAGAATCTGTTTCTGAAAGTTTGTCACCCCATACATCTTCCTTATTGGATGATTAGGGAAAGGAAGCAGTCCCTGATTCTCAGGAAAACCCAGCAACAACAACCCTTTTTCAGAGTTTCCCTGTAGTGGCTGAACTTGAAGATAACCAAAATACATGACAAAAGAATCAATAGGAAAAATAATCCAAAGCATCTTTGGAGCCTCAGGATCATTTCACACAGTCAACCAGGAAGGCTGCGGCCAGCATTTCCGAGAAGGTAGAAACTGAAGTAACTGTCATCGACAGGCAGAATTTAAGAAGAAACACTGAAGGGTACAAAGGACCCACTAAGAAAAAGGCCAACCTAACTCGAGTGGTGAAAGAAATATCAGTCCTAAAAATCCTCTTTGTGACAAAGTTGGTACAGTTGTTTTGTTTTTTTGAGTTTTGTTTTTTTTTAAATATGACAGTTAACAAAACCACATGGGATAGAGGATAAACACAATTGTTGTTTCAAAATTTCAGGTTGGAATTATTTATGATGAATTTTTTCTCCCTTGAAGGAATCAAGATTCACCATTCTCGTTAATTTTTTCTAGACATTTTCTGCACTATATATAAAAGCTTCTTTTAACCCACCACATTCCTATTTTTGATCACCAAATCAGTGTGATTTCATCTCTTTTTTTAGAAAAAAAGATGATTTCATCTTTAGCAGGTGGAAATAAATGGTCATTACTTTTTTTAACTATATAATAAACACATAGGCGGCTGTGAAAGCAGAATTTCTATTGCTTATCACAGAAATCATCTTTTGTACTACAAGTTATACTCTTATACAAAAACGTTTTCATATAAAATAAAGTGTTTCACAATTTTACTCTTAAATAGAAAAATTCATTTCCAAGCAGTTTTTAAAATATAAGAATGCTTAAAATGGCAATAACTAATCTAAAAAATATCACTAAAATAGAATTTGAAAGGTAATTAGCTTCAGATGGCTGACAGCATGACCATAAAACTACATTCAAGTCAAAGCTATGTAAATAGTGTTACTTTGACTTCTGATTCTAATGATGGAAGCTTATTCTTCTATCCATTTTTGTTGGTGTATAGATACACATACACACATAAATTTCTCAGTCATTCTTCTATGTTGTGATCTAATACTCCAATAAGAAGACTAGAATATATTGCATATGCATCTGAGGGCTCAGAAGAGTTACTTGAAGATAAACCAGATGAGAGTGTGGTTGATTTTGAGCAGGAAATAAAAAGATAAAGAACAACACATCCTGGAAACACAAAGGTTGAGCAAATCAGTCCTGGAGAAGAAAGATGATGAAGAGGAATCTGAATTAGAACCTCTGAATAGAGAGGTAATGGAAGATACTATAAAGGTCTCACTAAGCCTGAAGAGAACACTGTTCATAATGCAGCACCAGTAGTAAACCTTTGGAGTTGGGTAAACAAACCATATTTAAATGATATTAAATTTCTTATGTTGCTATAAATTAATTTTGTGGTCCATAATACTTGAATTTATAAGATGCTAAGAGCCTTAAAGGAAGTTTCAGTTTTCACCCCAGTCATGTACTATGCTAAAATCTCTCACTTATTAATTGTTTACCTCTTTTCAAGACCTTAGCTTTGATTTCACTGGAGTTATCATACCTTTGATTGTGTCAGGTAGATCTTTGTCCCATCTGTCAGGATAAAAACATTAGGGATTAAATACCACCTTTGAGTCCATTTATTGAGTCCAGTTACCAACCTAGTTGACAGCATATATTTTCCTGCTCCACTGTTAAATCACATGAATTCAAGAGCAATGAAATCTTTTCACTTTCATGAGGTCACTTGACTTGACTGTGAAACCCTATTTACAGAAAATGTTTTTTCTAACCTAGTCTCCCCATGGTTCTCAACCGCCTCTGTAAGTCTTTGGGATGAGTCCCCCTCTATCAGAAAATTTTCCTCCTACTGACTTTTACTGGCCTACAATCCTTGGTAGCTATTTTGGGATCTTGTCTTTGTCTCTCAATGAGTTTTACTCACCTGCCCCATGTCTTATAGATACAGAATGGGGCTGACCTTGGTGTGAGCAGGGCTGCTGGATCTATCATGGGTGCCAGAGTTAGGAATCTTGTTGGAAGTTTCAGCCCTCACTCTGGTCCCGCTTATGTTTCATTCTCCTGGTGGAAGGCTTGTAAGGCAGATGGTGCTGTGTCTCATACAGTCACAGGTGACCTAGTGCCCAGTTCATTTAAGGAAGTTAAGACGGTTTCCCATCCCCAAATTGTGACATAGTTATCCTAACCTTTTCTATTAGAAGTGAAAATAATCTTAAAATATCAAACCTCACATTAATTATTCTTTGACAATATCACTGATGTCTTGAATATGCACGTGCAGTTTGGAAAGCAGGAACCTTTGTATGGTGAATGTGAAAAGTCATTTGGCCAGTCTGAGTTTAGGTTATGCTTTGGTTGGGAAGCTTTCTTCAATCTATATTTAGACAATGTTGATTAAACTCAATGACATGTTACCATTGGGGTTCATATTTTAGAAAGAGATTCCAAAATTGCAGAGATCAGAGATATTCAAGGCAAGCAAACTATTGAACTTTTTGGATTTTGAGCATTCTCTGCCCTTTTTCATGTTTACTATTTATTGAACAGGGATAGGCCAAATTTTTGACCATTTATCTAGTTTAACAAATGGTTATTAAATAAAAAACCTTGAATTAAAAAAAGAAAGTTAATATTATTCTGGCAGCTTGGATTAGTAGATAAAAGTGATAGACTTGAAGTCAAGAAGAATTAAGTGATACATTCTCAGATTCATCTGCCACATATATAAAATAGAGAAAATAATAATAACCACCTCAGTGGGATGCTGTGGGCATCAAATGAAATGATATGCAAACTTTAAAATGTTATATAAATACTGATGATGATGATGATGGTGGTGGTGGTGGTGGTGGTAGTGGTAGTGATGGTGATCTTGATGGAAAGGTGTGAAATAGCCCAATAATTTGCACACCCTCATATTCTTTTACTTCTTGATCATTTGTCAGTCTAATTTTAAACAACGAATGAGGCATAATAAATATTTGTTCATCATGAAAATTATAAATTAAAGATGAGTGCCTCAATAGAAAAAAGGGAAGATAATTGGAATCCCATTTTGAAATATTCTCTTTTTCTTAGAATAAAGGTGCCAATTATTATATTATTATTATTATTAATAATTATCAGTAAACATCATTACTTTGCATCATATTATTTGATTTTTTTATGTTCTCTATTGTGTTTAAAGCTGTTGAGCAGGAAATAGAAACAAAGGACTACATTTTTAGGTTCTCTGCATGCAGAAAATATTCATGAATATTTTGAGTGCAATTTAATTGAATTCCTCATTAAGTAGTTGTCCCAAATTCTAAATGCATCGGTGTCCAATTTCAAATTCAATTGAGATAATAGAACTGTAGTCTTATTTAGTATCTCTACCCAGTAGACCTCAAAGCACTTGCACCTTTTTAATCTTCTGTATCTGCTCTAATTCCAAATTGTATTGAATTGGGATATTATTATTCAGACCGATTAAAATGAATGACAGGAATTTAGTCACAAAGCACCTCCAACTGGCAACTCTTCTCCCTTGGCAGTCGTAGTCAACGCCTTTTCTTGGAAATTTACTTGGAAAATTATCCACCTTAATGAAGAGTGAGCTTGCTCTCCAACAGAATATCAAGGTCATCTAAGTTGTTTCCCTGCATGAGAACTAATTTTTAATAGTCTCCTAGCTTGTATTTTAAGTCCTAGTTCTTTCTTTTTCTAATATGAACTAAGTAAAATCCTTAGGGCATGCCTCTTGGGTAGATTATTTTTTGAAAAAAAACCCTGTTCTTTGCTTGTTTGACTGGACTAAAAAGCCAGTTTCAGGTTAAAACACAGGTTTCCTTTCCTCATCTGATGCAGTGTTAACTTTGCTCTTGGCTTGCGTTTACAAGAGATCTTGTTAACTACATCTTCATAGATGAATCGCTGCATCTTATTTCACTTTCCTATAAAGTTCCTTTCTGTGCCTGACTTTTGTTTTCCTTCATGCCACTTAAGCGCCAAATCTTCTAAAACCTTTTTGCAGAGCTCTTTCATTTGAAAGGACAGGAATGCCCTGTTTTGGCTTAACCTTGGTGTATGTCGTGAACCTGGGTCAACTTTAAATGTATTAAAATGAAAAGCTTTGCTCATTTGTCTCAGAAGTGAATTTGAAAGCTTCCTGTATTAGATTTTCTTTTTAATATCACACATAGTCATCCAGTACAGCGTACACCATATAATTGTTGTTCTTGTCTGACTCTTCATGATCTTGTATGGGGTTTTCTTGGAAAAGATACTGGAATGTCTTGCCATTTCCTTCTAAATCTCATTTTACAGATGAGGAAACTGAGGCAAACAGGGTTAAGTTACTTGTCCCAGGTCATACAATTCATCAGTATCTGAGGTCTGACTTGAACTCAGGTCTTCTTGACTCCAGACCTCGCACTCTATCCACTATGCCACCTGGACGTTTCTGGATTCACTTTATTCTGTTTTACTTATTTTGAGGGGGAAAATTCATTCCCACCATTAATTTCTTTGAATTCTATTGAATAAGAGAAAACTTCTAGTGAGTTAAATCTTCTTTTGAGATGTGCTCTCTCTATCATACCCAGGTTTAAAATGCAGTGGTATGATACAGTCTCAGTACAGATAGGCATCAATGCCTTGACCAGCTTGTTTTCAGATCTAGGCCAATTCACCTCACCTCAGGCATCAAGTGAGCCTAAGGGTTCGCTATACTAGTACTCAATTTAGTTTGGAGATTTAATTCACTTAGTTCCCTGCAGCTCAGAACTCCTGAACTCATGAAATCCACTAGCCTTAGCCTCCCTAGTATCAGGGACTACAAATATACATCACCATACCTAAACAGTTAAATTTAATAAACATTTATTAAACACCTATCTCTTAAGACATTTATTAGCTCTGTGATCCTGGGCAAGTCACTAACACCATTTGCCTCAGTTTCCTCATCTATAAAATGAGTTAGAGAAGGAAATGACAAAACACTTCAGTATTTTTGTTAATAAAACCCCAAATGGAGTCACAAAGAATCATCATGACTGAAACCACTGAGCAACAACAAAACATTTACCAGCTCTAAGACTCCATAGATATAAAGACCATAAAAACTAAGCCCTTCCCTTAAGGTGCCTCCATTCTGCTAGGAGAAAAAACAACATTTACCCGAAGAACTAAGCACAATATGCATACTACACAATTTCACTGGGAGGAGGGCAGGGAATTCTAAACAGTGGTAGGATGTTGGGCCTCTTGTAGGAGGTAACACCTGAGTTGTTATCTTAACTGACAACTGTCTCATATGGTCCTAAATGAATGAAAGTGGTTTTTTTTTCTTCTCCCTACAAAGCCTAGGTAGTTGATTTTCTTTTTTTTTCTAATATAAATTTATTTATTTAACTTTTTACATTCATTTTCACAAAATTTTGGGTTCCAAATTTTCTCCCCATTTATCCCCTCCCCCCACCCCAGTACACTGAGCATTCTAATTTTCCCTATCACCAATCTGCCCTCTCTTCTATCATCCCTCCCTTCTCTTGTCCCCATCTTCTCTTTTGTCCTGTAGGGCCAGATGACTTTCTATTCCCCATTAACTGTATTTCTTATTTCCTAGTAGCAACAACAATACTCAACAGTTGTTCCTAAAACTTTGAGTTCCAAATTCTCCCCATCCCTCCCTCCCCACCCGTTCCCTTTGGGAAGGCAGGCAATTCTGCCTATCTGTGTAGTTTTGCAAATGACTTTGATAACAGTTGTGTTGTATAAGACTAACTATATTTCTCTCCATCCTATCCTGCTCCCCATTGTTTCTATTCTGTCTTTTGATCCTGTCCCTCCCCAAGAGTGTGGACTTCAAATTGCTCCCTTCTCCCATTTCCCTCCCTTCAATCATCCCTCCCTCCCTGCTTATCTCCTTCTCCCCCACTTTCCTGTATTGTAAGATAGGTTTTCATACCAAAATGAGTGTGCATTTTACTCCTTCCTTTAGTTGAATGTGATGAGGGTAAACTTCATGTTTTTTTCTCAGCTCTCCTCTTTTTCCCTCCACTAAAAAGTCTCCTGCTTGTCTCTTGAATGAGATATAATTTACCCCATTCCATTTCACCCTCTCTCCTCCCCCTACATTTCTCTCTCACCATTTACCTTAATTTCTTTTAAGATATGGTCCCATCCTATTCAATTCACTCTGTGCTCTCTGTCTCTGTATGTGCGTGCATGTGTATATGTGTGTGTGCGTGCATGCATGTACATGTGTGTGCGTGCGTGTGTGTGTGTGTGTGTGTGTGTGTGTGTGTGTACATCTGTGTGTGGTCCCACCAACTACCCAGATACTGAAAAGTTTTAAGAGTTACAAATATTGTCTTTCCATGTAGGAATGTAAACAGTTCAAGTTTGGTAAGTCCCTTATGACTTCTCTTTGCTGTTTCCTTTTTCATGCTTCTTCTCATTCTTGTGTTTGAAAGTCAAATTTTCTTTTCAGCTCTGGTCTTTTCATCAAGAATGCTTGAAAGTCCTCTGTTTCATTGAAAGACCATATTTTCCCCTGAAGTGTTATACTCAGTTTTGCTGGGTAGGTGATTCTTGGTTTGAGTCCTAGTTCCTTTGACTTCTGGAATATCCTATTCCACACCCTTCGATCCCTTAATGTAGAAGCTGCTAGATCTTGTGTTATCCTGATTGTATTTCCACAATACTGGAATTGTTTCTTTTTAGCTGCTTGCAATATTTTCTCCTTGACCTGGGGATTCTGGAATTTGGCCACAATGTTCCTAGAAGTTTCTCTTTTTGGATCTCTTTCAGGCAGTGATGGGTGGATTCCTTGAATACTTATTTTGCCCTCTGGTTCTAGAATCTCAGGGCAGTTTTCCTTGATAATTTCATGAAAGATGATGTCTAGGCTCTTTTTTTGATCATGGCTTTCAGGTAGTCCCATAATTTTTAAATTGTCTCTCCTGGATCTATTTTCCAGGTCAGTTGTTTTTTCAATGAGGTATTTCACATTATCTTCCATTTTTTCATTCTTTTGGCTTTGTTTTATGATTTCTTGGTTTCTCAGAAAGTCATTAGACACCATCTGATTCAGTTTAATTTTGAGAGAACTATTCTCTTCAGTGAGATTTTGAACCTCTTTTTCCATTTGGCTCATTCTGCTTTTGAAAGCATTCTTCTCCTCATTGGCTTTTTGAACCTCTTTTGCCAATTGAGTGAGCCTATTTTTCAAGGTGTTATTTTCTTCAGCATTTTTTGGGGTCTCCTTTAGCAAGGTATTGACCCGCTTTTCATGCTTTTCTTGCATCTCTCTCATTTCTCTTCCCAGTTTTTCCTCTAGCTGTCTAACTTGATTTTCAAAATCCTTTTTGAGCTCTTCAATGGCCTGAGCCCACCGGACATCCACCTCGGATGTCTGGGATAGAGAGGCCCCGACCTCCACATCTTTCCCTGATGACAAGCATTGTACTGCCTAATCAGAAATGAAAGGCAGGAACATCTCTTCCCCAAGAAAGTACCTCTCTATGTTCTTATTTTTCTTCCCTTTTTTGGGCATTTTCCCAGCCAGTTACTTGACTTCGGAGATTCCTCTCCACCCCTGCCTAGATCTGCCCAGCTAGTGCTTGGGGTTTGAGATTCAAATGCTGCTTCCCAGCCTCAGGGCTTTCAGGGGCAGGTATGGCTGCTATTCAATGTGAGCTTAAGTTCTGGTGCTGGGTTGGGGGCAGGGCCACCTCCCAGGCTCAGTTCCCTCAGGGGGTTTATGCAGAGACCTTCCTTAATGGCCCTGAGCTCCTGTCTGCTCTGGGAGTCCCAGGCTGCCGCCTCTGCCGCTGCCTCTCGAGGGGGCCCGAGCCACGGAGACACCCTGCTCCCCTCTCAGCCAGCCCCGCAGTCTCTTTCACTGACCTGTAGCACCTGTGGGTGGAGGGACCTTCACCGCCACTGGAGGTTCCGTCCCTGAAGCCTGCTCAGATCTGCTCCTCTGGGGCCGTGCGGCCAGGGCAGCTCAGGGTTGGGCTCCACTGTCCGGAGCATGACGGACCCCTGGGGACGGCTTTCCAGGGCTCTCTGGAACAGAAATCTCCTCCCCTGCGTTGGTGTGTGACTTGCTCTGCTCCAGAATTTGTGGGGAGTTCTTTTTACAGGAAATTTGTGGGCTGTGGATTTGGAGCTAGCATACATGAGTCTTTCTACTCCGCCATCTTGGCTCCTCCCCGCCCCCCATAGTTGATTTTCTTAAAACAAGAATAGAAATTGTAATGCTGAATCCTCTCTTATCTTGATATTCTTTGGGGATACTCTGTCTTTGGCATCTTTTAGGGGCAGTCTATGTGTTAGAATGAACATTACACATTCCAGGTATATGTATATGTGTATGTAGACTATTAAAAGCACACTTTAGGTACCAAATGTTAATTATGTTACTGCCTTGTGGTGCAATGAACTGTGTCATGATATGCAGCAATGATGAAAGAGATGGAAAATAGGACCCTCATAAAGAAGTTTAGGGAGCACCTGCTTCACAGTCTTATACATGAATAAAACAAGTTAATTTAAGCTACTGGTTAAACTGAGGCACAATTTCAATCACATATAATACTATGTCCATTTTGTTGATTTTATCTACTGTTAAAAATAAATTAAAATTCTTAGCAGCTTGGTAGATTTTCTACAACTTTTGTGATAGACTAGAAAAATTAAATAACCACTAATACACAATTTCTTTAAGGAATGTTGCACTTACTGGAAAACTGCCATTTAGTTGTTCCATGTTTATCACTCAGAAAGGAGACATTTTAATCTTTATCCATTTCCTACCTAATGTGATGTCTTTCAGAATTCTTTGTACTGACTGTAGCAGGTGTTCTAATTAAATAAGCAAAATCCATTTATATTCCCAAAGAAGTTCTCATCTTTCATATGGAACCTTGGGAATATTTGACTATCAATATGATAGAAAATATTAATTCTAATAGACACTTGTGTAGCTCTTACTGTTTTTATTGTATGTTATACATCCATACATATATATATGATTTCACAGAAATAGTTCTACAAATTGTAAATTTCATAAATGAAAATTAGTCATACTTTTGCAGTTATGAAATAGCTAATTCTTATAGTTATAAATGTTTATAGTTATTTTATAGTTATAGGGAAAAAGTAACTATATATAGTTATATGTTTATGGTGTATGGATATGTATGATTTGTGTTAAAATTGGTCGTTCCATGGATGAAAGCATATGCTCCCTTCACATCCATACAATGCCAAGAAATCTAGAAAAAGGCTGAGGAATTTGGGTGAATATTCATAGCATCAGGATGGGAAAGCATGGCCAAGTAATAGTAGGTCCATGGGAGAAAACACCCTTACTGATAAAATAATCAAGTAGATCTAAAGGAAAAAAAATGGTAAGCTAATACTTTAGTCTTCTGCTTTTTACCTTTGCCTTTGAAAGGGTATGTTTTATGAAGTTAGAGAGATTTTATTAACTTTTAGTTGTAGAAAAGTACTATTAACATTATAGAAGCACCATATGATAATGTTGATATGTGTTTAAATGATGCCTGTTTATGTCATCACAGGTGAGATTTGCTATGTATGAAAGAAAATGATTTTCTCACCACCCTAAGCAAATACATGTAAAATAATGCCTCATTTATCCAGCATAACTGGGGAACAAGTTATTTCAGACAACTGAATTTTCAAAATAACTCCCTCATCTCATAGTTATTTACTCCCGTATCTTTCCACCCTATTAGCTTATAAGCTGCTTACAAGCAGGATCTATGTTATGTCTCTCTATATCTGCATTTGTGTTGTTTGACATATGACAGATGTCTAACAAATATTTGTAGAATTTCAAATGCTTGATTGCAAGACAAAAATATGCTTTATTAACTGATAATCCATTTATTTTGCTTATTTAAAGCTTTGTGGTTAGTGTTTTGTATAATATATTGAATACTTTTGAAGTAAGTATAACCTAGTCTGGCACTTGTGTTTAATTATATAACATGGACATTATGAACCATATAACCTGTACCATGTCACCTCTATTTTCCTCAGGTATCTCAGTTTCATGTTGAGGAAGATAATACTTGAATAGTCTAACTTAGAGTTTTATTAAAAATACTACTCTAAATATTAATCATCTATGTAAGTGTAGTAACATGGACCCTGATATACACAGGAGGTTCTTAGATCTGCATTTCCAAAAGGAAAGCAACATTTGAGGGGTCAGTAATCACTTTAATCAAGCACATGTGTCATTCACATAGTTCAGGGGAAAAAGTAAGCACCCTGAACTTCAGAGAAAATACAGAGGAAAAAAAATCAACCAACAGACAGGGCTTCCAACTATCTGACCATAAGCTGTACATACATCACAGATCAACAGACAGATCAAACTGTATGACCATTACATACATACATAGTTACCAGAGAGAAACACCAACATCTAGGTTTTCAAAGCTGAGGGCCTCCTGTGCAGCTGCCCAGAGTCTCCTCTGGCCAAACAAACACTTCCAATGTGTAAGCCCCAAAGCTAAAACCTCACCTTAAAGCACAGATACATTTTTCAGAGCCAGAGGGCATCACAAGCCTGGAGAACCAGTGCCTCATTAGAAAATTAACAAAAGATATGCACCTCCCTTAATCAAGCTTCTCTTAATGGGCAGGCCCATCATGGATGGGAAAGGTCTTAAATCTCTAATTAAAATTACAATAAGGTGTTTTTGAAAACTGTCAAATAGGCATAAATGCACTAACACTAATATTTCCAGCCTTTTATGATTTCATAGTTGTGAGTACTCCCTTCATTAGTACAGCTTCTTCAAGTCTTAGTAGATGGTCTTGGCAAATATCACTGAATGAAGAAAAAATAAATCCTAGATATAATAAATATGGTCCTAAATATAATGAATCCTAAAAATAAATAATGCCTAGATACCTGCTTGTAAGTAAAGGAAAATTTGATTATCTGAATAAAAGAATGCAAACCACTTGAGATCAAGAACTATTTCACATTTTTCTTCTTTTTTCTTGCACACTGCCTGGCCTAAGAAGACACTTCATAAATACCCGTTGATGGATCAATTGATTTCACATATTTGTATAAATATAGTGATAACCCCCAGAAAATACAATCCAATACCAATGTTAAGGTTGAAGGAACTTGGAAACTCATCTCCTACTTCATTTTATGTATAAGGGTGCTAAAATCTAGAAATGTTAAGTCACTAACCCAAACTCACGCATATAATAAGTAGTTATAAGCTCATCACTTAATCTAACTAGATGATGATGCATATTCTTTCAATAAAATTATCCTTAAAGTTATGACTGATAGATTCGATAGATGCTATAATTTTCATTTTCAGCAAAGCATTTTTAAGATGTGGTGTCACATCCAGAAGAGGTAGAAATGTTCACTTTCTTTTGCTGAAAATGAAAATTATAGGATCTATCAAATCTGTGAATTAACTAACTCACTACCTCTCTAGTCCTTAGGTTTTCATACCTAAAATCAAGGGTCAACAGAGCTATATGAATAGTATTTGGCTCTGAAGAAGAGATGGGGAAATGTACTTCTCTGCTTTTCTTACAAAGTTGGGGAAGGAGGTACCCATGTGTTTGAAATGCTTCATATGCCTCTAATGCATTAGTTATCTCTCCTTAACCTTCTTTTTACCCCTTTATTACTGAGGAAGACTTCCTGGAGTACAAGGTCTAGTCATATATCCAGAAATCTATGTGCTATGAAAACCAAAGGCATCAGTAATTTTTTTTTTAAATCAAGAGAATTTGACTTAATGATCCCTTCAATCTCTGAGTTCTGTGATCCTAAATCCTATGATTTTCTGTTCAGAAGAGCAATGATTCTACCAGAGTATAATGCAGTATGATACCCTCAGAAGGTGTTGAGGCATAAAACAGTTTAAACTAAAAATGAGCCTTTTTCCTAAAATACCTTAAGCTGATTTTTTACTTCCTCCATCCACTGCCAATTGTCATTTCTTGCTGCTATCAGCATATTTTTTTTTGCATCTCATCAATTACCCAATTTCTGCACACTCTTTATTGAATAAGGACTTAAGCATGACTTCACAGTCTTTGCTCAGGTAAAGTACATAGACCTAGTGACAGATATTTATTTCTCAGAGAATTTTGTAGCTTTTTAGATTATTGTTGCCCTTATTATTAAATAAGTAATAATTAAATTATTAATTAGATTATTATTGGCCTTATTGAATTATTAATAATTTTATATTATTACCCTTACTAAACCTCAGTTGAGTGGTGGAAGCAACAGTTGAAAAACTACTGGATTGGCATTTAGGTACTTTGACTCAAATTCTAAGTTTCTAATTACCATCTGTGTGAGTTTGGGCAATGACCACCTTTCCAGATCTCAATACTCTCCTCTGTCAAGTGAGGGGGTTGAGTATCACCTCCAAGGTGCTTTCCAAGATCAACAGTGGGGTTTGATCCTGCATTCTTTGCGTTATGGATATACATGCAAATATATGAAGTCAATTAATCAAGAGGCATTTGTTAAATACCTACTCTCTTCAAGGTGCTGCACTGGGGATATAAAGGCAGAAATCAAATAGCCTCGGTCTTTAAGGAGTTTGCATTCTATCTCGACAGGTAATTAAATTGTGCTTTTACTTCCAGGATACACAGAGCAGCAGAGTGAGTGCCTGTAATTCTTTCTAGAAAAAACTAATAGTTAGTCAAACGATTGTTAGAAGATAGATTTAGAGCTAGGAGGGACTTTAAAGGTCATCGAGTCCACCCATCTCATTTTACGATTGATGAAAGAAAGGTACAAAGAGTTTAGTTTCTTGCCCAGGCTCTCATAGCTTGTATGTGTATAACACAGGAGTAGAACCCAAGCCATTTTAACTCTTATTCAAGTATTCTACTCATAACACTTCCTCTCAGCTAATTCAAGTTGTATTCAATTTCACTGAATAATAGGAGTTTTTCTGTCATTTATATAGGAAATGACTTCATTTTAAAAATGGTTGAAATAAAGTATCCTACATTTCCTGTAAGATGGAAATAAAAGCTTTTATATTTAAAAGGGAATGAAATAAAGAACTCTTTGGAGAAAACTTTACACTCAATAAGTCATTTTTCTTTAAAATCCTGGCACAATGCAAATAATGTAAAGTAGATTGTACTTTGGCAGGCAAGGAACAAAAGGCTGGTGACGATGCTAATAGGTCTTACCACTTCATTTGGAAGAGCAAACTGTCAGGTGATTGAACTCTGAGGACATAGCCTGGAAATGTATGATTTCTTCTCTTGGGAAGACATCTCATGCAATTTCTTAAGCATCTACACATGCTTTCCTGCTAATTTCACTAGGGATCAGGGATAACAAGGAAGCCCAAAGCATAGTCATTTCTGAATTTTTAATATATCCATCAGCAACTTATTCCCTTGGTGGCATTAACTGCAATTAGTTCTATGGGGCACTCTACAAGTGAGAGGGGAAATGGAGACTTAAAAACCCTTCATTGGTTCTTAATGTTAAAGTGCCCTTGGAAAACTTTTTTTAAAAGTCTCATGGACTTTCTGCCCATGTCATCTTCAGGTTTAGCCTTGAGTCAGTAGGTTGCATACTGAGAAAAGCTACCTCTTCCTGGATTCATTTTGCATTTTTCTGTCTTGGATGGAAAGCTCACTCTCTCTCTGAAATAGCCAGTTACAGAAGGCTCTGAAACAGATTGCTGTGCCAGCTTTAGGGGACTGGGGATTTCTCATATGTGTCCAATTTTTTCTTTGGACCTTGGAAAAATCTAGACTTACTTCCTTCTTTCCTTCCTTCCTCCCTTCTTTTTTTCTTTCTTTCTTCTTTCTGTCATCCCTTCTTCACTTCTTTCTTTCCTTCCTTTTCTTTGTTTTTGGAAAAGAGGGAGGGGTGAGGTAAAATTTTAGGGCCTGGAAATATGTAGCATGGGGTTAAGAGTTTCCATGAAACTTAGAATCTGTCTAACATCTAAAGTAAATATAAAAATTATATCTGATCTACTTATTCTCTTATTAGCATATTACTATGATGATAGCTTTCTAATGATGAGGAATATCTATGAAACTCTGTAAATAGCCTTCTATGCAACTAAAATATTTGATCTTCTAACAATAAAGTATCTCCCAAAATGCAGCAAAATTTTCTTTGAATGAGAGGCCATGGTTTTGTGACTTTCAGCTCACATAATTCCTTTTATGTATTACAAAAATAAAGAAATGAGTGGAACTTGGAGATTAAAAAAACAACAACCAGAAATTACAGTGTCAACATTTTTCTGATTGGTACATTTTTAAGAAGAAATATTTTCTGCAAAACTTTCTTGAACTGAAAATAATTATACTTATTTCCATCATGATAATGATTGCTCCTGTAATGAAAATTTATTATCGTTGGGGAAAAATAAAAATCAAGTAGAACCTATTGACTGAAAAAGGTAAGTATAGATTGTTATATATACCCATTCATGCATTTATTCATTTATTCATGCATTCCGCAAAAACATCTTTGGTAGAATTTTAAGTTAAGCTTGTAGGTAGGTAAGAAGTTATCATTCTTTCCCTCAGTCTATACTAATTCACTCACATGCCCTGAAATATTATTTTGCTTTATTTCCCATTTCTTCATAATAAGTAGATACAAGAAGATAATACAATCACAGACTTAGAACTTGAGAGACCATCTAATTTTGCAAATCAAGAAGATCTTATTTAGTGAGATCAGTAGAGTTGTCCAAGATCTTATAGGTAATATCATTGCACCTAGAATTAACCAGTTATTTTATTTTTAAGCACTAAGAAAGATCATAAAATTCATAGACTGTCATTTTTCCTCGCAGGATTATAATCATGTAGGAATTCTAGTATTTTTATCCATACTTTTACAGATGAAGGAATGGAAACCATGGAGAGGCAGTAAGTTGACAAAGGTCACATTGTTAGTGAATGGTAGAAGGAGAGTTAGAGTCTGGTCTTTTGACTTCCAAATCCAGGAATTTTACCAAGTAATTTAAAATTATCAAATTATTTAACCTCTCATGACCTCAGTTTCTTCAACTACAAAATATTGCACATGGATGGAAAAGATAACTCTATTTATGTTGACATGCCTTTAGGTGATTACTAGTGTTCAAAACATTGAGTAATGGACACTGGGAATAAAAAGACAGTAATGAAAAGAGGAGATAGGCTCCTCTTTTTACTTTCCTGTGACTTCAGGGAGCTTAAATTCTAACAGGAGTATTTGTGCAAGGCAATACCTGTACAAATAAGTCAATATAAAATACAATGTAATTTTTGGGATGGTGAAGCACCACAATTGGGTTAGGGAGTTGAGAGTAAGGAAAAGCCTACTGTAGGAGATTACAATGAAACAAGAGATTCCACGAGGATAGTTGTATAGAGAGAACATTTCAGATACGGCTACCATTTAAGCCCCCTTCTAGCTAACATTGCTAAGACTTTCCATAATATTCAATTTTTGGAAGATGTTGAAAATTGCACCTCTTTCTTTTTGGAGTGGTAGACTTAATACTATTGTGCTTTGAGAAAGGAGGAACATATGATTTCAAAGAGTCATGAAAAAAACAAACGAACTGATGCATGGTGAAGTAAACAGGACCGATAAGAACAAGCAAACACCAAAGGTACAAAAAACAATTTTGAAGACATTTGCAAACTAATGAAGAATGAAATGAGGAGAACCTGGAGACTAATTCATACAGTAACAACAAAATTGTGAAGATAACTTTGACAGCTATTAGAACTATCATTGATACAGTAACCATTCTTGACTCCAAATGGCTGATGATTAAACATACTATGTACCTCCCAACAGAGGTTTGCTAGCTCTAGATTTTCGTGGTGACTGAGATATATATATATATATATATATATATAT
This sequence comes from Bettongia penicillata ogilbyi, assembly GCA_023548195.1. Taxonomy (NCBI): domain Eukaryota; kingdom Metazoa; phylum Chordata; class Mammalia; order Diprotodontia; family Potoroidae; genus Bettongia; species Bettongia penicillata. Next base: position 30,027,931 of record JAJHZJ010000314.1, on the reverse strand, counting down.
ATATGCTTATGTGTATATATGTTGCCAATGAGGGAATCCATTTTGCTTAAATGTATATTTTATCATGAGGAATTTGTTTCTTCTTACTCTTTTTTTTTGTTTGATAAAGGGCATAGAGACAAGTCTTCTGATTTTCAAGACCAGTGTTTTCTTCCCTTCAAAGGAAGAGAGAAAAAATTAACTCCCAATTCAAGTTGTTGTTTTAATAGTGGTAAAAGTGCTACAGATGTGCAATGTTGGATGCACTTTAAGATGAAGTCAGTGTATTCATAGTTATGCTGAAATGTTTGACCCTATTGTAAGATCCCTGTCAAGGGAGGAGAGGTGTGTAATCTCTAATTGTTTGCAATGTAAAAAATGAAAAATACCCCCAAAACTTAAAAAAAAACAATAACAAAGTTTGTAGGGGAGAGCTGGGATTCAAGCTCCAGGTTTCTGTATCCAATTTTCTAGTCTTTCCACTCAGAATTTAGAATTGCTGTGTGTGTGAGTGTGTGTGTGTGTGTGTGTGTGTGTGTGTATCCACTGGGGACATGAGATATGGCTCACTATTCTTTAATTCCAGACAGTGTTGATTCCACCAAACTGCACTACTACTAAGTTATGTCATAAATTTATTCCCTCCTTTCTCTCTTTGTTATATCACATGAAATATAACGTGATACGTTCTGTTTAACTACTAGAGTTGAAGATCAGTTTTGTTTATTTATTAATTGCTCTTTTTTAATATTTATTTTTATATAAGAAACATTTTTCTAATGGTACAACTGTACACAGGGTTGTTCATTAATGCTTTTTTTTTCTGATTGTGTGTGTGTTCCCAGTGAGAGTGGGAAAGTATTTCCATGATGCATTGCTTTCCTTTCTGCAAAAAATACCTTGCATCAAAAGGATGACAGAAGAGTGAATCCTTATGGAAATAAAAACTTTTTTGTTGAACTCACATTTATAGTAATGAAAATACTCCCAAAGTTTTCTTTGGGATTGTTTGAAAGGGGGGCAAACTGATAGCAGCTTTGCAAGCTATTTTGAATCCAACATCACAACACTTAATGACTGTGGTAGATATGTTTGGAGAACAGCACACTTCTTCTATAATTATTTTACTTTCCCTAATAACTGCATAAGAATAGGCTTGTTTCCCTAGCGGATATCTCCATTCAGAGCTTCTGCTTATCTTCATTTGCCAGATTTCACTAATGGTTGATATCAAATCCATCCTTACCAGGAGACAGTTGAGAAAGCAATAGTTTGCCTCCAAATCAAAGATTGTATATGCTCTTCCTATACACTAAACTCAGGAGAAAATACAGGGAAAAAATGGAATTTAAAATGTTTTATGTGGGGAACAAGATAGAAATGGGAAAAATATAGTTGTTTCATAATATAAAGTATTATGCTCATACAAGATACTAATAATATCTTGAATTTACATAGTACTCTGCATTCTACATGCAAAACACTTTCAAGAACTCTGTGAAGTAAGCAGAATAGGTATTTACACACACGTGCCATTGCATGAATTATGTTGCCCACATGATGTACACATTTATAATTGTGCACATGCATGTTCATTTTTACAGATAAGGTCAATAAATTTTTATAAATGAGGTCAATAAATTGACTTCCCCATTGTCACAAGCCTCCCAATATGCAGAGCCAGGTCAACAGCACCTAGGTCTTTTGACTCGAAGTACCTTTTTTACTATGCTATTCCAGTGTGTACCTATACATACCCACACATATATATACACATATGCATATGTGTTTATGTATATATATATATATACAAGTATGTATTGTGTGTATGTGTAGAGTATAGTGAGTGACTGTACTATGTTAACCACAGTTCACTCTTTTTTAAATATAATTATTATAAATATTAAATAAGTTACTAAGTAACTATACTTTTCTTATGAATCCATTTTCATTTTAATTTCTTGTAGAGTATGAGTGTTAGTCTTTGGTGTGATAATTAGGAGCTGTGGCATTCTTTATTTTACTGTTGAAGATGGAAGCCACTCTTGGCCTTAGGGACTTTATGTTTCATTTTTTTATAAACTTAGAATCTTGTAGAAAAACAAAATATGGACCCCATATGTATCCAAGATAGTTCCTCTATTGAATGAGATAGGTATAAGTAATGGAAGGGAATAGAAATTTACATGATACCTACTACTAGTACTACTATATAGCTTTCAGGCACTGTGCTAAATCCTTTGTATAAATATTTTTCCTCAAAGTACTAGGTATGGAGTCACAAAGACAAGGACTGAAATCTAGCTTCAGGAATTTGCTAGCTGTGTGATCCTTGGCAAGCCACTTAAGTTCTATTTGCCTCAGTGGTAAAATGGAGATAATAGTAGCACTTATATCTCAGAGTTGTGAATGTCAAATGCCATATTTGTGAAATGCTTAGCACAGTTCCTGGCCCACAGTAGGCACTATTTGAGGATGATGATGATAAATATGATGATGATGATTATCTTCATAAGAACCTTGTGTTGTAGGTACTATAATTATCCCCATTTTCTAATTGAGGAAACTGACAAACAGGGATTAGGTGACTTACCCCAGGCCATACATATATTATGTGTCTGAGGTCACATTTGAACTCAGGTCTTACCACTTTGTGAGCTACAAAGAAATATTGAATTATATTTAAAATCCACAAATCATCACGATGTTGATAATGGCTTGCATAAGTGCTTTCAAAATAATTGTGGCAGCCTTGGTTATAGCATGATTTATAGACAGAAGCTCCTAGGATCTCCTGAGGTATTGGCATTGCTAGGAGAGAAGTGACAGAAAAATGAGTGTGGGGTCACTTTAGTGGTACAGATTAAATTTTATATTGTTCAGCACCTTACCTCTTTCTGTGAAGGGGACCACCATTATATAGGAAGTATGGTTTCATGAAAAGGGACCCAGACTCAAAGTCAGGAATGAATCTTCAAAGCCCTGCTGTGTTACATTAGCTGTGTGACCTTGGATAAACCACTGAAACTCTTTGAGTCATATTTTCCTTGGCTTTGTCTCATAAGATTCTCTTTAAGATCAAATAGGTAGGTGTGAGTGATTCATACATACCAAAGTGATTTGTAAAGTGTGAAGTGCAAATGTTTAGTGGTGTTATCATTATTATCATTACTGCTGCCCATCCTTTCAGTTTTACCTCAAGTCCCATCATTTCTGTAGCACTTTCCTATGAACAACCTACTCTTTCTTACTTTTATATCCAACCAGTAGTCAAGTCCTTTCATTTCTATCTTCATAATATTCTCATCTCCTTCTCCTGCTCTCCTCTAACAATACCATCACCCTGGTGTGGCCCTTATTGCATTAGACTTCAACAAGTGAAGTACCCTATAGGTTGATCTCCCTGTTTCAAGTGTCTTCCTCTACTAATCTATTCTCCATTTAGCTTTCAAATTGATATTCCTAAAAATGTACATTTAGTCATATCACCCCCTCCTACTTAGTAAGTTCCAATGGCTTTGTATTACCTCCAGGATCAAACATAAAAATCTGTTTGACTTTCAAATACCTTTATGACCACTCTACCCCCAATTTCCAATTTTCTTATTTTTTAATTTTGGGAATAAAACAAGCATTTCTATAACATAGTACAATAACAAGATGATTGCTCATGAAACTTCAAATCTACTATGCATAACTACTTGGCACATAGTAGGTCCTTAATAAATAGTGTCTTCATTTAGTAGATTAATTTCTGTGTTTGCATTTGTAATGGAATTTTGTATAGTCTTAATACTCCTTGTTGCAAGAGAGGTTGTTCAGGGTATGCTTTTCTTTTTCAAGTTGTTTTTTTTTTTTAATTTAATTTATTTTCAGTTTTCAACATTCACTTCCACAAAATTTTGAATTTCAGGTTTTCTTCCCATCTCCCCCTCCCCCAGTATTTTGATTACTCTTTCCTCCAATCCACCCTCCCTTCTATCACCCCACCCCTCTTTATCCCCATACCTTCTGTTTTCCTATAAGGTAAGATAGATTTCTATCCCCGATTACTTATATATATTATTCCCTAGTAGCATGTAAAAACAATTTTTAACTTTCATTTTTAAAGCTTTGAATTCTACATTCTCTCCTACCTATCCATCCTCATCAAGAAGGCAAGCAGCTAGATATAGGTTATAAATGTGTAGTCATGTAAAACACTTCCTTAACAGTCATGGTGTGAAAGACTGAATTTCCCTCTATCCTGTTTTGCCCTCTATTTATTCTGTTTTCTCCTTTGACCTGTCCCTCTACAAAAGGGTTTGATTCCAATTGCCCCTTCCCCTAATCTGCCATCACTTCTATTATCCTCGCTCTCTTATCCCCTTCCCACCCCCTATTTTCCTGTAGGGTAAGATAAACTTCCATACCCAATTGAGTGTTTATTTTATTCCCTCCTAAAGCCAAATCCAATGAAAGGAAAGCTCACTTTTTCCCTCTCATCTTCCCCTTCTTCCTCTCCATTGTAAAAATTCTTTCTTGCCTCTTTTATGTGAGATGATTTACTACATGCTACCTCTCCCTTTCTCTTTCTCCTAGTTTTTTCTTTTTTAGATATCATCCCTTCATATTCAGCTCATCCTGTGCACTCTGCCTCTTCCCCCTATCTATATAAAATATATATACATATAAACATATGTATACACACACACACATATATATATATATATACATAAATATATGCATGCACACACACATATGTGTCCAACTATTCTAATACTGATAAAGGTCTCATGAGTTACAAATATGAATTTTCCATGTAGGAATGTAAACAGTTCAACTTTAATAAGTCCCTAATGTTTTCTCTTTCCTGTTTATCTTTTGGTGCTTCTTCTGATTCTTGTATTTGAAAGTCAGATTTTCTATTCAGGTCTGGTCTTTTCAACAAGAATTCTTGGAAGTCCTCTATTTCATTGAAGTCCCATTTTTACCCTTGAAGTATTATACTCAGTTTTGCTGGGTAGATGATTCTTGGTTTCAATTCTATCTCCTTTGGCATCTGGTATATCATATTCTAAGCCCTCAGATTCCTTAGTGTAGAAGCTGCTAAATCTTGTGCTGTCCTGATTGTGTTTCCACAATACTTGAATTGTTTCTTTCTGGCTGCTTGATAATATTTTCTCCTTCACCTGGAAAGTCTGAAATTTCGCTACAATATTCCTAGGAGTTTTCTTCTGGGTATCTCTCTCAGGAGGTGATCAGTGAATTCTTTCCATTTCTATTTTCCCCTCTGGAGCTAGAATATCAGGGCAGTATTTCTTGATAATTTCTTGAAAGATGATGTCTAGGATCTTTTTCTGATAATGACTTTCAGATAATCCAATAATTTTTAAATTGTCTCTCCTGTATCCATTTTCCAGTTCAGCTGCATTTCCAGTGAGATACTTCACATTGTCTTCTATTTTTTCATTACTTTGGTTTTGTTTTATAATTTCCTGATATCTCATAAAGTCATTAGCTTTCATTTACTCCATTTTGATTTTTAAGGAATTATTTTCTTCAGTGAGCTTTTGGATGTTTTTACCGCATTTGGTCCATTCGACTTTTTGACATTCTTCTCATTGGTTTTTTGGATCTTTTTTGCCATTCAGATCAGTCTTCTAGCTGAAGGTGTTATTTTCTTCAGTATTTTGGGGGGGTTTCCTTTAGCAAGTTTTTGACTCATTTTTCATGATTTTCTTGCATCACTCTTATTTCTCTTCCCAATTTTTCTTCTACTTCTCTTAGTTGATTTTCAAAATTCTTTTTCAGCCCTTCTATGACCTGAGACCAATTCTCATTTTTCTTGGAGGTTTTGGATGCAGGAGCTCTGGCTTTCTTGTCTTCCTATGGTTGTACATTTTGTTGTACATCTTCCTCATTATCATTGACATAAGAAAATACCTCTTCATCCAGAAAGTAAGAATCTGTAGTTTGTTTCTTTTTCCCATTTGCTCATTTTCTCAGCCAATTGCTTGCCTTTTGAGCTCTTTGTTACGTGGAGACTTCCAAAAGCAGCCTCCCCTTAAGCAGTGGCTGCTGCTACTCTGGGGCTAAGACTGGGATGGGACCATGTTTCCTTCTCAGTCAGGTAAGAGACCCTTCCCACTGACCTTTGAAGATATCTTTAGTGTTTGTGGGTTGAGAAGTCTGGAAACCACTACAGCTGCCAACAATCCAGTCTCTTTTTGCCTACTCCAGCTCTGTCTTTGTGGGCAGGGCCCAAAACTGAACTGTGCTGTGCTCCTAGCCCAGTGGTATAGACTCTTCCTGTTGATCTTCCACATTGTCTTGGGTTCACAGTTTGCTTCAGTCTGTCATTTTTTGGCTTCTGTTCCTCTAGAATTTGTTGAAAGTCATTTTTTACAGGCTTTTTGAAGGGTTTGTAGGGAGAGCTCTGGCTGGTCCCTGCTTCTACTCTGCCATCTTTTCTTTGCCCTCATTAAGTAGTTTTCTTTTTCTGTATGAAATATACAGTAAACACTAAAATAGCCAACTCATATAGACTATCTCAGGTTAGATTTCCTAATGTGTAGAGAAAGTAATAGACCTACCTCACAAGGTTTATGAAGATCAAATGAGATAGTACATTGAAAGTTGTTTGCAAATATTAAAGCACCATATAAATAATATTTTTTGTTATATTGTATTATTCACATGTTATGATAGATAATAAGTAGATCTGAGGTCCAGAATGACTTGAACTCATATCCTGCCTCCGACATACACAGGTTTGGAGACACTAATCAAGCCACCTCAATCTTCAACACTCTAGGCAACCTAGAAAGACTGTAATTTCCAGAGAAGATGGTGAACTGCATTAGTGGAGGGACTTCCTTTATAATGGAATACTTTCAAATCTTGGTATCACAGGTCCAGTCCTTATCTATCCTCACTCTGATTGGCTGCTCCTTATAGTTAGCTGTTACTGAACACAATTTTTCTCCAGTAATGATCAGTTAAGAAAGCTAACTTGCTCTCTTCTCATAGTTTCATCACAGGTGCACTCATTATGTATGTAGAGCATTTTAATAAAAAAAATGATAAAGTGTGACAAGTAATTTTAAGGGTTGATAGCTACTAATGATTGCTTTGTTTGCCTTTGGGGAGGTATTAATATAATCTGTGAGCCCCCCTCCACCCTCCCATACAAATCTATATTTGGCATTGTCTCTTCTCTGAATTTTCTTAAAAAAATTCTTCAATAAATGAATATGTAATACTTGAATTAATTAGTAGTTATTTTGTTATTGGCCAATTTGAGCTTTTAAAAAATGAAGAAATTTAGTTTTGTTGAGGGAGAGAACATGAACAAAGATACTGAGGAGAAAACTAGGACCTCATGAATCAGGAACAAAAACCCTCTTCTTATAGAATAAGTAATATCCTTGTGCTATATTTGGCTTAATTTCATGTCCAGTCCTAGGAAATAGACAATACTTGGCCATGCAACATCTTTCCTAAATCTTTATTTATGCATATATTTCAGACCATTTCCCCAAATCAGATATTTGCAAGGAACATCCAAACTTCTCTAGTCTAACCCCGTACCTCATCAGTAGCCTCTGTAAGTGGTCACTCAGACTCCCTTGGAAGATCCCCAGTTACTTGATCCTGTTACTGCAAGTGTTTCCTACATCAAGATAAAATCTTCCCCTGAACTTCTATCCATTTTTCTCATTTCTGCTCTCTAGGGCCAAGTGGGACAAGTTTAATCTCTCTTCCTCGTGGCAGCCTTTCAATGCATGAAGACAGCTATTTATATTTTATTAACTAGAGACTTTCCCTAAGTACATATTAAAAACTACAAGATTATGAGTAATGACTCAAATAGTTATTTTATTGATTATTTCATTAATTGCCACCACAGTCTTCTTTGTCTTACGACATGAAGAATACTTTCCTTACTTCATTTTTGTCACTATATTTCACTAGAATTCATGTCTTCCTTGCTAGATGTTGAGCTCTGTAACTGAATTCAAGCAAGAGTCTGAGTAGAATATATGCACAGACATATATGTAGGCATATGTATCACATGTCTATACACGGAAGCCCTAAAAACATGTATTGCTTCAACTCTTTTAAAACATTTTCAGTAGCATGCATTCTTGTAAAAATGTTAGTGTAATTTCTAGATGTCTTACTGATAATTAATATGGCACTTTAAAATTCCATTTGTAATAATGTTCACCCAGAACTTCTTACCATAATGTTTGTCGTCCTCTGAATAGTCTCAAACTCATCAATGTCCTTCCTAAACTGGGATGCCCATAGTGTGCAAATATTCTGAAGGTTATTGAAAAAAGAAATGATAAATATTCTGAAGGTTATTGAAAAAAGAAATGATCTCCCTCTTTAAATGTATCACAGTCTTATTTGATTTTAGCATATACATCGGAGACACCTGATTTGAAGCAAGCCTTTTAGATTGCACTCTTTTTCTGAGTCAAATGTACTGTACAATAAACAGTGGCTTATTGGAGCCCAGTATCCTAGGAAATGGATTCTGAGGTCTAATGAGAAGAAAGCCTAACTGGTTGCCTTGTGTTATGAAGATGCCCAGGAGGTAGTATGGTGGCCTAGATCTGAACAATAGAAAGCTCACCTATCAGAACCCAGAGATGTAAAGAGATTTATGGGAGGAGGATAACTGGAATGATGACAGTTCATCATTTGAACTGGCTGGAAAGTAGCATGGTATAATCTAATTCTGGGCATGATAAGAAGAAAGCTCACCTATCAGAGTCCACAGTTCCCAGACATGAATGAAGAGGAGTAGGAGGAGAGTAGGCACTGCATAGTTTTAGAGCTGATTGGAAAGGATCATGGAGGACAAGTTCTGAGCAACATAAGACAAAACTTATTTTCTGGAATAAACAATGTTACTTCTTCCCCCTTCCCTTTCACAATTCTTTTGAAAAGCACATTTTTTTAATTCCTTCAAGATCATGGGTGTTTCATGATTCATAGTAATACAACATTTGTCAAGAATAACCTGAATTTTAAAAATATCGGTTGTTGTTTCAGATCACAGAAAGCACACTACAGTTTCCAAAAATGTCTTTCATCATCATTTCTTCTTTTCAAACTTGGTCCCAGCTTATTGTGTGTCTACCGAATCCATGTCTAAGATGTATTTTATACTAGCTTGACAATCTGTGCATTCAGCCTCATGTAGTGATATAAGTAACATACATTTTTTCAACTACCTCATTTTCAGGGTATTGTTGGATAGACCAGGTTTTGGTTTTGGTTTTTGCCATACTAAGGATTTCACCAGGAAGGTTTTGTATGTTCCAAGGATCAGTGTAATTAGCATGGTCATCTGTAAATAGGAGCGTTTTCCGGACCTCACTATCAAGAGGCAATGCCTCCTCTCTCAGACTCTGCCTAAGACGTCGTCCTTGACAGAGACAAGCGTCTTTGGGGAGCACACATCTCAAAAGGAACACATGCTTGTTTTCTTATCACTATAAAATCTTAATGGTCTGGCCATTTGTCGGGGTAACCTCAGTGAAAACATGAGAATGGGAAAGGCAGAGATTAACTTCTATTTTATACAAAATTATATTTCTATATTCAAATAAATTACTGAGGTAAAGATCCCACAGTATCAGTTATTTTTAAATCGATAGATTTGACTCAAAAAACAAAATGCAACATTAAAGACTTTTCTCAAACTAGGTATTTCTCTAGGTGTCAAACTTAATATCTCAGATTTGGGAGGCACCAACATGTTGGTAAAACCACCTGGACCCTTTGCAATATTAGAGAAGCCACACATTTTCATTTTATCCCTTTTTCTTGTAAGCTTTAATTGGTAGGTAGTTCTTATATTGAAATGCAATCTGTATCCTTGTTACTTCGGCTGAATTCACCCAGGCTAGGTTTATTCCTTTCCCTATATGAATTTGGTCAACATGAGTTCTCCTCCCCTTTTTTCTTTCATTTTCTTTATCCATTCATATCTTTATTTGTATATATTATGATACATTGATAATATAGTTCATTCAGCCAGCCCTCAAATGTTCTGATATTTAGCTTATTTACTACATTAACAACCTCATCTAAAACTAAGAGATGCCCTGATTTATGATAATCTGAGTTTAGCTCTAATTTGAGACCTCGTTTCAGAATCGTGCATTTACTTATATACTAAAATTATTTAAATGAATTATTACTGTGTGTTTTAAGTTTGCATTGAAGTGCCTACTGCCAATTCAGAGTAAAAAAAAGTCAGTAAGATGGATATCAAAAATAACATTAATGAGCTGCTAAAGCTAAAATTACAGGAACTTATGAAATTGGTTAAACATAAAAACCATTAAACTGTTTACTGAAGCTTCACAGATATACTGCAGCTAATGAGCATTTCTGCTATTTAAATAAGCCCAAATTGAACACACATTACATGGATACATAATTAGTCATGGCAGTCAAACACACATAGACTCACTTTTAAAGCTTTATTTAGGGAATCTTTTCCATTTGATTTGTTTTGTTAATTAAAAATTTTTGTCACTATTTTAGTAATATTGTTATTGTTATTTTTGCCCATAATATAATTTACTACTGGTTTTCCATTTGTTTTTATATGTGCTTTAAGTGTAGCAAATGGGGATTATATATTAAAGTATTTTTGCTTATCTCTATTTTTTAATTTTTAGTTCCATTACGTAGAACATTCAGAATATTCCTTTTAATTCTTTTGTTGATTCATATGTAAAATAATTTGGTAGCACTATACAATTTAAATGTTTCCACCATCTCATGATAATTATTAACAATCATTTGTAAGAACCTAACTATGCTTAGAAGTATAATAGTATTTTACAAATCACATTTAGTAATTACCCTTGCCCTCAAGAAGTTAACAATCTAAAATAAGGAAAGAAATTAATGCAAAATATTTGAAACTTACATAGGCAACATGGTGTATTTTAGAATACCTCAATTCTCTGTACTTGCAATCAATCTTCCATATAGTTAATGAAATAGGGTTTTTTCTCCCTAAAATTCAGTTGTGTGTTAGTAACCTACTACATGAAATTCAGTGGATCCCTCTTCTTACACTGCAAAACAATGGATCAGACTTATAGTCTAAGGAAAAAGACTAAAAGTCCCATATTCACCTTAATTCTGTCCTCATGGTTTAGCTATAAAGCACATGTGAGAGTGGAGAAGAAGGGGAGGAAGAGAAGAGAGAAAGGGAGGGAGAAAGAGAGAGGCTGATGCAGAGAGATAGACAGAGATAGACAGGGAAGAAGACAGAGCCAGAACTAGAGAAAACCAAGAAAATAGAGAAACAAGGGAAGACACAAAGGCAGAGAAAAAGATAGAGGATGAGAGAAGTTTATGATAAAGTAATATCTGAAAAATGCTTTGCAAAACTTAAATGCTATATATAATATATAAATACTATAAATAACGTATAATGCTATATATAATATGTCATATATAAATTCAAGCTATTATTATTGTTATTATTATACAGAATACCTAGATTGATAAAGCACCATTTATGACAGAATAAAGGCATATGCCCGTCACACCCAGACTAAGTGAAGGGTATTAGGAATAGTTCAATTAATGATTCACCACCAGTCTCAGCAGTCAATACCTCTTGTCCATTCTCCCTGCTCTTGACTTTTCCCCCTCTATGGCCTATGAAGAGGGGAAAAACACCTTACATCTTTGGTTCTGCTTTGGATTACAATGCCAGCTCTGGCTGGCTGTCACACCAGCTCCAGCTCTTTGACTGTCTAGCAATTCATCTGGGCCATAGGAGGAAGGCTAGTACTCTCTCTGTTCCTTTTCTTTTGTCTTTTTGAGTCATACTTCCATCCTAATACCCTAAGACATAACTTTGCCAGAAGTCTATGAGAATCCGAGCCATCCTGGTTCCTTCAAATATCAACTCTGCTGCCTTTTTCTATACCAAACTTTTCCTAATCTCCCAGGTTGTAGTGCCTTTTCTTTGTCCCAAAGTACCTTAGATTTATTTCTAATATATACATTTCTACATGTACATTTTTAAAATTTTCTATTATATTTATATTTATTTTCTTAAACATTTCTCAGTTCCATTTTAACCACTTGAAAATTTTGCAAGCCACAAGTTCGACACTTCTGGTGGAAGTAGTTACCAGTATGAAAACTTTCTCTACAAATAAAGAATGATAGTTCAACCCACTTGGAAATTGTCTTCTTAGAGTATTGCCTAAGCCACTGAGAGGTTGAGTAACTTGTCTGTGGTCTCACAGACCCTACTAAGATGCAAGTTCTTAGACGTCATGGGTTGTTAAATATTTATCTTATATCCCCATCACTTAGCACAGTGGCACCATGAATTCTAATAAATGCTTTATGACTGATTATCAATTCAAAGACCCTCTAAGTACCTAAGATGTAAAAGGGAAATTATTAATTGCTTTGGAGGAGTTAATATCCAATTAAGGAAGAAAAGATGGAAAAATAAAATTAACCAACAAATGCACCATATCATAATTACTCAAAGAATTTAGATTATTAAACCAGAAGAGGAGTAGATGGTATGGTTAGGGAAATTTTTATTGAGGAGGTGAGTTTGAAAGAGGAGGCTTTATCAGCCAAGTAAGAGAGGGTAGCACTGTGTGGCAACCTTATTGTTCAGCAAGCCTGAGTTCAAATTCTGCCTGTGATGCATGCTAGCTGAGTGACTCTGACCTCTTACAGACTCAGAAGACTCTAAAACCCTCAGTGGTGGAGATGGACCCAAACATGCTTTAGTCATAGAGAAGGGTTGTCATGTTGACCACTCCATAATTTGGGATGACAGTGTGGAATATTAGGAAGATGACGGGAGGGCAGAATTGTAAAGGGATCCTCACCATTCTCACAGGTTTTTGTTATTGTTTTCATTTCTTCTTCTTGTTGGTCAGCCTTCTTCAAAATATCATTTTGACTCTCCACTTTATTTTGCCTCCATACTTGGAGACAGGAAAAGCAAAATGAAACAAAGCAAAAAAAAATATTGTATAGCTTAAAAAAATACTGCAATCGGTTCATCCCTAGGAAATGCTAATGTGTAGTTCTCAGCATTTTAAAAAATTATAACATAATTTTTAAGTTGTGCCCAATGTTGAATCCCATAACTTATTAATAATCCAAAAGAAGAAACAGTGATAATATTTCTTTGTTATGGTTACTGATGGGTTGTTTTTGGAAAATCAGTCTATACTCATGTACTAAAAATACAACAAATCTGACATTCATTTATAAATACTGAGAAATATACTTGTCATGTGCTAGCAGGTTTCTCTTTTACATATATGACAGCAGGGCTACATCAGTTTAATTGACCTTGGCAATCTGCATCTGCTAGTGATGTGTCCCTGAGGGACAGTTTCTGCAATTTTAAGCTGCAGCTTTTATTGAAGAACTTAGGTGTCACAATACAATTAGGCCTTGGAAAGAAAGAAAAAATAGTTCACATATTACATTAGGACTGAATAAAAGGTCCTATTCTTAAAATTAAATCATTATCGTAAAGCTACCTTACCATGTCTTCATTTTTAAAATAACTAGTCTTAAAACAATGATAATTAAAATAAGGGAAAGGGAGAAAGCTTGAATCTTGGCCCTCCAGTGCATATTAAGAAAGACAGAGATCTTTTAAAGACAACCTAAAAACTCCAGTGAATATGTGGGTTGAATCTTTATTATTGCAGTTGGGGAAACTGTGCTGTTGGCTTCCCTCTCTGTCCAGCTCTTAGGCCCTCAAGTTTTATACAGTTGTCTCAAATGCAATATAGTCTCTCTGGGAAAATTCATCTTGCTGATGATTACCAACTACCTGTTTTGTATATACAGTATATGATGCCTAATACTATTTCACTTAATACTTCTTAAGAAATAGAAATCAATTATTTGTTTATAACTGTAAATATATTTTGCTCCATTTGTGTTTTCATTCCTTTTAAGTTGGTTAGTAGTGGGAGAGAAGATATGCCATTGGGTTTCACTTGCATGTATTTCAAGGTGAGCACATGAAAAGAACCATGGCAGAGCTGTAGAAGGTGCTAACAGTGATGGTCGAAGTGATTAAATGATGGAGGGATTATTAAAAGGCATTCTTAGAAGAACAGATTTAAAAAGAAAAAAAGTGCAAAAAGATAAAGGCTAAAAATAAAAATAATTAAATAGGTTCAAAAAAGGTTTAGAGGAATTCAAAAATTATAAATCCATGATGCTTTACAAAGGGAAATTAAGGATATTGGAAGCAATAGCTCTCACCTTTACAGGTTACTATCGTAGAAGACACCTTGCTTCACCATTGGTTCCTGGGTGTCTCTGTTTGAATACCAAATAAATATTAATCTGTTATTTCTTATATTCATATTAACAGCTCACACTTATATTTACATTATGCTTTACAATTTACAAATCACTTTCATAATCCAGTGTCAATAATTGCTTTATTATCATTTCCATCTTATAAATGAGGACAATGAAGTCTCAGAAAAAGTCAAGTTACATGACTAGTGACAGTCAAGACTTGAACACATGTCTGACGACTCCCAGTCTAGTGATTATTATGCCTCCCCAGACTGTCTCCTTGGTTTATAAGCAGCAGTTGTACCTATTCTTTTCAAATATTTCCTTCAGGGAAATGCTTTGAAGATAAAATACCAGATCCTGTTATTGGTATAAGATGTTCTGTGTTATTATTGGCATAAGGCATTATGTGTCATTATGAAAGGGAATTGAAATGTGAACATTGAAATAGACTGCTTTGCTTTTGATTCTTTTTTTGTTCCCCATGAGATGAAGCAATAAATGTATGAGAGCCTTGAATCCCTGAAACAGACCTGCCTGAAAAATGAAAAGATCATTTTCAGAAGATGACAGGGCTCTCATTTTCTCTACCCACTCTCTCCTTACCCTCTGACTTTCTGACTTCTGCCCCCACCAATCTACTGAAAATAATCTCAGATTGCAGGCATAGCCATCAAATCCAATGGCTGCTTCTAAGTCCTCATCCTCCTTGACCTGTCTACAGGACTTGACATGATTGATTAAAACTTACTACTGGATATCCTCTTCTCCCTTGGTTTCAGAGACACTACCCTTTCCTGGTTCATATGCTGTTTCTTTAATAGTTCCTTGTTTTCTCTTCTTATGTTTCCTTGCCCTCCTCCCAACCTCTCCATGTAAGTGCTACCCAACATTTTCCCCTTGACCCTCTTTGCTTTTGTCTCCAGACTCTTGATATTTCCACTCCCTCCCCTAGCTAATTTCTATTCTAGGTAGTTGGCTCTTGAATCTATAGCCTAGACTTGGCCTCTCTCTGACTCACATATCTAGCCATCTTCTGGACATCTCTGCCTGGGGGTTTCACTACTATTTCAAAATCAACATGTCCAGAACAAACTTATTATCTTGCCTTTCAACCTATTATTCTTTTAGATTTTATTATTTCTATTAGTGTTACCACCTTTGCACCTAGTATCTCATTTGAGATCTTTTGACTATTGTTCACTCTTTTATATCTTTTATATCAATCCCTTGTAAAGTCCTAAAGATGCTACATCTGAAAGGCCTCATATCCATCTCCTTAAATCTAGTCCCACCACCAATTTCTTACTATTAGCCTCATTTCAACCACTTGGGATATGGTATTCCCCTCCTAAAAGGTCTTTGTAGCCTCACTATTGCCACCCATATTTATGCATAAATTTGGTCATGATTCCCCTCTGCTCAGAAAACTTGTTCAGTAGTTTCAGACTCTTCATGATAGAGATACTGCAGTGTTTTCCATTTCCTTCTCCAGTGGATTAAGGCAAAAAGAGGTTAAGTGACTTGCCCAGGGTAACACAGCTAATAAGTGTCTTAGATCAGATTTAAACTCAGGAAGATGAGACTTCCTGATTCTCAGCTCAGTACTCTATCCACTGTGCCATCTACCTGCCCCTGCTCTAACCTAGTGACTCCCTGTAGCTTACTGAGTACTTACCTTTGCCTTGTATTCAAGAATCTCCAATTCAATTAAATTGAACAAATATTTATTAAGCATTCTACTACCTCATACCACCCTATTTCTCTGGTTTCTTCTTTAGTTACTCCCCCACTTACATTCTACACTCAGGTGCAAATTAATCTCTGCCAACTACATCCTGTGGTTCAATGCCTTTATTCCTTTCCTCATGTTCCATACTCTTGCAATGCTCTGCCTTTATCTGTTGAATTCTTACTCATCTTCATATGCCAGACTTCCACAGTGTTCTCCCTATTAAGAAAAGCCTTCTCTCATGGAACATAAACAGTCCTTTCATTTTGCACCTCTCTCTTGATTTTTTATAATGATGTGTATTATAGATAACTATGTTTGTGTCTTACACTCTTACAAAGTTTTAATCCCTGTGAGGACTGGAAGAATGTCATAATTCTTTGTATCCACCATTAATCACAAGTAACTGCTTAATGGAAATGATAAGCACTTTTTCCCCCAATGAATGTATGTTACATTTTAGAAGATAGATTTTATATTGAAGTTGTATATATGTGGCAATTTAGGTTTTCAATATATTAAAGGGGTTTTTTTTATTTTTGTTAAAATCAGTGTTTTGAATTTAATCCTTAATTATGAATTTAATAATTGAAATTGTTGAGGGGGCGGAGCCAAGATGGCGGAGTAGAAGGACACACGTTTACGAGCTCCGAAACCAAAAGCCCATAGAATTAATGTAAAAAGAGTCCCCCATAACTTCTGGGTCAATACATGGTGTGCAGAAACGGAGTGGAAGATTTCCGTTCCGGGGAGCCCTGGAGACCCGTCCCCAAGGTCCGGCGCGCTCCGGAAAGTGGACCCCACTCCCAGCGCTGCCCTGGCCGCGGCCCCAGAGAAGCTGATCCGAGCAGGCTTCAGAGACGGAAGCTCCGGCAGCTGGGAAAGTCCCTCTGCCCACAGAAGCCACAGGTCAGTGAGAGAGAATGCCGGGCTGGAGGAGAGGGGAAGCAGGGCGTCTCCGTGACTCGGGTCCCCTCAGGAGGAAGCTGCAGCGGCAGCGATGGGGGCAGGAAGCGGTGGAGGCAGAGGTGTGGGCGGTGGCTGAGGCGGCAGCTGACCGGGACTCGGGAATCCCCCAGCAACAGGCAGGATCTTCATTACGGAAGATTCCTGCATAAAACCTGACGGAGCTGAGCCTGGGAGACGACCCTGCCCCCACCCCGCTCTATTACTGAAGGCTTCTGCTTAAAGCCCCCAAGGGAGCTGGGCTTGGGAGGCGGGCCCCCCACCCCGCCCCCACCTGCTCCATTCCTGAAAGTCTCTGCATAAAGCCCCTGAGGGATCGGAGCCAGGGAGGCAGCCCTGCCCCCACTCCAGCACCTGAACTAAAGCTCACTGATTGACAGCCGGCAGGAGGAAAGCCCATTTAAATCTCAGAGGCCAAGCACTAGCTGGGCGGATCTAGGCGGGGGTGGAAAGGAATCTCAGAAGTCAAGTAACTGGCTGGGAAAATGCCTAGAAAAGGGAAGAAAAATAAGACTTTAGAGAGTTTTTTCCAACAAATGCAAATGATCCCAACCTTCGGATCTGATGATGAGGACGTATCCTTGCCATCAGGGAAAGACGTGGAGGGCGGGGCCTCAATACCCCAGACACCCCAGGGGGGTGGTGGGTGGGCTCAGGCCCTGGAAGAGCTCAAAAAGGATTTTGAAAAGCAAGTTAGACAGGTGGAGGAAAAACTGGGAAGAGAAATGTCAGAGATGCAACAAAAGTATGAAAAACGGGTCAATACCTTGGTAAAGGACACCCAAAAAATGCTGAGGAAATTAACACCTTGAAAAATAGGCTCACTCAATTGGCAAAGGAGGGTCAAAAAGCCAATGAGGAGAAGAATGCTTTCAAAAGCAGAATGAGCCAAATGGAAAAAGAGGCTCAAAAGCTCACTGAATTTAATAGTTCTCTCAAAATTAGAATGGAACAGATGGAGTCTAATGACTTTATGAGAAACCAAGAAATCACCAAACAAAACCAAAAGAATGAAAAAATGGAAGAGAATGTGAAATATCTCATGGGAAAAACAACTGACCTGGAAAATAGATCCAGGAGAGACAATTTAAAAATTATGGGACTACCTGAAAGTCATGATCAAAAAAAGAGCCTAGACATCATCTTCCATGAAATTATCAAGGAAAACTGCCCTGACATTCTAGAACCAGAGGGCAAAATAAGTATTGAAAGAATCCATCGATCACCACCTGAAAGAGATCCAAAAAGAGAAACTCCTAGGAACATTGTGGCCAAATTCCAGAACTCCCAGCTCAAGGAAAAAATCTTGCAAGCAGCTAGAAAGAAACAATTCCAGTACTGTGGAAATACAATCAGGATAACCCAAGATCTAGCAGCTTCTACATTAAGGGATCAAAGGGCGTGGAATAGGATATTCCAGAAGGCAAAGGAACTAGGACTGAAACCAAGAATCACCTACCCAGCTAAACTGAGTATAATACTTCAAGGGAAAATATGGTCTTTCAATGAAACAGAGGACTTTCAATCATTCTTGATGAAAAAACCAGAGCTGAAAAGAAAATTTGACTTTCAAACACAAGAATGAGAAGAAGCATGAAAAAGGAAACAGCAAAGAGAAGTCTTAAGGGACTTACCAGAAGTGAACTGTTTACATTCCTACATGGAAAGACAATATTTGTAACTCTTAAAACTTTTCAGTATCTGGGTAGTTGGTGGGACCACACACACACATGTGGTGTGCACATACATACACACATGCACACACATACAGAGATAGAGAGCACAGATTGAACT
This sequence comes from Bettongia penicillata ogilbyi, assembly GCA_023548195.1. Lineage (NCBI taxonomy): Eukaryota > Metazoa > Chordata > Mammalia > Diprotodontia > Potoroidae > Bettongia > Bettongia penicillata. The sequence goes on along the minus strand of JAJHZJ010000314.1, from coordinate 30,009,122 downwards.
GAATAGGATGGGACCATACCTTAAAAGAAACTAAGGTAAATGGTGAGAGAGAAATGTAGGGGGAGGAAAGAGAGGGAAAGGGAAGGGGGTAACTATATGTCATTTAAGAGGCAGGTAGGAGTTTTTCTTAGTGGAGGGGAAAAAGAGGAGAGCTGAGAAAAAAAAAAAAACAAGAAGTTTACCCTCATCACATTTGACTAAACGAAGGAGTGAAATGAACACTCATTTTGGTATGAAAACCTATCTTACAGTATAAGAAAGTGGGGGAGAAAGAGATATTGCAAGGGGGGGGGATGACGGAAGGGAGGGCAAAGGGAGGAGGGAGCAATTTGAAGTCAACACTTGGGGAGGGACAGGATCAAAAGACAGAAGAGAAACAAGGAGGGGCAGGTTAGGAGGGATGGTAATCCAGTTAGTCTTACACAACACGACTATCAGGGAGGTCATTTGCAAAACTACACAGATATGGCCTACATTGAATTGCCTGCCATCCCAAAGGGAATGGGTGGGGAGGGAGGGATGGGGAGAATTTGGAACTCAAAGTTTTAGGAACAACTGTTAGTATTGTTGTTGCAACTAGGAAAGAAGACATACAGTTAATGAGGAATAGAAAGTCATCTGGCCCTACAGGAGAAAAGAGAAGATGGAGACAAGAGAAGGGAGGGATGACAGAAGAGAGGGCAGATTAGAGATAGGGAAAATTAGATTGCTTGGGGTATTGGGGTGGGGGGAGGGGATAAAAGGGGAGAAAATTTGGAACCCAAAAATTTGTGAAAATGAATGTAAAAAATTAAATAAATAAATAAATAAATAAAATTATTAAAAAAAAAAAAGAAATTGTTCAGTAATAGTATGAGACAACTGTAATTATTAGGGGTAGATGAATAGAATAACCATTGATCTCTTGAGGCTGGTTGGATCTTTTTTGATGTTATTACCTATAGCAAAACTCACTCACTGTTAGCAATTGGGAAAATAGTCTGTTGTGGAACACAGATGAAGTAATTAATATCTTCTAAGATGTGATCAGATGAGTCTTAAAAATAAATTAAAATCTATTCAATTGTTACATAGAAATATAACTTTTTTAAAAATGTGGTTTTAGGAAATAAGATAGAGTTGGAGCCAAAAGACTGGAAATCATACTACTTTCCCATGTGACTTTGGGCAAGATTGGTAACTTCTCTTGAATACTGATTCTTTCTTTGAGGAATTTGTAAAATTGGGGAGAGAGATTTGATTAAAGGGCCTCTCCCATCCCTTTCAACTTTAGATCTATAATCTTATAACTATTACTTCTGTGGCTAAATATGACTTTTCCGATTCTTTCTAAGATTATGCTAAGTTTCTAAGATTATGCCATCACAGGACATACTATCTATTTACCTTTATTAAATGACTTGGGCAGTTAGATTACACAATGGATAGAGTACCAGCCCTGGAGTCAGAAGGACCTAAATTCAAATCTGACCTCAGATACTTACTAGCTGTATAACCTTGAGTTAACCACTTAACTATTTGCCTTAGTTCCTCATCTTTAATATGAACTGGAAAAGGAAATAACAAACCACTCTGGTATCTTCCAAGAAAACCCAGAATGGGGTAATGGAGAGCAGGGAATGACTGAAACAACAATAAAAATTAAATGACTTAGGAAATACACCTAAAAGAGTATAAATCCACTTTCTTAAATTTAATGCTTTTTTTTAAATAAATAAATAAAATCCCTTGAATTTAATTCAATCCAACATTTCCTATTAAATTCTTACATCATGTTTTTTTTCAAAATAAGCTGCCACTAAGTCATATCTACCCTTTCCTATATGTATACAATTAAAATTTTGAATTGGAATGAATAAATATTATAATTAAACCCTCTATAAGTGATAAATAGATAACAAGACATAACTATGACCAATGATGAAAATAAAGTGATGCTTAGTATCATAATTCATTTTGATAACTTAATTTTCCTTATTTCTCTGATCAAAAACAACCCCTCTCTCTACCTCATCAACCCTCTTCATCTGTATATAGTCAAGTTCCATGATTTAGGAATATCCATTTGGCAACTGCAGGGAATGAATTTTAGATGGGAGAGATTGGAAATAAAGAGATTAATTATTATTTCCAGGGCAAAGGTTTTGAGTTTCTCAACTAGAATAGAAGTTGTGTAAGTGATGAGAAAGGGATTGTCATGTAAAGGTTGTTGTTGGAATGGGATCAACAAAACTCAGCAAATGATTACATGGGATGGAAGAAGGGATGTGAGAGGGGAAGGCAGATGGAGAAGTCAAAGATGACTCCAGTGTTGTGAACGAAGTGACTGAAAGCATTATGGTGCCTTCAGAAGAAATAAGGATATTTGGATTTTGAGGGAAATATGATGAGTTCCTTTGCATTAGGCCATCTAGTCTAAGTTAATTGTGAGCAGGAATTATAATTACTTCAAACCCAATGATAAGGAGTCATTCAGTTTTTCCTTGAAGGTCTCCAATGAGAGAGAACCCATTATCTCCTATTACTACTCCACTTTGGAATTCTAACTCTGGTTGTTGTGCAGTTTTTCCTTACTTTAGGATAAAATTCGCCCCTTTACAATGTCTATCTATTGCTCCTAGTTCTTCCCTGTTGAGTAAAGCCAAATAAGTCTGATCCCTCTTTCACATGGTCCTTCAAATGTTTGAAAACAGATAACTATTCTAATTGTTTTTCACATTATCAATATATTATGTTGACCATTCATTCACTGTTGATTTTCTCCCTTGTTTACAGTAAAAGAAGCCATGAATCCTATCAAGTTTAACCGATGGGGTCTTCCAGAAATAGATCCAGAGACAATGCAAACCAGTGAACCATGGGTGTTTGCAGGTGGTGACATTGCTGGTTTAGCTAATACTACAGTGGAGTCAGTGAATGATGGGAAGCAGGCTTCTTGGTATATGCACAAATACATACAGGTATGTCTCCTTTTTTAGTTTTAATTGATATTTCTTAAGAGTTACTCCATTTATATATTAATATTAAATATCAGACAAAGGATTCCTGTGACATATTATATATGAGAAATGTCTGTTATGAAAGAGATGGACTAATGTGCCTGGGATTATAAAATATTTGAGTGGATTTGCTGATGTGATATCGAGGGATTAATGGCCAATATAGAATTAGAGACCACAAGTCTTTTTCCTTAATCTTATCCAATCAAAACATCTATCGATAAGTTAGACAAAAATAGTGAAGTTATGTTAATCAAATATTGGTACAAAGCAAAGCTGGATAGTTATTTCAATGAAATGATATTCAAAATAATCTCAAAAAGTAAGAAAACTGAAGCTAAACCTGTAGATGAAATTTAACAGGAATAAATGTAAAATTCATCCTGTAGCTTTCAAATCAGGTGGACAAGTATTGAATAGGAAAGACTTAGCTTAGTCTAAGTTTATTTGAAAAATGACACTATGTTTCAATTGACCACAAGATTAATAACACTCAATACTAACAAATGATTACGTATCAAAATTCTTACAAAATCTTAGCAAGAAAGTAGCATCTACTTACAGAAGTAATAGTTCTGATCTATTCTGTGTTATCCTGATTGTATTTCCACAGTACTCAAATTGCTTCTTTCTAGCTGCTTGTAATATTTTCTTTTTGACCTGGGAACTCTGTAATTTGGCTACAATATTCCTAGGAGTTTCTCTTTTCGGGTCTCTTTTGGGAGGTGATCGATAGATTCTTTCAATATTTATTTTGCCCCTCAGGTTCTATTACATTTGGGCAGTTTTCCTTGATAATTTCATGAAAGATGATATCTAGGCTCTTTTTTTGATCTTGGCTTTCAGGTAGTCCCATAATTGTTAGATTGTCTTTCCTGGATCCATTTTCCAGGTCACTTGTTTTTCCATTTCACATTATCTTCAATTTTTTCATTCTTTTGGTTTTGTTTTGTAATTTCATAGTTTCTCATAAAATCATTAGCTTCCATCTGCTCCATTCTAATTTTTAAAGAGCTATTTTCTTCAGTGAGCTTTTGAACTTCCTTTTCAATTTGGCTAATTCTACTTCTTAAAGTTGTCTTCTCCTCATTGGCTTTTTGGACCTCTTTTTCCAGTTGAGTGAGCCTATTTTTAAAGGTATTATTTTCTTCAACATTTTTTTGGACCTCCTTTAGCAAGCTGTTGATTTGTTTTTCATGCTCTTCCATGGCCTGAGACCATTGCATATTTATTTTGGAGGTACTGCATGCAGAAACCTTGACTTCCTCTGATAGTATACATTGTTCTTCCTCATCTGAAAGGGTGGAAGGAAATACCTGTTCACCAAGAACATAACCTTCTATGGTCTTACTTTTTTTCCCTTTTTGGGGCATTTTTCCAGTCAGTTACTTGATTTCTGAATCCTTTGTCAAGAGGAGGGTCCTAGTGCTCCTCCTCCCCCCCAAGGCCATGCTCAGGGCTGAGGTTCAGATCAGGTGCTCTAGTCCCCCAGGGGCTTTAGGTGGAGTGCTTCACAAATGACTACTGCAGCTTCCCCCCACCACTGGTGCTGCCACCAATGCTACCACCACAGCTACTTGGGGCCAGTGCTAGGGAAGGACCCTGCTCCCCTCTTGCCCAGTTGGGAAAACCCTCTTACTGACCTTTGAAGCTTTCTTTGGTGCTTGTGGGTTGAGGGATATGAGATCCTCTGCTGCTGCTAGGAATTCTGCCCCAGAGACCTGCTCTGGTCCTGTTCCTCCTGGTGTCAAGAGGCCAGGACTGGGCTCTGCTGTGCTGCATCAATAGGCCTTTCCTGTTGGCCTTCCAGGTTACCTTTGGCTGGAAATGTCTTTCATTGTGTTGTACTGTGGCTTCTTCTGCTCTAAAATTTGTTTAGAGTCATTTTTTACAGGTATTTTATGGTCTGTGGGGGAAGAGCTAGAGTATGTATGTCTTTCTACTCACCATCTTGGTTCTGCCTCCCTCTGTTTAATTTTAAACTAACAGTGAGATGAGTTGATTTTGAGATAGTACTGATTGACCATCCTTTAGATATTATGAAGAGATTAATTTCACTGAATGGGAAATTAGGTCAGTTGATTAAACTTCTGATTCTAAAATTCTATATTTGGAAGATAAATGCATTCTTTTTTTCATTGATTTGACTTTTTAAAAGTTATTTAATACATCACAACCTTTCTTGCTGTTGATTCCCTCTATGGCTTCTATTCTTGAACTTTCAGAGCTTCTCTCACCTTTGTCACAGTGCCCCCATCCTGAATGTCTTTAGAATATGAGGGAATAGTTTATCACTCAAAGCTCAGCCCCACTAGTTTTATAGTCAAGACAAATTCCACAGAATTCGACGAAGGGGAATACCTGAAGGATACGCAGACTTTCTTATCAGCTCATGGACATTCAACACCAGCATCCTGATATTCTTGATTACACCAAGAAAAGTACTGCAAAAGAAAACATAGAGTTACTGGATCAACTGAGTCAAGTAGGTTGTATGGGGTAAAATTCCCAATGTGGCACTTGAATCAATTCTAAATCAAACAAATTATTTCTGCATTCCTGACAGTGTTATGTACAATGCACTAAACAAAGTAAAAACTATTTATAAGCAAAGACAATGAAAGAAGTAACACATAAAAGGACAGAAAATTAAGTACATTTATATAAGTTACTCTACCATATATAGTTTAGCAGTGAACTAACTGAATACAAAATAAAGTCAAATCTGTAAATTTTGAAGGTAAATCTCTTTTAAACTGTTTATACAGCAACATGCTGTTACAATTTTTCTTTTGTTCTTCACCATGTGTATCAGTAAGCACCCCAACATACCCAGGAAGGCTTGCTACCACAGGTTCCTTGATCTGCTTCTCTAAAAGGAAAGGCAACTCTTGAGGGGTTAACAATCACTTTAATCAAGCATGGGTATCAGAGAAAATCAAAATCAAAATTTCAGAGCAATCAAAAATCAACAGACAGCGTTTCCAAACTGCTTGACTATTAACATACATACATCTTTACCAGAAAAGGAAGCACCAGTATCTGGGTTTTCAAAGCCTGGGAGCAGGTGAATGGAAGGGGGTTCTGCTTGGCAGCTTCCAGACTCTCATCTGGCACTCAAAACTTCTTACAAAAATTAAGCCCCAAAGTAAAACCTCACCCTCAGATATTTATACACTTTTCAGAGCCAGAGGGCATAACCCTCAGACCCAGTGCCTCAGTAGTAAAAACAGAAGGTCCTGGGATCCCTCCTATGAAACAATTCCCCTAATCAAACTTCCCTCAATGGATGGGCCCATCAATAGGTGGGAAAGATCTTCTTTAATCACATTATTCCATCAGAGGCACTTTTTGTAAAACAAAAATATCAAAAGATTCTAATATGATTGCCATCACATCATCTCATCTGAAGGTTTTTTTTTCTTTTTCATTCTTTAATGAATTATGTTTATAAACTTCAATTAGCAGAAATCTAAATATTGAACTAGTGATATGGTTAATTCACTTGCAGTATGAGGCTAGTTTGACATCATCCCACAAAATTTTGTAGTATATGCATTATGCTTACCAATACTTTTTTGTGTAGATTTGCAATTCATGTAAAATAATTAGCATTATATGCATTCAAGAGTAGACCTTGGACACTGATGGAGATGTGGCAAAAGAAAGCTATTATCATATAGAAAAGATAGTTTGATTCTTTTATGATCATTTAAAGTTTGGGAAAATCAGTCTAAAGAAAGCTTTTAAGAGACTCAACTTTGAAAATCAAGTGAAAACAAGTTGACAAAATATGGAAAAGATCTGCAGGGTATTTGTTTTTGTAGCAAACTCTTCACCATTAAGGACAGTGGAGACACTATTCTTGAACTCTAATATCACTATCCTGAAGATCTATCAATGAATAAGATACTGAAGAAACCATATATTGGAAAAATAACTGTTTTATATAGATTATATATATAGAACAAGACTAGTTTTTAGGCTTGATAATACTATTCCCAAAGTATCCAAAGGGGGGAAAATACCAAAGATATAGGAAGAAATCTTACTATTATTGAAAAAGTCACCAAAAATCATCATTAATGTCTACCTATTCCTGTTTCCAATTTCCTTGCTTTTTCTCTCTGTGTATTTTCTCTATCCTGAGAATAATCTACATATTTGTTTAAAGCATAATTTTGAAGATACAAGGAGGGATGCCTGAAGGGCTTCATCAGCAATATTGCACATCTTTACTATCAGCAATATTCCACATCTTTGCCATTATACAAGGTATAGAAAATGTATGGTCTCAAAGTGCTTATTCTAAGTTTTCCAAAAGTGACCCAACTAAAGTAATGGAGACTTTTCTTAACCTTTCTTGACATCTTATAGGATTGTTAGAATAACATAGAAAAGAGTCATACAGGATGGGCAGGCATGGTGATTGTGGCCAACTCATTGTGAAAGGGAATATGCTTGTTGATTTCTGATCTTTTTTGAGTATTGAAGTCATAGGTTATGATCTGACCTATCAAAGAATGGAAGTAGTTTGTTCTTCTTTGAGGGCTAATTAATCCACACAGTATAGTATGGATTCATACATGCCACCAGTGTAATTGTATAGTTAGAATTGCTTTGTCAATAAATCTTCCATGTCAATAAACTTGTTTGAATTAGGAGATTCATTAAGACATTTGGATTATCTTCATAGCTGGATAGCTAGGCTTTCTCTTAACTGTATTGGCAAGTTTCCCTTGTCAATGTTTTCTCCATTTGCTGCTCATCATTCTTTCATGTTAAGCTGGTCCTACTCTCTTTCTTCTCTTAGAGGACTAAGAGTCAACTTCACTTAAATAATTTGTAAGAATATTAGTAGACTCCACATCTCCTATTAGGGATCATATTTGCTGATATACTTTCGGTGAAGCTTTAAATAACAAATCTCGAAAAGGCGCTCCAGATGAATGTGTGTTCTTAAATGATTGAATATAGATAAAATCTTGTTTTATCTTGAACATATTTCATTACTCATATACGATGAGTTAATTTCTTACAGAAATATTTCATGGCTTTCATGTTCCTAGTATTATTTAGATAATGGGGTAAGGAGTGAGGGAGAGAGAAGATGAAAAGAAGCAAACTTTATGGCCCCTATGTTCAAGGATTTTATAGTGAGATAAAAGATAACAGTGAATAGTTATAGAATAGTACAGTGAAATTTATAATAAAAAATTAAACAATATTATCAAGGCCAAAATGTATAATGATAAAAGCTGAAGATGTTCAGAAAGAGGACTGATCAATAGTGGCAGGGATTATAGGAGTTCTTGGTAGAGATGACTTTGGTAGAGATGTTTTATAGAATATCTATTCTTTGAATAGGGGAATAATATCAGAAAAACATGCAATTAGGAGTAAAAATGGCAATAGTAGGGGTTATAGATTGGAGTGGAAATTATGGATTGATCAATAACATCAAATAAATTATATATAATGGCACTATATTGAATGTGAAAATAAGGAATTTAAATTTTATTTCATAGTGAAGATTATTTGAAAGATGTGCATTTTTTATATAACCTTACTATGTGTTACTATAATTTCTCTTATCTATGGAAGTGCACAAATCTTATAAATACTTACAAACAGGTATAATACATTTATTTAAAATAAAAATTTTCATCCTGTGATTTCTTTTGTGTTTGCCTTATGGTTTAAAAAAAAACATATCAATTGGTGCAACCTGGTCTTCAAAGTATCCTTAAATTTTTGTCCTTTAGAAGTCTTTGAGAGAATTGGTATGAGAAAAATGATGTTTAAAGATTAGTCTGGTGTAATACCAAAAAGATTTGAAGAACAAAAAAGGGATTAAAGACAGAGAGACCAGATTAGAAGCTATTTGTATTAATCTACATATGAGGAAATGAGGGTGTGGATTAAGGCAATGGAAATGGAAAGTATCAATCTAAAATGGATATCGAAAGAAAAAAAATGCTAGATTCAACTTGGGAAACAAATAAAAGAAACACAAAAACTATAGGGACATGTTAGTGCCTTCTCAGATGTGGAAAAATAGTTAAGGAAAGATGTTTTGGTCATGTTGGGTTTAATAGTGATATTTAACACATAAGGGTTAACATAAACACATTAACATACAACAAATAATAAATAACATTAACACATAAACATATAAGGTTTATGAGGCACTTAACACAAATTTTGGCTGTCATTAGTACAAGTATTGTGCCCATTTTACAGATGAGGAAATTGAGGTCTAGAGAGGTAAGCAACTTGTCCAGAATTATAAAGATAATAAGTGGCAAAAAATAAGCTAGGATTCAAACATGTCTTTTGTGATTCTGATTCAAACTAATGATAATATTAATGAGAGCTAACATTAATATAGAATTTACAATTTGCAGAGCTCTTTTCATATATTATGCCATTTGATCAAATGATCATTCCATTACAGTACATTGAGTAGAGATCACAGGCAAAGCCATTTGAATGGAAGTCTTTTGAAAAAAGCGATCTCTCCTCATGCTTTTGTATAAGCTGTACCATAGGCTTATTCGGACCATATTCCCTCCACATCTACATCTTACAAACTTAGTACCCTTCAAGATTGAACTCAGGTATCTCCTGCACAAAATATTTCCTAATTCCCATAATTGTTAGTGTTTTCTTCCTTCCGATAATGATTTTTCTTTATTGTTTTATACTATGTATTTTCCCATGTTTCTACATTTTATATCCTCCAATAGATCCCTGAGTCTGGAGTCAGGAAACCCTGAATTCAAATCTGTTTTTATACTCTTACTAGCTCTATAACTTTGGGCAAGTCACTTATGCCCTGTTTGCCTTGGTTTCCTCTTGTGTAAAGTGGTGATAATAATAGCACCTACCTCCCAATGTTGTGAAGATCATAAGTGAGATATTTGCAAAGTGCTTAATATTTGTAAAGCACATAGTAGGTATTATGTAAATGCTAAGTTGTTTATTGTTATTATTATCTTTATCCTTCACGGAGGGAAAGGCATTGTTTTATTTTTGTCTTTACATTCCTAGTAGCTAATACAATGTCTTAAAACATTTTTGCACTGTGTATGTTACTTGATCAGTATAAGGAGCTACCAGCAAGGAACACCCTCTATCAAAACAGTTCAACACCTTCTCTGTAATACATAGTCTTTATCAATTGTCTGGGGAACTTATGGAGGGCCAAACAGCCAGGGTACCTCAGAAGAACTTGAACTCAGATCTCCCTTGATACAAAGTCAGCTCTTTCCATTAAGCTACAGTGCCTGTCACATAGTTGACATGTCAGAAGGATTTATTGAATTCAGTTGAATTAAAGAACAAAAAAGTCTAAGCATTTCAGAGTGCCCAAATTAGATGGTAAGAAGAGAAAGAAGCAGGCAAAGGCAAAATGGGGAATGATCAGGAAGGTAAGAAGAGAACCATTCTGGGATATGGTGAGAGAAGCAAAAGGAAGGAAGAAAATTTAAAGGTGAATAAGCATCATGGCAATATCAAGTTCTGCAGAACTCCCAGAAAGAATCAGATCAGAAGTAAACCTTTGCTGAGAAGTAAGTTAATAGCTTCATCATGTTCAGGAATAAAAACAGATAGTTTAGAATGACAAGAGTCAGGAAATTTTTAACAAGGAAAAAAAATCTAGGTGTAATCTGGAATATGGTATGAACAAAATAAATTTGGATAAGCAAAACTTGTGGAATTGAATTATTATCAAAATGTACCTGTGCTTGGCAACTGATTGACTGAGGAAAATAAAAGATTGAAATGTGTGAAAAAGATCACGCAGAAAAACTGAACTCCAAATCTATAATACATAGTCACTAGATCCTTTATGTTCATAATGGAAATGGGAAAAATAGAAGTCTGTCTGATGTTAATGTGGAAGTACACAACAGGTTTATGTGAAAGACTGTGGTGTCAGCAATGTTAATTGGACAATATTTTAGTGGGAGCCAGACTTCCAATTATACATGACCTAGAGCAAATGGCAGATCCAGAAATGGATGAAATGATTTTTAAAAATCAGACTTGTGATTCCATCTGCCTAAGGAGCTGATAATGAGGAACTATCTTTACCAGTGCACATTGGCACTTTCTATACCACCTGTAACTTGTAGAGTTGCCTGGGGCATTGAGAAGTTAAGTGACTATGAACTCTTTGAAAACAGAAATAACTTGTTATTGTCATTGTTATCCATTCTTTGTATCCCTGGGACCTATCACATGGCATCTTTAAGCATCTTAGTAGATGTTTTAAATAAATGTTTGTTGCTCTGAGTTATACAAGTGAAGGGCAGAGGTAGTCCTTGGAGCCAAGTTTTCCCAACTCTCTCACCTTTTTATGTAGGACACTATGCTATATGGAGATAATCATTGGATAATATGATTCCAAATTTGAATAGAATCCAACTGGTGGACTGTGAAGAATCTCTTAGCAAAGAGAATGGAATTTATAGGAGTAAAGAACTGGTAAAGTAAAAGCTGAAGAGTGATTTCTCCAAGATAAATTTGGAGATTATTCCAAAAGAGGACATACTGAAAATAAGTTAAAGAGATTATTGCAAATCAAGATCTGCCACTAACTCAATTAATGTGGGTCTCTGCAAAAATGGGGATGACATTCCACATATACCATGCCACCCTTATCCATGTCTTTCTAGAAATTCTCTATAGGATTCCTTCATCATATTATAGAATCCCATAATTTTAAAATTGGAAGTGATTGCAGCAATTGGTTATCTATTTGCTCCCCTAGTCTTAATTATATGGGTAGGTAATCTCTACTATGCCATATCTGAGAAGTAGTAGTTCATCTGGCCTTTGCTGGAAAATCTTCATGGTGGGGGACTCTCACCATCATTGGATAAAGTCCAGGAAGGGTAGTAATTGCCTCTATGCAGGGCAGAGACATTTATAAGCAATCTCTAGCCAACAATCACTAAGCAGACGTCCTTTTGGAAGAATAGAATTGTATAATCAATCTGCAAATAGTTATAAAGAGCCCACTACGTGCTAGGCACATCAACTCTGAAGAAACAAAGATAATTGAATTGGCAACAATACTAAAGCTACAAATAAAGGTAGCTAGGAATTGAGTGATGAAATATCCCCAGTGCTGGTCAAACAACAATACAAATGAGAATAAAATAAAGTTTTTAAAATTTTACCTAGAATAAATTAAGTGGAGAGGTCAAGTTAAAGGAAATGAAGAGTAAATGGGCAAAATACTATATTCAGATTTAGCACAGAAGGAAAATCTAGGTAATAGGTGAAAAGGTGGTGAATGAAAGTGTATTAAAATTTTAATTGCATAGTTCTTTTCCAGTTTGAAAGTGACATTTGGGGGACACAATTTATAGCTTGCCACCATTTTTTCTTCTCTCAAGTATCTGCTCCTCCCCCACCCCTTAGCTTAGGACATTGTCTCATACTTTACTGAGCAAAGAGAGGCTATTCCCCATGAGTTCACTTTTTCCTCTCTTTTACATCTAAAAGTATCTTGGTATTATTCCCATCCTCTCTTGCTTTATTCCATATTCTGTCGAAGAGTTGATCCTTTGACTTATCAAGGCCAGCACCTCTTCATGTACTGTTGATTCCATCCCTTATCTACCAGAATGCTTCCTATGACCTCTCTAATATTTAATCTCTATCCCTTTTTTTCTTTACTACTCCTAAACAAGATGAAATATCCCAAATTCATTATTTTTTTGGAATGCTTAGAGTAATTTTATTTATTTATAATTAATTTATTTGTTTTCACTTTCCAATAATGACTTCCATAAGTTTTAAATTTTTCTCCCCTCCCTCCCCTCTCCTTCCCCATGAAGGCATGCATTCTTATATGAGTTCTGCACATATGTTCTTATAAAACACATTTTCACATTAGTTATGTTGCATAGAAGAATTAAAACGAATGGGAGAAACCATGAGAAAACACAAAACAAAACTAAAAAGAGAAAATAGTCTGCTTCATTCTGCGTTCTGACTCTGTAATTCTTTCTCTGTATATGGATAGCATTTTACATCATGAGTTCTTTGGAAATGTTTTAGGTCCATGCGTTTCTGTGAAGGGCTAAATTTATCAGATACAGTCCTCACACACTGTGGCTGTTACTGTGTGTAATGTTCTCCTGATTCTGCTCACTTCAGTTAGCATCAGCTCATATAAATCCAGCCAGGTTTTTCTGAAGTCTGCCTGTTCATCATTTCCTACAGCACAAAAATACTCCATTACATTCATATGCCACAACTTGTTCAGCAGTTCCCCCATTAACGGGCATCCCCTCAATTTCCAGTTTTCAGCCACCATAAAAAGAGCTGCTATAAATATTTTTGTACATGTGGGTCCTTTTCTCATTTGTATGGTCTCTTCTAGGGATAGAAGCAGTATTGCTGGGTCAGTGGGTATGCACATTTTTGTAGCCCTTTGAGCATAGTTCCAAATTGCTCTCCAGAATGGTTGGATCAGCTTGCAGCTCCACCAACACTGAATTAGTGTTCCAACTCTCCAAAATTTTCTCCCATATGTATCATTTTCCTGTTTTGTCATGTTAGATAATCTGATAGGTGTGATGTGGTACCTCAGAATTGTTTTAATTTGCATTTCTCTAATCAATAATGATTTAGAGCAATTTTTCATATGACTATAAACAGCTTTAATTTCTTCCTCTGAAAACTGCCTATGCATATACTTGGACAATTTATTCATTGGGGAATGAAATGTGTTCTACATGTATTCTAGTTCTCTATATATTTTAGAAATGGGGCCTTTATCACAGACACTAGTTGTAAAAATTCTTTCCCAGTTTTCTGCTTCCCTCCTAATCTTGGTTGCACTGACTTTGCTCATGCAAAAACTTTTCAATTTAATGTAATAAAAATGATCCATTTTGCCTTTCATAATGTTCTCTATCTCTTGTTTGGTCATAAGTTTCTCCATTCTCCATAAATCTGATAAATACATTATCCTTTGCTCCCTTAATTTGTTTGTAATATGTCTTTATACCTAGATCATGTATCCATTTGGGCTTTATTCTTGTGTACAGTGTCAGGCATTGGTCTATGCCTAGTTTCCACCACACTATTATCCAGTTTTCACAGTGGTTTTTGTCAGACAGTGAGTTCTCATCCCAGAAGCTGGGATCTTTGGGTTTATCAAAGAGTAGACTGCTATATTCATTGACTACTATGTCTTGAGTACCCACCCTATTCCACTGAACTACCCCTCTGTTTCTTAGCCGGTACCAAGTGGTTTTGATGATGGCTGCTTTATACAATTTGAGATTTGATATGGCTAGTCAACCTTCCTGAGCATTCTTTTTCATTAATTCCCTTGATATTTTGGACCTTTTGTTTTTCCAGATGAATTTTGATATTATTTTTTCTAGCTATATATAATATTTTTAGCAGTTTGACTGGTATGGCACTGAATTAGTAAATTAATTTAAGTAGAATTGTCATTTTTATTATATTAGCTCGATCTGCCCACAAGCAAGTGTTGTTTTTCCAGTTATTTAGATCTGTCTTAATTTGTGTGAAAAGTATTTTGTAATTGTGTTCATATAGTCCCCGTGTTTGTTTTGGCAGGTAGACTCCCAAATATTTTATAATGTTTGCAGTAACTTTAAATGGGATTTCTCTTTCTGTCTTTTCCTGTGAGGCTTTGTTAGTAATACATAGAAATGCAGATAATTTATGTGAGTTTTTTGTATATCCTTCTACTTTGCCAAAGTTGTTTATTATTTCAAGTAGTTTTTTACATGGTTCTCTAGAATTCTCTAAGTGTATCATCATATCATCTGAAAAGAGTGATGATTTAATTTCTTCATTGTCTATTCTAATTACCTCAATTTCTTTTCCTTCTCTTATTGCTAAATGTTACTATTTCTAGTATCATATAGAATAACAGTGATGATCATGGACACCCTTATTTAAACCCTGATCTTATTGGAAATGTATTTATCTTATCCCTATTTCATATAATGCGTGCTGATGGTTTTGGGTAGATATTACTTATTATTTTCAGAAAGGTTCCATTTATTCCTGTGCTCTTCAGTGTTTTCAGTAGGAATGGTGGTGTATTTTGTCAAAAGCTTTTTCTGTGTCTATTCAGATAATCATATGTTTTCTGTTAGTTTTCTTGTTCTTTTTTTTTTTACATCAGCTGAAGTATAATACATTCTACTCCAGCCTTTTCCCTTTTCCCTATGTGTATCCCCCTGTTTCAAATGTGTTTCTTTTAAACAACATATTATAGGATTATGGTTTTTAATGCACTCTATTATTCACCTCAAGTTTTATGGGAGAATTTTTCCCATTCACATTCAAAGTTATGAATACTATCTGTGTCTTTCTCTCCATCCTATTCCGCTACCCCATTTGTTTTTACATTTCTCCCTTCCCCTTCTCAAGAGGAGAAGACAGTTTTGACCACTGTCTCCCACAATCTTCCCTCCCTTCTATCAGCTCCTCTCCCTTTTCCCTTACTACTCTTTCCCTTCTAACCATTCCCTCTCTTTTCTTTTCCCTTTCCCCTTCTACTGCCTTTAGGGAAAGTTAGATTTCTACTTAGCTGAGTATGTTGTTCTCCCGTTATATTAAATCTGATGAGAGTAAAGGTCAAACAGTACTCATTTATCTCCCTTCTTTCCCTCTACTATAATGTTTTTGTGCCTCTTCATGTAATGCAATTTAACCTTTTCTGATTTCTCCTTTCCTTTTGTCCCATTACAATCTCTTCACACCATTTAATTACATTTTTTATCTTCACATCAGTTAATTTATACCCACTCCCTCTATCTATGTATATCCCTTTTAAATGTCATAACAAATATACAGTTCTCTAGATTAAGAAGTATCATTCTCCATATGGGGATGTAAACAGTTTGTCTATATTGAATAACAATTTTTTTCCCTCTTTACCTTTTTATGCCTCTCTTGAGTTTTGTAGTTGAGGATCACATTTTCTGTTGAGTCTTGGCCTTTTCATCAGGAATGCCTAGCAATCCCTTATTTCTTCTTCTTGCCTGAACACTTATGCTCAGTTTTGCTGGGTAATTGATCATTGGTTGTAGTCCAAGCTCCTTTGCCTTATAGAATATCATGTTCCAATCCCTCTGATCTTTTAATGTCAAAGCTACAAGGTCCTGTGTGATCCTGACTTTAGTTCCTCAATATTTGAATTGTTTCTTTCTAGTGACTTGCACTATTTTCTCCTTAATCTGATAGCTCTGGAATTTGTCAACAATATTCCTTGGTGTTTGCAATTTGGGATCTCTTTCATGAGATAATTGGTGGATTCTTTTGATGACTGTTTTGTCCTCTGCATCTAGTTTTTTGTGATGATTTCTTGGAAGATATTGTCCAGGCTCTTTTTTCATCATGGTTTTCTGATAGACCAATAATTCTTAGATTTTCTCTCCTGAATCTTTCCTCCTGAATTTTCCTTTCTCTCCTGAATATTCTAGGTCAATTGTTTTCCCAGTGTGATATTTTATATTTTCTTCTATTTTTTTTCCTTCTTTACATTTTGTTAGATTGAGTCTCGATGCCTCATGGAGTCATTAGGGGCTACTTGTCTAATTCTAATTCTTAATGAACTGTTTTCTTCAATTTGTTTTTGTACTTCCTTTTCAATTTGTCCAGTTTTTTCAGTTATTTCATACCTCTTTATCCCTTTGGTTGATTTTACTTTGTAAAGAGCTGTTCTCTTCAGTGAATTCCTTCTTCATTTTGTCAATTGCATTTTTAAAATCTTTGCACAGTTTTTTTTTTCTATTACTCTAATTTGGTTTTTAAAATCCTTCTTGTGCTGTTTCAAGAGTGCTTTTTGGGTTTGAGACCAGTTCATATTTTCTTTTGAGTTTTCAGATGTGAAAATATTGTCAGTACTGCCCTCTTCTGAATTCATATTTTGATCTCCTGTCCCCATAGTAAGATTCTCTGGTCTTTACTTTTCTGATTTGCTTCTTTCTCATGGTGATTGCTGTTTTCCTGGTTTTCAAAGTGGGTCTCTGTTTCTGGGGTACATGGAGCTGTGTCCCTCATTTCTTATTCTGGGAATTTGGGGCCTGGTTTCTGGCTTTGTGTTTTGTGGCCTCTGGTTCTTTCAGCTGGAGGGTATATAATGCTGCAATTTACCTGGCGCTGACTTGGCTGGTGTATGCCAAGGCTAAGGTCAAGTGAAGTCTGAGTTTCTCTAGGGTTACATTGAAGCTCCTTGTGTGAGGTGTGAAGGAGGTGTGGTCTGGGTGTGGGAGGTTTCCTTCTCCCCTGGGCTGAGCTAGAGCACAGGCAGGCTCAGTGGCTGGTGAACCTTGTCTGTGCTGGTGTCTGCCCAATTCCCCTAGCACTGCTAAGGCACTGCTGGGTTACTGGTATTGGCACTTATGGGCCCTGCCCTGCTGGGGATCAGGCTCTTCTGCTGGTCCACTCAGGTGGTGCTTGCTGGGACTCTTCCAGTCCTGCACTGGTCCCCTTAAGCCACAGCAAGAGGAACTGTTCTCACCAATCTCTCTAGCCTCCCTAGCTGAAGGACTGACTCCAGTATTCTTCTGCTGGCTCCAGTATTATAGGAGTTTTCCTGGGATAGTATTCTCTGGGTTTTTCAAGGTCAACAAGGGGAGGGTGAGAGTATTTACAGTTTATTCTGCCATCTTGGCTCCTAGAAGTTCAAGTAAGTGACTTTCAAACATTTAGCCCAAACTTATTGCCCAGGAGTGACTGTAGCTGCTGCTGTGGGCCCTGCATTTCTCTTTGTCTCTCAGGACTGCTGGACTGCTATCTCATGCAGAGAGGCTTGAGAATCCATGCTTCTGCTTCTGATTCAATTTGAAGTGGGGGGAGGCTTGAGAATCCATGCTTCTGCTTCTGATTCAATTTGAAGTGGGGGGGGGGGTTCCCCCCTCTGCTGTGGCCCATGCAACAGATTATTCCCATCAACCTTCTGGGCTGGCTGGAAATGTACCACATTCTTCTAGTGGATTCTGCCTTAGAGGTATCTGAAGGAGTTTATGGAAGTGCTCAGGTGAGTTTGCACTTTCACTCTAGAGCTTACTGTGTTCTCAAGATATTATCCTATAGTTCTCTTCTTTTTCACAAACTCCTAGCAAAAATCCTACTTGACCCATTGACTCCACACTTTTTCCTCTTATTCCTCAACCCTTTGAAATCTGGGCTCCATAGTTATTATTCGGCTGAAAATTCTCTCTCCATACTTACGAATGACCACTTAATTGACATGTATGATGCAGTTTTTTATCCATGCTCTTCTTTCTTGACCTCCATGAAACATTTGACATGATAGACATGGTTATTTTCCTGAATACTCTCCTTTCTCTAGTTTTTTTTTTTTTTTTTGTGAAACTGCTCTTGTAATTTTTCTTCCACCCTCCTAACCCCCTTTCTCATACTCCTTTGTGAATTTATTATGCCTAACAAGTCTTTTATATGTAGGTGTATCCCAATGTTCTCTCCTGAGTCTGCCTTTCTTCTTTCTGATGGACTCATCAGCTTCTATGGATTTAACTATCATCTCTATCCAGGTGACTTCAGATTTGTATATATAGCCTTAGTTTCTCTCTTGAGCTATATTGCCTCATCAACAGCCTACTAGACACTTCCAGTTGTACATTTGATCTTAACCAATCATATCCAAGACAGAATTGATCCCTCTCCTTCCCAGACCCCCATTATTCTTCTAAACTTTCCTAGTTTTTTAAGCCCACCAACATCCTTCTAATCTTACAGGTTCACAACTACAATATTTGACCCCCTACTTTCCCTCATTTCCAATCAATTTCAAATGCTATTAATTCAACTTTTATAACATCTTTCACATCTAATCTCTTGTTACTTTTCACATAGCCCCTGCCTTAGTTTACTCCTTCATCACCTGTTGTCCAGCCTATGGCAATGGTATGCCAGTCTGTCTCTCTGACTCAAATCGTTTCCCTTTCCATTCCTTCCTTCATGTCAATTTCAAAATAATTTTTCTTCAGTGCACTCAAAGTTCATTTTTTTTCCCTACCGAATGAACTCCATTTTAAGTTCCCATTGCCTCTAGAATAAAATGTATCTATTTCTTAGGCATTTAAAGGCATTTATAGTCTTTTCTTTTTCCTATCTCTCAAGTCTCCATACACATTAGGCAGTATGCAATTTTGTCTATACCTACTTATGATCATTTCTTCCCTCTGTGAGAGTATAAGTGCCTGGAAGAAAGGGAATGTTTCTCACTGGTTTGTGTTCCTAATATTTAGTTCATTGCCTGGCACATAGTTAGTGCTTAATAAATGTTGGTTGATTAATTTGCTCAGTTTATCTTCTGTGCTAGATCACCTCGATGACAGTGTCAAATACATGTTTTATGACTGTTTAATGTTTAATACTGTTTTATGACTCACTTGAAAATAATGATTGGATCATTAAATAAAATTATCTCTTATTATATTTTATCAAGAAATCTGTATAATTTGAACATATTGATACTAACTTAGTGTCATCCTTGATCCCTCTGTTTTGCTCACTCCACTTACTCAGTTGCCAAATTTTGTTATTACTTTCTCTACATTGTTTCTCACATATAACCCCAACTTTCCATTTAGCCACCATACTATTTCAGATCCTTATCACTTCTTACCTACACTATTTCAATAGCCTGCTCATTGGACTCTGTGCCTCTTTTCTCCCCAAGACAATCCATTCTCCATACAACTTCCAAAGTGACTTTTTCTGTGATGAAGGTCTGATCATACCTCCCACTCCACATTCCCCCCAAGTAAATTCCATTGTCTCCTCTGATCAAATGTAAATTCATCTAGTGGTACTTAAAGATCTTTACAACCTGCTTCCTTTCCTGTCTTTCCACACAATAATTTCCTATCTTTCAACACATTAATCACCTCCATTCACTTCGTGGTCCAACCATACAGGCTCACTTGCTTTCTTTTTGCATGTAGTAGTTCAGCTTCATCTCCATGAATTTTCTCTGGCTGTCCCTCATGCTTGGAATTCTTAGACAATGTATGTTAAATGAATGACTGATTGTTGGAGGAGGAGACTCTTAAACTGGTAATTGTGTCATTACAAAGGGATTAACTGGAGTTCTGCTACAGCCATTTTATACAAAAGCAGAAAGGAATGTTAAAAATCAGTAATAGTAAAATAAAAAACACACTTTGAAATGTTATAGAATTGTTTTCTTAATGAGGAAATTCTGATAGATGTCACCCACTAAATTATATGAGAAACACCAATGAAAGCAGGTTACATGGCCTGCAGGAGACATGTTCCACAATTTGTGATTCCTTTATATTTCAGTTGAAAAAGAAAAAAAAAATTAAAAATGCCAAATAACATGCAGTTGAAAAGAAATATATCTTTACTACCAGGAAATTTGAGTATTGCAGAGAAATATTATAAATAGCATTTATAATACCTTTATTATGTATTCTAACACCTCTCTGATATGAATATATCAAAGTGTGTGAGGTGCAGTTTTGACTTTTAAAGATATATATAGATATATACATATAGATATATATGCATACATATATATGTATGTGTATATATATGCAGATATATGTATCTATATTTGTGTATCTATCTATATCTATCTCTATACCTCTCTATTTATATCTGTGTCTATATATCTATATCTATACACACACATATACATATAATAATGCTTCTACTAGGAGCTGACCTGGAGATGGAAGAGAAGAGGGCAATAACCAACTTGACAGCTCTTAAAGGAGAGACATACATTCCTCTTTCCCTAATCCTTGATATTCACATGACAATGAGTCTATTAATAAAATAGCATTATAGGGGGCAACCATTGAAAAGGAACATCCAGGGTATACTGACATTAACATCATTAGAGAGTCAGTCTTTGGTAGGAAGTTCCAGATTATATCTCAGCAATTCACCAATTACTCAGAAGCTTCATCTTTTCTTTAATCATCTCAAATCTCTCAACAATACTTTTCTTTAACAATTCAAATGTTCCTTGGCCATAATTTTAGAAAACCATAATTTTGTATCATGGCATGCTGAGGATGGGATACCTTATTCTTATTGAAATAAACAGGTTAAAGCCTGAGGTGAAAGAAAAAATGATGAAAAAACCCAAGAGTTTGTAGAAGTGACCACTAGGGAAAGGAATATTAAGAGGCAAGAGAATACAGGAAGTGAGTGGATGGTCTGATATTACAAAAAAAGGTAGATTTTGATCAAATATACATGGAAAAGGAAAATTTTCGTGTGATCGAGTCAATTGTATGTGGAAGAAGAAATGGAAAACAGAAAAATGATGCATAGTTGAGACCTTTTCTGTTGGAGAGGGGGATGGGCTTAGCAACAGAGATGGGGAAAAATAGAACAAAGTAGATAGTAGGACTTAAAAAAGATTTGAAAACCCAAAAGGATCTGGTAAATTGTGGACTAGGGAATTGATGGTGCTTGAGAATCAATGTTATCTTACAGAACTGAGTTGAGCTTTTCTTTTAAGTAGCATATACGGTGGTTGACCAGGGTTCCATGTTTGTTTGTTTTTTCCCCTCAGCACTTGACAACCCAGAGCATCTCACCAAAAATACACTTACTTTCTCTGTTTAAATAAGCTTCATTCTTATTTATCAAGCTATATTCCTATTACAGGACCATATGTGAACTATGTAACACTTTTTAATGATACCCTTTGAATCCATGTTGCTCCTATCTAAAGAAAATCAACTTACTAGAGGAGGAATTTGTTTAATTATAGAATACAGCTATTCTGATGAAACAGATTTGGTTTAATCTTTTGACCAGTTTACACAAGGTACAATTTAAATAATTCACATTTGGGGGGCATTCGTTTAATTCAACAAGTGCTTATCAAGCACCTGCCAGGAGCCAGCATTTTTCTTGGTCCTAGGCATATAAAAAAAAAAAGAAAAATGAAAGGCAGGAGAAATTCATAATATGTTCAAGTTCAAAGAGAATACAAAGTAATGTAATGTCTTTTCGAGAGAGAGAGAGAGAGAGAGAGAGAGAGAGAGAGAGATTGAAGAGGGACGTTATATGGACATGGCTATGCTTTGCAGGTGGGAGCTAAAGCTGTTTTCAAGGCACTGTGGTGCTATGTATTAAGCTCTGGCTTCTGTCAGAGTATCTGAATTCAAATCCCACCTCTGGAAATTATTGAGTGACCTGTGTGACCCTGGGCAGAATATTTCAACTCTCTGAGTTTCAATTTCCTCTTCTGTAAATGAGGAGGTTGCATCTATTACTATCTTGAGGTCCTTTCTAGCTCTCAGTCCTACAATGCTAAGTTTTTGGCAAGTTTGAATTTCAGAGAATAGTTATTTTTGTGTAGTGTCTCACTAAGCTCAATAATTGTGCTTATTAAATACTTTTTTGACAGAGGCATTGAGAATAGAATTCTTTAAAAGTTAAAATGACATTCCACTCACTTTGAAATGTTCCTATCAGAAACATACTTAGGTTCAGAATACTTAAAAATGATATGTGTAATGCTCCTCTAAAATGCTCAAATGTTATTGTGTTAAGGACCTATTTCTTTACCACATGAAGGTTATTCGGTGCTTTGTTCTTAGTGTTGCTTGATTGAAGCATGAAGGAACCACCAGTTCTAAAAGGGGTTAGATGTCTCAGGGGCCTGGTAATGAAATATGGAACCTTTCACCTCTAGGTCTTTTGTTCAGATCTGCCCCAGGTCCAGAGTGACATAAAGTCATTACCTCTTGATAGCTGTTCAATAGACTATGGGAAATGAGCTTGTGATTTCAGAACCAAGTGGGCACATACCCGTGCCATGCAGCCTTCCATTCAGCATATAATTGCAATTATTATCCAAATTTCAATATTGAAGGAAAAAAACTAAATTATTAAAATGATTCTTCATCTTCTCATAATGTGGGTCTCTCTTGCATAAAGTCACCTGGATTGGAGGTCAAAGAAAGTCTGCCCTGCCTTTCTATTTGTGTTCTGGGATATAGTTGTGCTGTGAAATATATGTCTGTAGGAATCTGTCTTTGCTGGTGCTGCTAACGAGCAGCAATTCAGAATATCTCAATTGACTTTTTTAAAAAGTGACTTCAGTCACCCATGGTGATTAAGTCAAAACCAGTTCTCAAGTCCTTCATTTATTTTGTTTCTTTAGTGTCTTTCTGCATATTTCTGAAATGTTTTATATTTCCTTTTTTGAGCATTTTATTAATTTCATCCACATTTGGTTGTGTGACTGAACATTTAGTGAAGCCTATTCATTCTTGTCAATCTCCAATCTCAAGACTTTCAGAGATAACAAAACAGAAACAGACAGTTGTAAGAACACTTTGAAGAGGGGGAGTTAGAAGTTGAACACGCAAAAGGATCATTGCCTGAAAAGCTAATTGAAAATACATGTATTCTTATCAATAAATGAAATCTCAAGACTCCTGCCATCTTCATGGTTTTAGATTATTTGAGGGATGTGACCACAGAATTATCTTCAGTGAGGAGTCCTCTAATAAAAACTTTTCTGATTTTCAGACTTTCAAAATATCTTTAGCAAGTCTCAGGAAAATGAATTATTCTCTTATGCTAGAGTCTGTGCCTGAAAAATAAAATAAATGCACATGCAACCATACATTGGATAAAGATGTATACTTCTACATGATACTTGGCTTACCAATATTTTTTCCAGACCTATGCTATTCATATTATTTTAACAGATATTATTAAGGTAGCCCTATTAATTGTTTTGACAAAGAAATAAACATCAGGTAGAACATCATCATTGATATCCTAATGGAGAATATTTCGGACCCTAAACAAACTTCAGGATAAGGATCAGATTTGAATTTGGGGTACAGAATTTTATGAGTTTATATTGGTCTGTGACTCTCTTCTTACTTTTCCTGTATTTGGTTCAGAGATATCTACTGATACCAAATCTTTTTTATTCTAAGATGTCTTCTCTCTCAAATAGTTACTCACCATTTTAAAAAACAGAACCTCATTCTCTTCAAAGAACTTACTTTTTGTTATAAATTATACTGGTGAGTTCAACAATCTCTGAAGAACCCTGACTTGAGAATTAGACATTTAAATTGAACAAACTTGATATCAGAGCCTTTTCGTTACCCTTTGCAGGTTTTGAGGCAGCTTATTCGACCTTACAGTCTCCCCAGGAAGCTAATGGGAAAGCCTTGCAGCAGTCTTCACAGGAAAGTTTCCAAATGTCAAGTGTCATCTTTCCAGCTGTTAGATGAATGGGTAGCCAAGAGGCATTTATTTGGGTGTGCAGTCCCTGTGATATTTGGCTGCTGTGGTATAAAATGCTATCATTTGGCAGCTAGTTTACCAGTACAGGGACTAGTTACAAAACTAACCAGGCAAGGGGCTTCTTTACGTAGGATAATGATTGAAAGCCCAACTGTAGTGTTCTACCACTTAGAGAGTGAATAGGCCATCAAGAAAAATGTGCTCAATGGTGTGCTGTTAATTTTTGAATCCCCCAGTGTTCTGGATAAAAATAACCTCATCAACTGGATTGGTTTTTCCAGCCTTTCACTATAAAATAATAAGGCTTTGAGAATGACAACTTTATTAAAATCTTAAGACCTACTTAAAAAGCACCCTTCAAATTTAAGATATACATTATAAATGTAAAGTCCTTTGCTAAAGGAAGATCTGTATAAATCTTTAACCACTGTCAGGTTTAAAAACAATGGCCATCAATAAAAAGACCATTTTAAATCATACTAGTGGGTGAGACGTTAGAATCGCAGAAGAGTTAATATTAGAATACATTTTGGCTAAATAATGTTCCTTAGCTAAGCTGTTGGGTTTTTTTTCCTTCCCTGACTTGTTGACATTATCCTTATATCATTGGGATGCTATTAAGACAAACTAATAGCAGGAGTTCATGAAATCTCATTTTTATTCCCTGGGTAGGGAAGTTGGGAAGTCAACTGGCATAAAGTCAGTAAAAATAAAAATTACCAAATCATGAAAAATACACATCCAAAGAAAACTTGCCACCCTCTACTATACATCTAGTTTAATTCCATATATATAAGCTAAAACTTTAAATTCTAAATAATATATTAGATTTGTGGTACCTCTTCCATTTATATGGACATGAAGATAAATGCTGATACTATATAATGAATGTACAAGAAAAAAATTTAGTCGAAGGAAAATTAAGGGACAAAATAGACAATATGGTTAATGTAACTATTTGGGGTAGAATGGAAATTTTCTTAATATATTGATGAGAGTAATTACTGTGACAGTACCATTAATCTAAATGTTATTTATTGACTTGATTAGAAAACTGAGACCACAAAACCAAAAGAAAAATAAAAAATAAAAACTAGAAACTGACATAGATCAGTGACTAGAAAAATATAATGCAAAATTAAACCATTTCCTTAAAAGCAGTAGTTTCTATGTTAGGTGCCTAGGAATTCAGATTTGTCAGGGTGCTATTGCATGTAGATGCTTTAAGAAAATGTGAATGTCAAGAAAATAACTCTCGTGAAATCAGAGCCATATCAGAAAAGAGTTGCTGTTGGGGTTATTTGACAGGTTATGAGTAGAATTTGCCGCTGTCATTTCACCATGTGCACTTTGACTGTCCTGTTCCTGCCTTCTATAGACAAATTTCACTGTTATTGGGGCCTGGAGCAATATGGTGCTGACACCATGGCAACCAACTGAAGAACACCACCGTGTGTCAGTGGCAAAAATCCTAGATGCAGAAGAATTCACTCTAAATTTTTTGGTCAACACTAAAATTATTAAAATTTGAAAAACTGAATGTGATTCAAATTATAAAGCATGCCATGAAAGTATATCTCTCTAAGCCATGCATTGAATCAGCAGTGGGCTCCCTACCTTGCCTAGGGAAGTTTATCATTGTTTTTAATGGACAGCAAAAATTAACACTTCTTTGTTTTAAACATGTAGATGACTCTGAATTGAAATTATTGGTCTTTCATGAATTGTGTATTTCCTAGGATTCCTTTTCAGAAGAAAGTTTCAAGTCATAGGCTAAGCTTAGGTGAGGCAAAATCACAATTCTTAATTGATTTAAGATCAGGAGAAACAAAGTGTGTTGGTGTTGATACCAGGAAGCAAGGCCAACGTGGAATTTAAAGGGGGACTAGACTAGGTCAAAGAGAGCCAACAAAAGGTCATTGCCCATCTATTCCCACTTTTGCCTATGGCAGAAGCGTGAACTTTGTAATTTTTTATTGCTAAGAGAAAACTATGTCTAAAGAGAATCTCTGCTCCCCATAGCACACATAGAATACTATGGCATAAAGTACTATTCCATCATTCCTCTTCTAAACATTTCCTTTAGACCTCTTTTCATTTCTGCATATCATTTTATTTGAAGGGAAAGGACTTTTTCTTCTGTGTTGCATAACCTATTTGTAGGTAAGGTTTTATAAGCAATGGGGAAACGAGGCAAATGGAGATTGAGAAGAAGTCTACTTTATTTAGAGGGAGTGTAACCTAATGTTTTGTATATTTTGTTAGTTAACAAGAGTGGAGACTGAGACACAAAGAGACGAAAAAATAAGACAGATAAAAATTAATGGAGAAACTAGATGGTATGAGGAATAGAGAACCAGGTTCAGAACCAGAAAAAACCCACAAAACTTGAGTTCACGTTTTGCCTTAGACACTGTAAAGTGTCTGCCTCAGAGGGATTTGGGGTAAGTCAAGTGTTTTGCAGACCTTAAAGTGCTATATAGATATTAGTCATGATTATTATAAAGGAGAAGCTATAGCACATGCAGAAAGGGCAGTTTTTAGCATCCTGTTGGCTTCCTTCTATGTGTTTTGTGCTACAGAATGCAGATTCAGGATGCCCCATTAGAACATCCTGCACCGTGGTCATCCTATTGATGCCTTATTGCAGAATGCAGGTGACCCTGGCTTCTTAGAGTCTATGCTAACAGAGAGGCAAGCTCTGAAACATTCTTCCAAGCTGCTGTGACTTTAACAATACGACTTGTGATGAACCATCTTTACATTAGAGGAGGACTTGTCTTGACAAGGGGCCAGCTTGGTTGTATATTTGATAAAATACTAGGCCTGGGGTCAGGAAAATTCATTGTCCTGAGTTCAAAATAGGCCTCAGACACTTAACTAGCTATGTGACCCTGGACAACTACTTAACCCCTTTTGCCTCAGTTTCCTCATCTGTAAAATGAGCTGGAGAAGGAAATGACAAACTGTTCTAGGATCTTTGACAAGAAAATCCCAAATGGGGTCATAACAACTTAGACATGAATGAAACGACTGATCAACAATGGTCTAGATATGTTTGAAGATACTCATTTAAAGGATGAAGACCATTTGTGATTGGCATAAAAGTAAGGAGTCACTACAATTAAAAAGTCAGATTCCAGTTATTAGTGGAACTCCAAAATTATGAAAGACACACTGAGATTTGTCCTTTTCTCTTGCAGATGCTTTTTGGGGGCTTTTCATGGAAAGCACAAACTAAACAATAATGCTCTTTGGTGGCAGAGTAGATAGAACGCTGGGCCTGGAAATCAGGAAGACCTGAATTCAAATTCTGCCTCAGACACAGCCTGGGCAAGTCACTTTGCCTTAGTCTCAGTTTCAGCATTTGCAAAGTAGGGATAATAACAGTATCTACCTCCCAGGATTATTGTGAAGATCCGATGGTATAATGTTTGTATAACACTTAGTAATTAGAGTGCTATATAAACATAAACTACTACTATTATCGAAACTACTGCTCTTATTGTTGGCACTACCCTTAGTTACCCCTCCGTTTTTCAAAGGTAGATACCCCACCATTCACCCCTCCCCAAGGCTCTACCATAGATGAAGGTAAAGTAGGAACATAGAAGAGAGTTGGCTGTTTTATGAGTATGGGTGGAGTCCAACCCATGGACATCTGATTAGTTCTCCACTTATGAAGTCCTAAGGTAGTGGGACCATTTATCAAGGTTGCATGAGAAATGGAAACTTTCAAAAAGGAAGCTTTCAGATACTGGAGTATTCCTAAGAAGCAGGATGGGTACTAGATTAGAAGAAGGGGCATCTCAGCCTGTAGGAGAGAGACCGGCACTGAAAAAAGAAGAATTCTACCCCTCTCCCACTCCCAGACTACCACAGAGTAGGAGTAATCTTATAGGAGGCTTCATAATCTCATGCAACAAGTTTTATAAAAACATGTTTTCACTCCTGCTCTCCACCATATGAAATACCCATTCCCATTGTCTCTTTGCCTCTGGTTTTATAATGTAAGCCCTCTACTGTCTGAAATGCAAGTAACCTAATAGGAAATTATATACCCATAGTTTTGTTAAGATTTGTAAAGGCCTAGAATGTAGCATGACTGTTTTCACCTCCCTTCACCTCTCTTTCTGTTAACATTTTCCGTCATCACTTTCCCTCTGATCCCACTAGCTCCTTTTTGTTACATGAGTTACTTGTCAGGCCCCAACTTGGGCTGGTCACCAAGATTTCCTCACTTTAGCCATCGACATCTTGTCAGCAGTGTTACCACCTTTGCCCCTGTGTCTGTGAATATTGTAATTGTTACCTCCCTGACTGACAGCTTTGAAAATTTGTCAACATGTCATTTCCCCTCCTGGTAATCCCAGGCTGACATACCAGGCATTTTGTAAAGTCACTTCATTATGTGATCCTTTGAACAGACACACAATGTATTAAAATAAAGATTCTGTGTAATAGACTGCTGTCTTTGTTTCTTCACAGGTAGACTTTTTTTTAAAGCTCAATGGTATTGCTGTAGTCCAAGTGACAAACAAATTGAATAATTCATTTCAGAGCTACAAAGGGGGGAAGTATAGACAAGTGTTTAGAAATTTCTAAGTTATAGCTTGAAAAAGTATGCATCATTAAGGAAGCAAAATTTACACAATTATCCTGGCTCACAGATAAATAAGACTTTAGAGAAGAACAGATAACAATTCTTTAAAATCATTTTGTATTTTTTACTACTTCAGTTTTAAGATCCAAGAGACCAAGTCAATCTTTCACTATATACTCAAGATTAGACACTTATATAAAAAAAACATGAATTACTCCATCATTTTCAGAGATTTCTGCTTTGGGAGTAAATCAACCACTCAGCCCGATGTAATTTCTTTCTACTGTGTTATAGTAGCAACAATAAGAAGAAATAAAAATTAGAAAGACACATCAGACAAAATGCAAAAGAAACGTGCTAAATAAAATATTTGCTCATTACTGAATTCTTGGCATTTTTCTTAATTTTACTGTGGGGTAGTAGTTACTTTTTAGATTTGTGAGTTGCACAGTGGCCATGAAATCAGTTCAAAGTAACAAATATTTATTGAGTACCTACTGTGTGCTAGGTATTATTGCAAGTGCTTTGTAGGAATTATGTCCAAAGGACTATAAAACTGTATGTATCCTTTGATCCAGTAACACCACTGCTGAGTGGTCCATATTCCAAAGACATAAAAAAAAAATAAAAGGGAAAAGAACTTTTTTGTACAAAAATATTTATAACATCTCTTGCTCTGATGACTTAGAGTTGGAAATCAGAGGGATGCCCATCAACTGGGGAATGGCTAAACAAATTGTGGTCTATGATTGCAATGGAGTATTATTATGCTATAAGAAATGATAAGCAGGATGATTTAAGAAAAAATCTGAAAAGACTTAGATGAACTGATGTATAGTGAACAGAATCGGAACGTTGTACACAGTTAACAACAATATTGTACAATAAAGATCTGTGAATAACTTCGCTGTTCTTAGCAATACAATAATCTAAGAAAATTCCAAAGGATTCATGATGAAATATACTATCCTCCTCTAACGAAAGAACTGATATTGATTTGAATGCAGACAGAAGCATGCTATTTTTCACTTTCTTTCATTTTTTTCTTTTATTTAAGTCTTCTTATACAAAATGACTAATATGGAAATGGTTTACCTAATTGAATATGTATAACTAATGTCTGATTGCCTACTGTCTCAGGGAGGATGAGAGGAAATGAGAGGGAGGGATAGAATTTGGAACTCAAAACTTTAAATAAAAATGTTTTAAAAAATTAAGAAAACATCTAAAACATAATTTTCTTTGCCATCAAAAAATATACAGTCTAGTTGGGGAGATGAAACTAGTAGAAATGAAACAATGAATGATACAATAAAATTAAGTGGTTAATTGTGGGTTATGGTGCTGTAGGAATTTAGAAGAAAAGTATATGAGTGAGGCGTTATAGTCAAGAAATATTTAGTAGTAGTGGCGGTGGTGATGTTAGTAGCAGTAGCCTATGTAGTGCTTTAGAGTTTGCAGATTACTTTATATACCTTATTTCATTAGATCCTTACAAAAACCTTTTAGGAATTTGGTGCTCCAATGATCCGATGAAGAAACTGAAAACTGAGGTACAGAGACTGACCCAGAGCAACACTTCAACTGAGGTCCTCATAATATTTTATTTGCAATATTCTATTCCTTTCATCAATATAAGCCTGGGGTTATTCTTTGTGGACGACTTTAAGATTATTCCAATATTTTATTTAATCTCTGATCTCATTCATGTCTATACTTCTTTTATCCATGCAAATTGAAGCCTATCAAAACCTTTCTTTATATTGTGTCATACAGGAACTCCTTCCTTCTCTATCAATCACAGGCATCACAAGGAGACTTTGGTCGAGTATGTCCTAATATGAGATCCTGGATCTGAATTCTTCAATAAAGAGGAATTGGTTTATTTCTCTTTCAGAAACCCACAGGAAGAGATAACATTCCCCTCTGTCCTATAGTTTTAAAATCACAGAGGATATGTATATATCACATTAAGGTTTGCAGAGTAATAGATGTATGCAGCCATACTGAATTCTTGCAACAACCCTGCGAAATGGAGGCTATTAAATTTTGGAGGCAAGATTTTAACTCTGCTCCATTTGAACTAAGCTCCTTCTGAATCCACATCTGCTGGTTTAGTCTCTATACCACAAAGCTACTTAATTAGCTTTTCTCTGGTTCATTTCCTTATCTCCTTTTGCCTCATTGCTTTAAAACCCTTACTCCTTCCCCTTCTAATAAAATGATATGAGAAACAAAAAGAAAAAAGAAAAAAAAAGGACCTGGGACTTGGGACTTTAGGGGAAGTGTAAAAGAAGCGACAATGAAGTATAACTTCATTCTATACCATCCTATCTGTTTCTATGGCCATGCACCCTAATAAATCCTCCATAGAGAATCTACCGGAAACATTCCTCTTGTGTTCTTCAAGTTATTCTGGGTACCAATACAGCACTCAAACTGTCTGTCTCTATATTTCTTCATATGATGGAATTTTTCTATTAAATATTTCCCATATAATTCCTTTTCAGTGACAGTGGTGTACAAGGTTGTACAACTTGAAAGATCACTTGGCCTAGATAGAGAGATGATCTCAAAAAGTCAAATGACTTGAGTTCAATTTGTGACTGACACCTAAAACCTGTGTGAACCTCTGCAAATTCTTTGTGGTACCAGGCAGGTTGTTTCACCTCTAAGTGCTCCCAAGGAACTCTCCAAGACTATGGGTTATTCAGTAGTGTCTCACTTACGTTAGTAGAAGGAATTCTCTCATTAGGATGTTCATTACATTAATGAAATAACAGGACTGAATTTTTTAATGCTGTAGCCTATTTATGCCCATAGTACATCTCTCCATTGTCTTTTAGAACATCAACATATTTTCTTCTGCAGAAATCAGTGTGTTCTATGATCCAGAGTCATTTAGCATCCCTTGGATGATATTAATGTTGAAAAGAATTTGCTTTTATGTTTGTTTTGTTTTCTTGTTTCTATTTTTGTTGTTGTTTTGGAGAGGGTGGAACTTGAGATTGTTTAAAAAAAATTCTTTGCTTTCCAAATTGAATCCACCCCTAGGGAATATATTACTCTCTAAAGAAGTCATGTAACTATATTTTAGTGTTACGAAAAATACATTCTAAACTTCTGAAGACTTTGCATAGAAATGTAAACCTAACTTTATGTCACTGTAGAATTTAGTAGAGGCTAAACACTGTTTCTCTTTAAAGTTCAAGGAATCCGATTTCACTGATTCACTTTTGTACCTTCTCCCTGCCATTTGGGGGAGTTAGTTATGTTGAACATTTATGGAATTCAGCAAGCTCAGAACCCTTAGACAAAGAAAGAAATCTGTGTATTCCCTTCCCAGTAGCTTTTGGAAAAAAAATTCTACTAGCTAATACATTTCCATCTTCTACTCAACCTAATCCAATCTAATAAACATTTATTTATTTCTTACTTTGTGTTGGCACTATGCAAAGTGCTATGGATTGAATCAACAAAAAGAAAAACAGCCCCTGCCCTCAGAGGGGCTTATAATCTAATGGGAAGAGACAATACATAAAAAGAGTCAGAAGAGTGGGGAGGGGAGAGAGGAATCTTAGAGGATATCCAGTGTTGGGGAATTTTGTTCCATGAAATAGAAACCAGCCAGAGTACCAGATACAAAGTAGATGAAAATTCATTTCATAACAAACACTGGGAATGCAACAGAAGTCAGTTTCATTATATCTGGAGACAAGACCCGTTACAGTTGTACAAATAATAAATAAACATTGTTTTTAAAGGGTGGGAAACTCCAAAAGGTGATTGTGGCAGTTTGCCAGGCAACAAAGAGAAGATGGGAGGGAGTGAAAAGAGAAGTTAAAAGTAGAAGTGTACAAATTCACCATGTCCCAGCATTGCATTAAGCAGGCATATCCAAGCAACTCTGTCCAGGCAGATTGTTCTTAAACAAATCAGTATGTCAGGAAAGACTCCGATTGCTGAAGATTATAATCAATCCTCATTAACGGTATCCTTCGACCGTAGTTGTCTCCTGCTGCTGCTGTGTCTGTAACCCTCTTCAAGGAGTTCCAATCTTCTAGACACCCTTATATCATAAGACTCCTCACTGTTGTGATTCTCATGCCTCTCCTTCCAGCTGAGCAAATTACACCTCCAAGGAGCTCCTGCTTGGTGTACAAGGTTGCCCCCACAAAAGATAAAAACATCACGTGTGTGTCCAGATACTAGTAATTTCTAAAGATCTGTTACAGATAACTAATATAAACATGCCAAATGCAAACAAAATGTATGTATGCGTATGCATACGCACATATGTACACACAAATTTCACCAGTCTGTATCAAATGAAGCAATATATGTTTATGGTAGTACATATATATGTATACGTATATATGCACACATATATACATATACATAGATTCATTGACACTGAGGTAAACCTTTTCAGAGATTTCAAATGTATCTTCCATCTTGAAAAGTTACCAACCCATGAAATTGTCCACCTATCTTTTCATATTTCCAATTTTATAATGCTGGTTTTTCTATTATTGACCTAAAGAATTATGGTTATGCTACCATGAAGCTTATCAGTTTTCTAAAATAAAGTTTAGTTCCATGCATTCTGCTTTTTAGTCCTTAATCCTGGTCTTTTAGATTTTGCAAACTTCACCTTTTTATGCTTGTAATGAGGAGATGGGGGCCAATAAAGTCAAAATGGGCAGATGTAAATCACTTTTATCACTCTGTATCACATCAGTCACTCTGTAATGGCATTAGCCTGATCAGAAAACTCCCCTGATAAACCCTTTAATTTTCACAGTAGCCAAAAGCTCAATCTACATAAAATGTATGCAAGATGATCCAGGTATAAGTTTTCTTTCCATCTAAATTATATAGTTGTTGCCTTATTCAGTCTTTCGGTTGTGTCCAGCTCTTTGTAGCCACATGAACCGTGCTGTCTGTGGGGTTTTCTTGGCAGAAATATTGCAGAGATTTGCCATTTCCTTCCCCAGAATTATTCAGTTCTGTTGTCTATAGTATCACATTTTCCCAGCCTCTGATACTCATCATTGTTCTACTTTCTCTGTAAATTTTCCTTATTGGGTATTAATAATGTCCACATGTATAGATTCTTGTGAATTTTCCCACACAATAGGCATTTAATTAGTACTTAAGCTGAATTACATTTATATCCTTAAAATAAGTTCTTTATTGATATTGATATGTAACATCTGAATGAAATCATTCCAAATGTGCTTACTGTGAGATCTTAACTTGCTCCTATGATATTTGAGCTGACACTGTATTATTTTCTAACCTTATTCCATCCTTGAAATAGAAGAAATATCTGTTTAAGAACAGTGTGAGTAAAACCCTCCAAGTAATAACATACAGGTGTACAGTCTTCTTTTAAAAAAATTTCCCTAGGTCTTGTGTCTTCTCTAAAACTTCCAGTACAAGCAATAATTCTTCCAAAGGAGAAATGGTATCTGATTTTAGGTGACAACATTGGCTCCATTACATACCTACGCCTTTTGAGAATGACGAAAACAAATACAAATGGATTTCTTTTTGCAAATCTCTGCCCTCCATAGATTTTCTCCATGATATTAGATAACTCAGAGCTTGAGCTAATTAATGCATTAATCTTATCTATGAATTAATCTAAATATAAGTAACTATGTAACATGCCTCAAAAATAATGTAAGAAAACATCCATTCAGAATAACCATACTAAGAGGCAGCTAGCTGGTAATGTTGTAGAGAGGGTGCTGGAAATGGGGTCAGAAGTACTTGATTTTAAATCTGATCTCAGATACTAGCTGTGTGATCCTGGGCAAATCATTTGACCTCTTTCTGACTCAGTTTCCACAACTATAAAATGGGGAATAATAACAGCACCTGTCTCGCAAGATTGCTGTGAGGATCAAATTAGATAGTATTTGTAAAGTGCTTAGCACAGCGCCAGGCACATAGCAGGCATTATAAGTATGCTTATTCCCTTCCCTTTCACTACATCAATTTATATAGAAAGTACGATGACACACTAAAAATGTTAAAAGTAAATGTAACAAAATAATAAAGATCAAGGGAGACTAAAATAACATGATCTTCATGGAAGTAAAGGTCCACAGGTGTTACACTTTGCACATGTTTTAGGACTTTCTCAACATATTGATCATTTGTGCTAACTTTTTCCTTCCCTAAAAATCCTGTTATATGGGATGGCTGTCAGGGAGAGGGATACATGTGATATCATGATGATGTAAAACAAAAAATATTGATAAAGATTTTTAAAAAATAGTAAGCCTCTCTTTGGCATTTGAAACTTTTCACAATCTGATTCCAACTAATCTTTCTAAATCTAGAATCAGGAAGGACTGAGTTCAAATCCTACATCAGACATTTTCTAGCTATGTGACCCTAGGTAAGATACTAAATCTCTCAGCCTCAGTTTCTCCATATGAACATAGAAATAACAATAATTGCATCCACCTCACAGGGTTCTTGTGAGAATCAAATGAGATGATGTATATAAAGTGCTTTGTAAACCTTAAAAAAAATGTATCTTATCACATTGTCCTATTCATACCACACTACCATCTTTGATCCTCCTTTTTCCCAAAACAAACGAAAAGTCTTTTTGTTATCCTGAGCTTTTCCAACCAACTTCAAAACATTCAGAGGTTTAACACACTAACAGAACCATACCATGCCTAATTTTCTATTACCTGCAATTGTTTGAATTTTATGTACATGTGTAGTTCATATATACTCTCAGATATCCTTATCCCAAACTCCCAATGCCTTTGGTCTGTAGAGCTGGGCTAGTTACATTTTTTACCTACCCAGGGTTCTAAGGGTAAATACTGGTAATTCTGCAGTATCATTGACTTCAGTCTCCACAGGTGTCCTGTCTCCTTCCAGGGATTATCGGTTGAGAATTAGTTAGCCAGTATCAAATAGTATTTTTTTAGAAAAAGGTACAGTTAGTATGAAACATTCTCTTCCAAAGTCTCTGATACAGTCTTTCACAAGTACATCCAAAGTTCAAGGAAAAATGGACTCAGCCTTAAAAAGTACGTGTGACAAAGTGCTAACTCCCAGCTAGCTTCTGGATTCTTGAAGTCCTTCTCTTCTATTCATGGTGTGAATGACTTTAAGATTCCCTTTCCTCTAAATCCCTTCTATATTTCCAAATGTCTTCTTTGCCACAATATTTTATTAGATGGTACATGATTACCTCTCTCAATTCCAGGCAACTTGGTCTACTCATGGCTATTGTACAATATTTTATCTCAACTATTGGAAATACATTTTACATGATTGCACATGTATAACCTATATCAAATTTCCTACTCTCTTTTGGAGTGGGGAGGATAGGGAGAGATGGAGAGAATTTGGAACTCAATTTTTTTAATGTATGCTAAAATTATTTTTATATGTAATTGGGAAAAATGCTATCAAAAATAAAATTTAAAAAAAAACTATTTTACCTCACCCTCCTTTTTATCTTTGGGTATGTCATCCTCCATGTTTGGATTATTCTTTCTCCCCACCCCCACTTCTGGGAACTCTTAGTTTCCTTAAGGCTCAGCTCATGAGAAACCTTTCTTCTAATGATGCTGAGTGATCAATGCTCTCCTGAAATTACTTTGTACTTACATTGTACACATTTTGTATTTACTTATAGATATATGTTCTCTCTGCCTAAGGGAGAATGTGAAATTCTTGATGGTAGGTATTGTTTTATTTTCATTTTTGTACCTCTGGCACTTCATACAGTACCTAGATTATAATAGATGATTTATAAATGCTTATTAAATAGAATTCAGCATTGGACTTAAGAGTCAGGAAAAAAATGGGATTCAAGCCATACCTCTAACACAGACTCTCTAAGCGATCTCTTTTAGTAGAGGGATTTCTCACATTGGGATTCCCACATCAATAAAATCATGAAGTCACCCACATCAATAAAATCATGAAGTCATTACTTATTCATTAACTTTGGCTGAAACACCTTGCAACCAGAGAGCTGGATCTCATGAATAATTTCCTCAGTAGGATAAAATAGGTGAATTCATCCTTTCAAGTGCCATTTCAGGGTTTGCAAATGGTGAGTATGTGAACATTGGCCTTCTAACATAGAAGGGTGAACTCTCCTCGCCTAAATGAGCTGTGTGCCCTCATAAATTAGATTCTTTACCCTGGTTAACCATAATTCTGGGGTCGATTAACTTATGGGCATCTGACCTACACATCTTTGGGATAAGAAACTGAAAAAAAAACCATTCCTACTACAATTCTGAAATCTCAGAGGGGAAGGAGATACAGAAAGGTTAAGTGAGTTTCCAAAAATCCTGCAAATCACAGGATTTCTGGGAATGTAATTTAAGGTTCTGTCTCTCCTTTTTTCCATTTCTTTGAGCATTAAAGATAGAGCAAATCAAGTTCAAATAGGCTGGGTTAATGGTACTGAGAGAGCATGAACTCTGATTTTCTCTGCCTTTATGTGTCCATCTCCCAATGATATCAAAAGCTAGGATTTTTTGGTTTGTTTCATAGGTTTTATTTTTGTTAATAACTTTGCATATTATCAGTTAAGAGAAGTGGGATATGACGTTTGTTATTTCTTAGACTGACATTTGTGTCAGTCACTATCACTATAAGCAGATCAATTTAACCTGTGTTCATTTAAATGTTGTGTTTTAATGGTGTTATTAAGAGATAGTGGAAAAATCAGCAAGATCATTTATTGGTATCCTTGTTTATTTTCTACAGTCACAATATGGAACTTCGGTCTCTCCCAAGCCTCAGCTTCCCTTTTTTTATACTCCCATTGATCTGGTGGATATTAGTGTAGAAATGGCTGGATTGAAGTTTCCCAATCCTTTTGGTCTCGCCAGTGCACCCCCAGCTACCAGTGCATCAATGATCAGACGAGCTTTTGAAGCAGGATGGGGCTTTGCTGTGACCAAAACTTTCTCTCTTGATAAGGTAAGAAAATATTTTTGAAGTTGTGTTAAAATGACTTGCCAGCCTGTCATGCCTTTTTAATCATGATATAGACAGCATAATGGATAGACTACTATTTGTCTTCCCAAGTGAATTATGATGCTTGTAGGATGTTTGAAGATCATCATTCCTTCTAATGCTCAAGACCCGCCTTTGATTTGGGCCAGTGGCCATTATTCAGAAGTGAGAGGAAAATGGGAATTAGACTAATCACCTAAAATAAAAATGTTTTAGAAAGTAAATTCCCAAGTGGTTGGCATGGAGCCATGAGATCTCATTCCACTGCTATGCGTTCTGCTGTTCTTCAACAAGTAAATTCATTTCAGTTCAACTCAGCAACTATTTACCAAGCTCCTCCGGTGTACCAGAAATGTTTGCCAGACACTGGGCATACCAAAGAGAAATAATATAATTCCTGTCCTGAAGGAGTTTATATTCTACTGGATGAGAACACATATTAGAATTTGGTATTTAAAAAGGCAGGAGTATTAATGGTTATGCCTTTCCTGGTAGAAATTTATGCCAGCAGAAAAGAAAAAGAAAAATACATCTGCTAAAGTCATGAATACTGCCTCTGAGGAAGGAGGCATCTGTTGCTGTTCTGTTTCCTTTGTCATTGTCATTAGACCTCTACATTAAGAAGATGTATGCGAAGAACCAGGAAAAGATGTTTTATGTCATAATACATAAATCCCTGAGATTTAATTATGCCTCAACCAAATTTTTGGTCATGGTTGTTCTATTGTTTCAGTTGTGTCTGACTTTTCATGACCCCATTCGGGGTTTCCTTGGCAAAGATACTGGACCAGTTTGTCATTTCCTTCTTCAATTCATTTTATAGATGAGGAAAGTGAGGCAGATGGGGTTGTGACTTGCCCAGAATCACATAGCTAGTAAGTATCTGAGGTCTTATTTGAGCTCAGGAAGATTTAGTCTCCCTTACTCCAGCCATGGCGCTCTGTCCATTATGTTACCTGCTTACCTCATCCTTGGGCAAGAGGCCTACCTCTTCTCAGCCTCAATTTCCTTGCCTTTAAAATAGGGATAATAATATCACTTAAATCACAGGGCTGTTGTGAGGTTAAGATCTCAGACATGGAAAGTACTTTGAAAACCTTGAAGTGCTATCTGAATGTTTATAAATAGTACCGCTATTACTATTATTTTCACTATTGCTCTTGGTCATTCAGTACAATGTACATAGAGGCAGTGGTGAGCTGTGGAAAAGCAGTGGTCTGGGAGGGTATAGAGCTATTTGAGGCTGTCTTGCATCTGGCCTCAGATTGTTGTGTGATTTTGAATGGAAATTGAATAAGCATTTTTACAAATACGTTCTATGTGCCACTCACTGTTCTAAGCATTTTACAAATAGGATGTCATTTAGCCCTCACAACAGCCCTGTGAGGTAGGTGCTATTATGATCCCCATTTTACAGTTGAGGAAACTGAGATAGATGGAAGTTAGTGACTTGCATGTAGCTAGAAAGTTTCTAAGGCTGGATTTGAACCTGGTATTCTTGACATCAGGCCTAATGTTCTATGCACTATACCCACCTACCTGTATTTTGGGAAGGTTATATTTGTAAGTTTCCTCATCTCTAGAATGCATCAAATAAAGGGATCTTAACCTCTGATCCATAAACTTTTTTTTTGTTTTGATAATTGCATTTCAATATGATTGATTTCTTTTACAAACCTTATTAGATTTCTTATTTTATTTTATGCATTTGAAAATATTGTTCTGAGGAGTCCAAAGGTTTCATCAGATTTCTCATAAATTCTGCCTTCCCCGCTCTGATATTGCAGCCACCCTGGTGCATCTCACTCCTGGCCTGTTGCATACTGGTGCATCTGACTGCCTTAAGTTTCTCTCCAAGCCAATGCACCTTCTATTCAACCTCAAAAGTGATTTTCCTAAAGCCCAGGTCCTATCATGAATCCCTCTCCATCCCACATCTTAACCACCCAACCCCCCCAACCTTATCCCACCCACTCTAGTGTCTTTCTACGGCCTCAAATACAAATTCTTTGTTTGGCATTCAAAGCCCTTCATAATCTAGTTGCTTCCACTTTCCAGTCTTTTTAAACCTTACTCCTTATGCATATTCTTCAATCTAGCCACACTGGCCTTTGGACTATTCCATGAACAAGGCACTCCATCTCTCAGCAGTAGGCATTTTCTCTTAATGGCTGCCATGCCTGCCATATTCACCTTCCCCAGTTCTGATACTGACTTTATTTCCAGTATGCCTTAAGTAGAATCTCATCTTTTACCAGATGCCTTCCTCAGCCCCTCAATTCTAGTGTCTTCATTCTGTTATTTCCTATTTTATACATATACAACATCTAATATGTAAGAGTGCTTAATACACACACACACACATCTTTGTTTCAGTGTTGTGTTCCACACTAGATTGTAAGCTCTTCGGATGTGGGGACTGACGTTTGCCTCCTTTTGCATCCCTACTGCTTAGTATAGTTCCTGGCACATAGTGGGTGCTTAATAAATGTTTATTTATTGATAGACAACAATTGATGAAAAATTCCCACTACCACTGCAGATCGGCATCTTTTACACAATTTACAATCTTAGAGACTTTCCTGGGGAACTGAAAGTTGTGTCCTGTCCAGGGGCATATATCCATTATGTGTCAGGTCCAGGATATGAACCTACAACTCTGATTCTGTGATTATTTTTCTAATTATTATACCATGCTGCCTTATATTATAACATAATAAGAGTATATTAAAGGAAATCAAATTTCATACTAAGGTTGAGAACAGTTATCTTCTATCAGTTACAAAATGGTGATTTTGACCCAAATTGACAGTGGAAGGCACAAACCATGAAAGATAGATTTATACATAGCTTCAGCCCTATGCAATCTTCCAGTGACCACTATGTTTTACACATGATATAATTCTCTTAGCCTTGCATTTCATTTTTTTAATTATAATTCAGTTTTATTGATTTGCTCCCTTCCCTACAACCCACCCCAGCCATTGAGAAGGCAAGAAATATAAAACTAATTACAAATATAAAGTCATGAAAAGCAAAGTTTTGCATTTAAGATAAGGAAAAAGAAAAAAAGAAAGAAAATGCATTTTACTTTAAACTCTGAACCCATCAATTCCCCATCTGGAAGCGGCTAGCATTTTCTCATCATGAATCCTTTGGAACTGTGGTGGATCATCATATTAACCAGTGTTGCTAAATATTTCACAGTTGGTTATATTTACAATATTGTTGTTGCTGGGTTCATCGTTCCATTGGTCCCTTTCACTTCACTTTCATATAAGTCTTTCCAGGTTTGCCTGAAACCATTGACTCCATAATGTCTTACAACATAATAGTATTCCAACACATTCATAGACCTTAACTTATGAAACCATTCCTCCATTGATGAGCATCTCCTCGGGTCCCAGTTCTTTGTGACCACAAAAAGAGCTGCAATAAATATCATTGCACTTATAGATGTTTATCCTTTCTCTTTGGTCTCTTTGAGATAGAGCAGTATTACTAGTAGCAGTATTACTATGTTAAAAGTATTGTGGTTATTTAATCTTTCAGTTGCATTCTACAGTTAGAGACCCCATGGACTACACTATCCTTTGGATTTTCTTGGCAAAGATACTAGAGTGGTTTGACATTTTCTTCCTTCAGAGAATTAAGACAAATAGAG
The DNA here is from genome assembly GCA_023548195.1 of Bettongia penicillata ogilbyi. Lineage (NCBI taxonomy): Eukaryota > Metazoa > Chordata > Mammalia > Diprotodontia > Potoroidae > Bettongia > Bettongia penicillata. Next base: position 29,967,538 of record JAJHZJ010000314.1, on the reverse strand, counting down.
ATTAAATGATTTGTCTAGGGTTATATATGGAGTAAATTCCTGAGGTCACATTTGAACTCAGGTCTTCCTGACTCCAGACCCAGCCATCTATCCACTGAGTCACCTAGTTGGCACAGTTTAATATCTTTTTTGTTAACCTGGCACTTTTGTTGGCTTGTTTTGTTTTTAGGTCATCTTTCCTACTAGGAAGGAAGATAGCCATCATAATTAAAGAAATCAGCATTAAATTATTCTCCTCCAATATGAAGTTTTCCTTGCCTTAGATCATTATTATTCTTAAATATGACATAATTCGTTTCTTTACGCTTTTCGCCTCATATTGTATCAAATAAGAAATTTCCAAGGATATCCCAAATAGTCCGTTAAGGGGTATATAGATATATTTTTAAAATTGTGTCTTGGATTCAACAGAAAGTAAATTATTTTTAGTGGGGATGGGAGGTTGAAATGCAAAGTATCATATATAAAGTATTGTATACAAAGGACGTTATTCATAACACCTGTCATATAACAAATTTAAAACAAATTTAGCAAATACACCAGGGTATAATTATTTTTAACAAAGATCTTTGGGGATAAAAAAGATTTTCTTTTGTTTAACTTAAATATGCACCACCAGTAGTTAGTAATAATTAATGTACTAAAATGTGTGAATCTAATGACTTCTAGAAATGCTTAAAGCAACATTTTCCCTAGGCAAAAGAAATCAGAGAGAACAAATATGCCCCATTAAACACATTCTCTCTTTTTCTCCCCTCTTCCTAGGATCAATAGGCAGCACTATAATGACTCAAACATTGTGACTGTCTTATTCTGACAGCTTTGCAAAGATATTATGTGTAAAAGCAGTATAGAAATTACAAGGAAATCTAAAAAGACCTCAAAAAAAGTGTAGGTAATCAGTGCATGACAAACTCTAGTTGAAATAGGCTATTTTTAATTCATAGAAATTTATAGGGAGCTACTAAAGACATTAATCATAGGAAGAAGAAATATTTTCATTGAACAAAGAAAGGTTCATAGTGAATGGAACATCTGTCAGTCAGCTCTCGATGAACATAATCAATGTACATTGGTTACATTGGTAAAAAGTGTGTGCTACTGCTATTTCTTTCCATACGTTGTTTTTAAGAATAAAGTTGATCTAGTAATTGCATGAGGAATCTATGATTTGGGAGAATTAGCTGCTGGCCATAGATTTCATTATTCATTATTTTTAAAAATATAAACTTTGCTATAGGGGTGCAAATGGAGAGATGGTAGCAGAAGTGTTTGCTTTGATTTTTGCCATTTCCTTTGCTTGTAAAAATTTAATTCTGATTAATCAGACACATCTGTCTTTACTCCATTGGTGACATGCATTGATTTGTGATGCTGTCTCATTCAATAACCCAGAAGCAGTTGCCTTTATTAGGAGCAGCAGCAGAAATAAATGTGTAGGCTAACTTCTTTCTAACCCTCCAGTTCTCTTTTAATCTCTCAATTCTGCGATCTGCATTGCTGGTTAAAAGGCAACATTATGAAAAATGCAAATTGAATTTCAGCTCATAAAATGTAACACACAGAGGTTTTTAGGAAGTGACATTTGTCCACAGTTGATAGTGAGTACAATGATGTCTTTGTGGAAAGAACAGTTCTAGTCCTCCGATGAAACAACTAAGTGATATTGTATTTTGACAGCGCTGGTGGAGGTGGATTTCACTAACTACTGATAGAAAGAGTTTTTTAAGATAGTTCTATATTGTAGCATTTTCTGCACTAAAATTGTGGCTCATAAATCATTCGTGGATATTCTAATAATGTTCTTGTTAATGATTAAGTCTGTTGTGAATTTTTAATTGTGTGACATAATCACAGAGCTGATGCCTTTTCTTTCTTATTCATGGAGTGTTAGAGTGCTCACCTATATATGACAAACATATAGCTTTCCACTGAATTTTACTAAAGATGCTTTGCTATTGTTGTTTTACAAATGTACATATTTGCATGACATTACCATATACTAATTTAAATGTAACTAGTTATAACTGATGCTGCCAAGTCAAGAAGTTACTTAAGATACTAAAATTCAAAATCCTGACATTTAAAATTTTGGTGTTCTTAATATGACAAAGGTTATTCTATGGAGTTTTGTTATCATATGAAATATTAATATTTCACAATACAGTTTTGATGAAGTACAATTTGCCTAGCTTGCATATGATAAAGAAATTAAATGCTTGCCAAGGGAGTTCTGTAAGAATTAGAGCCCTGCCTGAACATCTGCTTGAAATTTTATTATCCTGTCCTACTGACAGCGTTACTCCCTCGTTGTTTTTCAAGATTGACAGCTGAATATTGCACTGATTTCTGCAGCAAATATGTTTAGGTGAACTTTGTTTCTTTCTTTTTTTATTTCTTTCATTATTTTTTTTTGAAATTTGGAACATGCTTTTGATTTCCATCCTATATATTTTAATACTCTTGACATTTGTAGATTCCAGATTGAGGTCTAATACTCTGTAGCAATGATAGACCATTGACTTAGAGTGAAATGCCAGTTGATATCTCAGTAAACAGAAATATTATTATTCTTTATTGTGTGGTCTGTATAAAAGCTGTATGTGTTTTCTTTAGGGAGGCAAATGATCAGATTTTTAATGTCAAATATAAAAAGGACTGTGTTTGCCTTTGTATTAAATAACATCAAAGATGACTTTTATTAACTACGTTCTTTGCCCAAAAAAAAAATCTTTCAAAGGATTTCCTAAAATATCCAATTTTCTGTGTTGTATAATGACTTCTAAATCTTGCAAAGGAATCCAATTATTTCTAAAATAGAATGTATGTTTTTACATGAATATTATTATCAGAGAATTGACCCTTAAATTTTGATAAATATGAAAATAACACACCTACCAGTCAAAGTCATAATAAGTTGTTGTACTCCTTTAAGTAGAAAAATGAAAAGCATTTTTCATCACCTTAAATAGAAAATTCTATTGACCCAAATTATAATTTTATGCATGAGAACATTGGGGACATTGATTGATTAGTTGATACATTCATCTGACATGCAGGATTCTAACTAGGGAATATATGTTTACCTGAGATTTAGTCTCTCCTTTTATTAATCTCATGATCTATTATGTACCTTTACTTAAACCTTTGAGTATTCTCACAGCTGATTTAACTAGTCAAAAAGTCTTTTGCCATGACAAATTAGAGAGTTACAACATGAAAAAAAATCAAACTCCAAATAACTATAACTAATGCATTTATTTTTTGCCATTTTCCTTAGGAAATTTTAAAACTATTTTGCAATTCATAAACTTAATTATTATCCCTCAAGTACATAATACATATATATATGTACACACACACACACACACACATATATATATATATATATATATATATATACACACACATATATCTGTGTGTGTCTGTATTCAAGGAAACCCACCTATTCTTTACTAGGGCAGCCAAGGGTAGAGGAAAAGGGCCATTGTCTGCATAGATGCTAGATTATGGAGAGCTTTATATACCAAATGGTGGAGAGGATTTAATTGAGGAATCAGATGATCAATACTGTGCATGAATATTAGTGGGAAAGGAAAGTGTTTAGAGGTAGAGCAATGTGTTAATTAATTGCAGCAATCCCAACCATAAGTCTATCACCACTCTAATCCATCTTCTACTCCATTGTTATACCAATCTCTCTAAAGGTCAGGTCTGACCCTGTCACCTCTTCCCTTTCTGCTTCCCAAATAGACTTCAGTAGCTCCATATCACCTTCAGGATCAACTATAAAATCCTTTGTTTGGCTTTCAAAAGCCTTCGTGCTCCCCTCCCCCCACCTTTCAATCTTACACTTTCTTCATACTATACACACATCCCTGCCCCGCGCCCCCGTACTCTGAGATCCAGTGACATTGCCTTCCTTGATGTTCTTCACACAAGAAACTCCACATCCCAAGAAGTAGCATCTTCATTGGCTGTCCCCAATACCTACAACATTTTCTCTCCTCATGCCTTGTTTCCTGGCTCCCTTGGCTCCCTTCAGATACCTGCTAAATTCCCATCTTCTATGGAAAGGTATTTAATTGTACTGCTGTGTTTGTTGATTATTTAAAATTTATCTTGTATATAGCTTATCTGTATGTAGTTGTTTACCAATTCTGTGTATAATTACACCTGTGATTTCACTGATATAAGTGATGAGGACTGGAAGTGGGTGTGAGACCCCTACAAAGACCGGGGTACCAGGGGCAGATCGCCTGGAAGGAATTTGCAGACTCAAGCATTGTTGAGGTCAAGGTAAATATTTACTATGCTTTTAGGCAGGCAAGAGTCCTCAGGGAACCTGCAACCTTAAAGGAGTACAGATAATGTTTTTATAGGATAGTCTATAGGAAATGTGTCAAATATGCTAACTAGGTGTTTGGGAGTAGGATTAAATGGTTAAGGAGTGGTCAGTTCTTAACCAAACATGCACTTTTGGTATCTGCTGCGCAGGTATTTTGCCTAGATTTTATAGGGAAATAGCCCAAGGCAGGGGCTACCTGAAGGTGTAGTTTTAGGACTGAAACATCAGTAAGTCAACTAAAGATCAGAGCTGGATCAGAAATACCAGGTTGCTCTCATCAATGTCTTGTTAGACAAGATAGATGTAAGGGAGTATGTCTAAGTCTAGGATACATATGATTGGTCAGTGAGTAGTAAATGTTGTTATGACCCAGTGCACAACTAGTTCAACCTGTACACAGCTGATTAAGACTAATAAATTCTATAGTTGCAGCTGGCTGCTCTATCAAGAAAGGAGATAACAGTTGTTGCTGGGGCAGGCTGTCCCTGGGCTGGAGAGAAACTGCCTGTCATAGTATTTTGAAGTTAGGGAGAAATGTGATTTTTAAAGAGAAATGTGATTTTAGAACTGGGGCCCGAGCACATGTACTCAAGCACCCCATCATAAGGACTACCTTTGAGGAAATTCTTTCTGCTAGAGCAGATCCAGAAATGCTCTACAAATTATATATCATCTTTTAGATTTGCCTGGGGTACTAAGAGTTTAAACTACCAGGATTGCAGAGTTAGGATGTATCACAGATAGAACTTGAACTGAGGTCTTCCTGATTTCAGGGCTAGCTCTCTACTAAACTAGTTGAATTATATACCTATTTAGGGGGTTAAAAGGTAACATTTCTCACAACAACTTTGTGAGGTAATAATAAATGTTGTGTAAATAAATATTTACACAATGCGTACTGTGTTCCAGGCACTGTTAAATCCTTTATAAATACTTTATTTGACAAAAAACCCTGGTAGGCAGGTGCTGTTATTATCATCCCATTTTACACTTGAGGAAACTTAGGCAGACAGGTTAAGGGACTTACCAAGATCATACAGATAGGAAGTATTTGAGGCTGGATTTCAGCTCAGGTCTTCCTGACCCTGGACCCAACACTCTATTCACTGATCAACCTAGCAGTGCCAGTATCATTATTCCTATTTTACAAATGAAGAAAGTTAAGCCTAAAGAAGTTAAGGGACTTCAAACCCATAACTTTTAGCTCCAAGACAATTTTTTTTCTGATGATTTATTTTTAATTGCACTGTCCGGAATTTTTGGAACACATAGGTTAATGCATTGGCTTTTTCTACATTTTGGGGAATGGCATAAGAAAAACATCATAGGAACTATGGCCAATGAAATCTGGTCAAACCATATGTCACTGAATTTGCCAAGAATTTGATTTAAAATATCTTCTTTTGCAATTTAATTTATAGCCTGTTATAGACTAATCCATTTTCCAATATTCTTAAGCAAGCATTTGACTTATCCATTTGAGACAGTGATTTCACACTTGCTAATTGGTAGCACAGATACAATGTGAATAAAATAGACTTTTTAAGTAATGTAAATCAGATGTGAAAGTTTGATCTAACGTAACTCAAAGATTAACCAGACTGGTAATGAAAACATTCTCTATTCAGGTCCTACTTTTAATGACTACTAGTCAAAGGTTAATAGAAAATTTGAAAGTTGCAGTTAATTAAAACAATTTTAAAAGTTCATTCCTGCCTCTTGAAAAGCATAATTTTGTTTTCATGTATCTCATCCTTTGTAAGATTCTAAATTCTACAATTAAAATAATGACCTTTTCTATATTTGAGTAAAATAAGCTTGTGCTTATGAGATTTAAATTTAATACTTTCCTTCATTGTTTTCTACTACTTTTTAACATAATGTTCGTTGCAATTTGCACTGATGTCATGTTTACTTGTTTAAGTGTATATTAGCAAATTCTTCATCTAATTTCTTCATTTCTTAATATTTGGTGGTAGGTTTTGGTGTATGAGCTGCAGTTTGTTATGAACCCTGAAAAGCAAAAAGTCTGTGTCCCCTGAAACAGTACTTTATCTTGCCCTTAAAGTTATGAAGAAACCATTCACTTCTTTTGACCCTTGGAAGAGAACACATGATCGTCCTTGCATCTTGCTGCAACTTTTTGTATCATCTGTGTCAAGGATTTCATATTATGGGTTGTATTATTTAAACTAATATTTTAGGCTATCTTTGAACAACAGAATTATTCATGCATGTTGCCACCCCTTGATCATATTAACTAAAAAATAAGGTAGAAGGGGACCACAAAGCCCTGAGTAGCTTTAAAAAAATATGTCGTAAGTTGGCATAGATGAAAAAAAGTCATATGTATAACTAATAAATGACTTTTTAAAGAAGTAAACAAGAAAATTGAACTTGCATGTGTCAATTTTCTTTTCTACTTCACTCACTTTAATTGTGAACATTATTTTTTATAGCTAGGTGGTGAAGTGGATAGATTGGTGGGCATGGAGTCAGGAAGACCTGAGTTTAAATCCTGTCTCAGACACTTCTTAGCTGTATGACCCTGGATAAGTCATTTAACATCCTACCTGCCTCAAGTTTCTTTAAGTGAAATGGAGATCATAGCCCTTCCTCCCAAGGTTGCTGTTAAGATCAAATAGATAACATTTGTAAAGAACTTAGTATGGTGCCTGGTACATAGAAGGCACTTAATAAATGTTATTCTTTCTCCTCATCTCCTTTACTTCATTATATTCTACTTACTCATGTGTACATCCTTCCTCATCATCTCCTGCTTATTCTTTCATTTCATTTCTCCCATAGAATACAGATTTGTAGAATTAGGTGGCAGTTTAGAATTTATATAGTACGACTTCCTACCCATTCCTTATAATTCAAATTCACATCAAACAATCAAGGAATTAATTCCCTCTGAATCATAAATGCAGAAATTTGAACTTGGAAGGGATTTCAGAGGTCTTGTGAATAGTAATATAGTCAGCATCTCACATTCCAAGCTATAGTTTAGGTCATAAGCCGGGAAGCAAAGTAAGGGAATTCTAGTCAGTATCATGTACGCCTGGGACGGTCCTGAGACCATTATGGTAGAATTGAAGGTCTGACGGAACCTTGAAATACTGGCTAATTGGGCTCTGACAATTCCACTGTGGATAGCATCCTAGGGAATATGATGAAACTACTCCTATGAATCTAAGCAATAGGATGACATAATGTTGAGAGCTCATCCTGCTCAAAACCACAGTTATGACCAGTTTGATTCAGATGACAGTAAAGTGATGCTCTCTTATCTTCTGGTACCACAGGAAGGCACATTAAAATAGAACAAATCCAAAACAGCAACACCCAACCTGCTGGAAATGCTTTAATACCGATAACGCTAACAACTAAAGCAAGCAAACTGTGACTGTATAGGAAATAGAGTAAAAAATGAATAATTTAATTATTTTTTAGTTCTGTCCTATGATAAAACTTAGCAAGAGCTTTGTAGTGATTTCTGCCAACGCTACTCTCAGGAACAAGTGATAGAACAACATATGACTGACTAGTGCTGGGCAATCAATTTTTAAGTCATCTCTAAATCTAGATTAGAGAAAATGAGAAAGAAATTGAGGAACTACTACACAGGCAAAAGTTAAAGACAATAAGGTCATTTAAAATTTCAGTGACTGCAAGCTCAATAAACTCAGATGGTGACAAAACAATTTCAATATATCAAATGATTTTGAAAATAAAATGAGCATTCTTAGACTGATATTCCCAATAGACTTTTCTTTCTCTCTCTTTTTTGGCAACGTGAAAAAAATTAGCAGATAATTATATTTAAACAGAATAATTCTAAAAAGGTGGCATCTATTATATGCATCATGAAAAAGTGTTTTTTCCAATAGTATTTAACAGAAAGTGTAAAAATATTTCAAGACTGGCAGATAACAAACACCACTGTGGCAGAAGCAATTTGAAAGAGCTGCTAAAGATTTGGGGATGAATTTTTGAACATCATTTCAATATCTAGCTAGTACATGAAAAATAAAAACTGAATGTAATAATGACTAATAAAAGGAAATAACAAAGAAACGGATAAATATTCAGAAAGTGAAAGTATACAGAAAATTCCGGATACCCTTAAGGAGCGACTAAAAAAAGTTTTAAAATATCAAAACAGTGAGAAGGACAAAGTGAACAATTCATCATTTTTCAAGTATATTACTCCATAGGTTTAAGAAATAAAGGGAACAGAGGAATGAGGATGTGGATAATCTCTGTTCTTTATGTCCAGAAAAGAAGTTCAGGCAAAGAATCCAACACAGTGAAGTTGGATCAGATGAGAAGACAAAAATTTCTTCCTGACCTAATTCAATACACATATGTAACATAATATTCAGTTATACATATATAAGATAATGAAAAATCATTTTGTTAAGGGAGGTCACTGAGATTTTCTTCTGCAAAACTAGAAAGCAACAGGACTAAATAAGATCCGTAATTATTTGCTCAAATGTGTCAGTGGCACATGAATTACTGGCAAGTTGCTTTATCACCTTCCACTTAGAGGTAAGCCTGAGAAGACATCAGACACCTGCTACCAAAAAAATGACAGTAACAATGATTTCTCCAAATATAAACTGATTTTATGTTTATAGTTGATGTACTTTATATAAAGCACTCACAAGCATCTACAAAGATACTCCAATGTTTATCTCAAATAAATTAGGTAAAGACAGGATAAACATGTTAGTTATTCTAATGCCCTCATTGTGAGTCTATTGCCGAGTTGTCTTTAGGCCATTATATGTTTTCAAACTAAGATTTCTAAACTATCCAAGATGTCCCTTCCTTAATTAAAAACCCAAGAAACAATGAAAACAGTTTATTACCAAAAAATGAATAAAAGACCCTTTTAAACCAGAAAAAGATCAAGATAACATGGTGCGAGTTTGTTTTTCCCCAATCTATTTCATCTTCCATGGTATTTTAGCCTAATCCAATTTGTTATATCTGTAGATTTAATTGTCATTTTATACGACTTATTTTTTCTTCTACTAATATTGTGTTCCTGAAATGATCGGTCCATTCATTCATTTATACATATATAGGTGTATAAATATATAAATATATGTGTGTATGTATATACACATCAAAATTATTTCTATAGACATAGAAGTTACCCTATTTTCCTATAGTTATGCAAGAATTTAATAGATATAGTTCTTTCATCGTTAAAAATCCATTCCAAACTCATACAAATAATATTGGAAATTTCACAACCCACATCTTTCCTAAGGTCTCCTCAGGGTCAAAGTTCCAAGTTTTCATTAAGCTACTTGACAGGCAATGAGGTTAATTCAATATTTTCTCCAATGATGATCAACTCTGAAGGAATTCTGGAAGATATAGGATGTATCAGTCACAACATAGGCTAGTTCAGAATTGTCAAGCAGATCTTACTCTCCCCAGTTTAAAAACCTTCCAACCTTAGGATTTTTAATACTAGGCAATATTAATAATAATAAAGACAAGGCACATTATATAACACTTTAAAGTTTACCAAGCACTTTAAATTATATATACAAATTATGTATGTATATGTACATATGTGCATGTGTGTATGTGTACATTTATAGCTGTATCATATATGTGTATATAATAATGGAGAAAGAACTCTACCTAGAACCAAAGGACCTGAGTTCAAATTATACTTCTGATACCACTTGTGTAACTTGATTAGTCAATTAACCTCCTTTGGCCTCAGTTTACATATTTGTAAGATGAAGAGATTGAATTTTAAAGTTTCTGTCTACTCTAAATATATGATCTTGTGATCTCTTTTCATACTCACAACCACCATCTTAGGTAGGTATAGTTATTATGAACATTTTATGGTTGAGAAACCAAATCCCAAGAAGGCTAAGTGGCTTGCCCATGATCACACAGTCAGTAAGTCTCAGACAAGATTCAAACTCAGTTATTCATGACTCCAAATCTAGCACTGTATTCACTATACCACCTAGCTGCCTCAATGTGGCTTATCCCTAGAAAATATCCCTTAGGGATACTGTGAACCTAGTTGGCCCTCTCTGGCCTTGGAAAAAAATCCCTGAAATAATCCCAAGTTTTCCATCATGAAGTTATAGTTCAGGATGTGCTTAGCAAATTGAAGGATAACCAAACCTTCAAAGTCAATGTAAACATGGGAAGGATATCCTAGTACATCTCTCTAATGTTTGCCCATTGTTATGACAGTATTTCTCAATTCATATTTTCTCATTGTTCTTTATTTTTTATATATTCAACATGCTACTTAGGTGTCTCCATAGAAAAAAAATGAAAGTAGAGAGAAAAAATGGAGTCTGTATCAAGGACTCTTAACTTTTGCTGAGTCTTGGCCAGTTTGACCATCTGATGAAGCCTATGAATCCCTCAGCATAATATTTTAAAAGAAAAAATACATAGTATCACAAAGGAAACATTGCATTCAATTACAAATATAAAAATATTTTTATAAATCCATAGATAAGAAATTAAGAACTGGTTTATACCCATTTAAAGTTGTAGGGATGTAGGAAACCTAAAAGAGGAAAAAATACCAGAGGAGAATGAGAGAATGGAGGGGAAAAAAATGGACGTTTGCCTGTTATTAATATAATACTCACTGTGAAGAAATGCAGTTTTCTATTTGCTGTGGTATATTATTTTAAAAGACTAGAAAATGAAAAATAAGATTAATCATTTTGTTGTGTTGAAGTCTGAAATTTTTACCTTGTAATCCTTCCTTTGTTAGATTTTTTTATAAGTCTTGAATAAGTTCACATTCTTTCTTGCTCTTTGTTTGAAGGAAAAAGGATAAAACATCATTTCTCTTTAGAGCCACTGTCAAATAATGTCATTGCCCATAAAATATGAAAATAAATATCTAAAAAAACAGTGAAAATATTTAGTGTAGTGAATTTTATTTCACATGTACAAACATACAGGGACCTAAAAGGAAACATTCAAAGAGAATTTTCTCATGTTGCCATTCGTATTTGTTAATGTAAATGTGCTCTGCAAATGAATACAATGTGCAACTCTACTTTTCATTCCTGAATTTTTAGTCTCTTCATGCTTCACTAAGAGATTCAGAGAAAGTGCTCATGACCCTGGCCTATTCTACTACCAGTGCATGGGGGATTTGTGTGTATAACTGCTATTAAAGTTAATGGGATTTAATCGGGTAAGTCTCCTACACACAGATCAGAAAATTTACTCAAATTACTTATAGGCATAGCTAATCATGAGACATTATTCACAACCAGTGTAATAGAGAGTTCCATGTTTAAGCATTAAGAAATAAAATATATTCAGAACCTGACTCGCTGACAATTGAAAAAGTTAGTTTCTGTGTCCTTCCAATATTCCAGAAAGAAAGAAAAAAGGAAGAAAAAGGAAGGAAAGGAAAGGGAAAACAGAAAGAGAGAGAGAAAAAAGGAAGAGAGAGAAAGGAAAGAAAGATGAAAAGAAAGGAAGAAAAGAAAGAAGGAAAGAGAAAAGGAAGAAAGGAAGGAAAGTTGGTAAACAGTTGAGTAATTGGACATGCTACCTATTGATTTTTGCTTTTGTTATGCAATATTATTCACTCCTCTAGGCCCAGACCCATGTCGTACGGGGTTTGGAGGATGCTAGAAACATGGCAGGGGTGGAGTACTGGAATGTACCGAGAAGGGAAGGCTGTCACAGCAGTCAATAAGATCTGAGAGGTGTTGACTAATTGCCTGCTAATTACACAGTAAATTGTCTAATTAAGCTGATGGTTAATTAGAGTACGCTTGCACAGCAGTCTTGTGGAATTTGTGTCTGATGTCTGGGAAGCAGCTTGCGTAATTGGCAAACTGGTCAGGACTGGCAGAGAACAGGACTGGAAGCCTTGCTTATTGCCAATGGGTAACAGAACAAGAATGAAGGGAAACAAAAGGGTTGTCATTGTATACCAAGGGTTCGCTTAGATTTCTATTGCTATATTGAAGCAAGCGATTGAGTAATCCATCAAATCCAAAATTATATCACTAAAATTAGGCTTAATATATACACTAAAATATTATTTTTCTAAATATAAAATCCAGTGGATGATTATATATGTTCCTCTTGTAACAAGTATTTTGTAATTCCTTCTTTTAAAATATATTACTACCTTTTTGCATATAAAAGATTACACTTGTGTCTATTTTAATTTAATAAAAGTATAGCAAACTGAATTTTAACATAACTGAAAACTGTTTTGACTAAGAAGTTTAAGATTGTTATTTAATTATTAAGGTGGCTATAGTTTCACTAACATGAACATGAGTAAATAGGGACTGAACTTGTGACTTTACTTCGTATGAGAAAATCACAAATGAAGAAGCTCCCTCTACCAAAGCAGGTCAAAACATCAGGACCTCCTTAGCAACTTACAGTTTCAGAGACGTGCCTAGAGAATGGAGAGTGTAAACGACTTGTCCAGAGTCATACAGCAAATATATATCAAAGATGAGGCTTAAACCCAGTTTTTCCTAGCTTCCAAGTCATATCTCCATCTACTATGCCTTCCTGCCTTTATATGTGTATATGTACATGTGTCTATATATACATGTATGTGTGTATATGTATGTATCCATATAATTTTAGAAAATACATTTCAAAATTGACCAACACATTGGAAAACTAAACATTATCTTCACTCTTTCTAACCACCAAAACTCTCCAAAACAAGAATTATGCTCCAGGTGTAAAGTGATTATAACCATTTTTATAGCCCAAAAGATGAAGGAACCTGATAAAGTAACAATCTGATTAATTAAAAGCAGAGAAGTCTAATATTTGGTCTCAGATGTGCCCCCCTAAACCTGTTCCTCCACTAGCTTCCATACTTTTGTCAGGGGCACATAGCCCAATACACAATTTGTGCTCCAGGCTCTACTCGGAAATTTTTTTTTCTATTGCTACATCCTCTGCCAGAACACTTTGTTCCTGCCTTCACCTCCCCATTTTATGGAAACAAACTGCAAACCTTACCTCCATTCCTAGTGGAAAAGGATAAGTCTTAGGAAAATGGAAGCATACTCTATTTAGGATGACAGCATGTTATGATCACACTCAGCCAGACAACTGAAAAAACAGAGGAAACGGTGAAAATGCACTATCATATGCATAAAGTTGCGTTAGGCCTAAGTTCAAGGAAATTATCATCCATCTGGGGTCACTTTGGACCTCCCATAAGTCACCTGAGACAGGGATCAGGGCTGGTAAAAAGTGAACTCACCAATGGGGGAGAAGGCTGTGAGTTTTGAGGCCCAGCCCTTTGAAATATTTTGTAAAGAGGGAGGAATCATACAATATGCAGTTGGGGTACATAAGGGAAGAAAAACTGAAATTCCTAAATATTTCAGGTGGAAAAAAATACAATTAAAAACTTAGAACATGAACAGATAAATCAAAAAGGAGAATATTCAAACATAAGGGAAGATGGATATCAAGGCACTCAAAATAATCCATATATCTATAAATAAATATTTCAAGATAAAGGAAATTTAATGAATACTTGATGAGATAAAGGATACTGTGGAACATCAAGGGAACATAGAACTGTAGCAAGATGTTTCCAAATAGTTCAAGAGAAAAAGAAAAAAAATGTGGCAGAATTTATATCCTGCATAGTAGAATTAATTGAGAGAATAGGAGAAAAATATTTAATCTTCAGTGATGAGTATCTGAAAAGAAACAAAAGGGAAAACAACAGATTGGGAATACAGACACAAAGAAGTGGAAGAAAATCTGGGAAAAGAGAAGCAAAATGTAGTAACTTTAAAAGAACATATGATCTCTATAGAAACAAAACATAATGGTCTCAAAGACACTATGGAGAGAGACAACTTAAGGACCATAACATGAGGAGTAAAAAAACAATTATAACTGGATGCTATAATATGAGAAACAATATAAGAAAACTACCCACACCTTCTGAACCCAGAAAATAGTGCCAGTCAAAGGACTCTACCGACCACCTACAGAGAAAAATACTATACTGCAAAGTGCAAGACATAAATTCCAGCAAGAAACAACAAATTCTACAGGTGTCCCGGAAAAAGAACTTCATATATAAAGGAAAGGAAATTTAATAACATAAGGATATTCTTCATCAGTGGGAAACCGAAGCAAGAATTTGAGTAATGCAAAAATGCTTAAGATGTAATTTAAAATAACTGGCAAAAATCTTAAGCGGTCACCAATGAAAAAAATGAGCATTCAATAAAAATGAAGCTTTTAAAGAATTCCAGTAGCAAAAACTACAACAAAAATAGCCTGAAGGAAACAGTTTGCTTTGCAAAAACACTTGGCAACCGAGGCATAAGAAAGGTGAACAAATACAGCTTCAAGGAAGAAAAGTTGCCCCATCTCCCGAAACCATGACCCGCAAAAAAGACAGCTGTGAGGTTAAAACAAATATAGCAACGGAAGGCCTACTGAGAGATTTCTTCGTAAAAGTACACAAGGAAATAAAGATGAAAACAGAATTTAAATCAAAGTGATGGTGGAGGGGCTCATTTAAAACACAATGGACTCAGGTCCACAATTCCCCTCCACCAGTTGAAATTATATGTGTCTGGGGGGAGGAGTGTACACGTATGCATATACACATGCACACACATATGTGTATATGGGTATAGGTAAACTGCGGAATGGGAGGATGAATCAAAGAGGAGAAAGAAGGTAGAAGATAAGAAGACAGTGCTGTTTGTACCATAATCGCATCGATGGCAAACGAGGAAGGGGAAATCATAGATGTGGAAGGTTCTCAGGGGTTAAACATTGCATGTTTTCAGACTTTTTCAATTCATTGATTGGTTATGCTGATTTCTTTCGTCTCTAAAAAATTTTGTCATATATGTTGGCTTTCTGGGAAGAGGAACCAGAGGATACTTGAGATTGCTATGGTGATGTAGGAAAAAGAAAATATCCCTCCAAAATTTGTAATTTGTTTAAATGAAGGGAATATAGCCTTAGTGATTTCTTAGGAAGAGGAAGAGCTATGAAAGAGTGAGTAAGGTAAGAAAAGAAGGGATTAAAAGAGGGAAGTAAAAAAGGGGTATCTCTATTAAATGAGGAGTGTTCATAAAGAAAATTCCCGTTGTTGAGGGAGAGATGTTCACCCCAAACCTGGCTGAGGTCATAACATCCTTGATTCATTTTGCCTCTTGTACCTCCATTCACCTGCCTGGTACGTGTTGTCTTTTCACTAGAACATAAGCTCCTTCAGGGAAGAGATTGTCTTTCCTTTGCTTCTATTGGTATTCTCAGCACTTAGCACAGTACCCAGTACATACTAAGCCCATAAGTGTTCTGTCTCCCTATCTATCAGCCTATCACCTGCCTATCCATTCTGTAATGGAAGTTGGAGACTACACAATGGGTGCAATCTGTAGGAGATTGGTGCTCTGAAAAACCAATATATCTGAAGGAATTTTATTCTTCCAAATATCCTGAGATGTATCAGAGTTCCTGTGGGTCATTGGTATCAAGAAGGATGGGAGAACATGGACCCAGAAATGAGGCTTCTTGATAAATGGGGGAAGGGAGGATCATGGGGAGAGAAGCAAGTACAAGTATAACACAATATCAAGGACATGATAATATTTCTATCTTGAAGTAACACTTCTACATTCTCTATCTCTCTGTATGATTGATGGATGGAGCAAGATGTACCAGGCAATACTATAGAAATTCTTTAAAAGAGATTACTAAAATAGGTTCTTTACAAGCTTTAATTTCTTGAGAAAAACAATAAAAAATTAAACCATTATAGGACCTGGAATTAGAATAATTTAAAATAGACAAAAAAAAAGAACAAGGCAAAGGAATACTTTCATTTTAGAACATGAAAACAAAAACTAAAAAGATTTAAAGAGGAGAAAAAGGGAATTTAATTAGTTACTTAACTGGGATGGGGGAAAAAAGATGATAGAGATTAGATAGTAGATAAAAATATGAGAGAAAAAGGAATTGACAGGGTAAGTAAAACTCCAGAAGTGGTGACAAAGAGAGGAAGAAAGCCTGTGGGAATGGAAATGCCTTAGAATACATCAAATAAAAATAAATGAAGAAACACAGTATTGTCTTTAAGGAAAAAAAGTCCTAATTCAAGGAAAAAGCAATAATAGAGATAAAGGAAAATATAAACCTAACTTTCATAATTTTAAGTTCAAATAAATTAAATAATCCAATAAAATTAAAAGAGTGACAGAATGGATAAAAGTAAAATCCCACAATCTGTTGCTTGCAAGAAACATACTTAAAAAGCAAAGATCTGCACAGAATGAAAATGTAGAACTGGAAAAAATTTACTCTGTGCCAAGTGAATCTAAATGAATAGGAGTTGCAATCATACTATCAGACAAGTAAAAATAAAAATCAAGATATAGAGAAAAACAAGGAATTAACATTACACAGAAAGGAATGATAGACAACAAACCAACAACAGTATTAATTTCATATGTTCCAAATGCCTTAGCAGATAGACTAACAAAATAATTATAGGAGACTTCAATGTCCCTTTCTCAGTTTTTAAAAAACCTATCAGACAGACAGATGAAACAGAAAATACCGTTGGGCAAACTAGAGCTGAAAGATGCATGTATGGCATCTTCTAAAGTGAACTGCTTGAAAAAATACACATTTCTAAGCACCATATGGAAATTTTATAAAAATTGATCCTGTATTAGTGCACAAAATATTGAAAATAAAAAATTAAAAATCAGAAATAATAAACATCTTTTATGGACACAATCCAATGAAAATAGTAATATTTTCCAGGATACCAGATAAGAAATATTAGGTTCCAATGAAGATTTAACAATAAAAATCTAAATAATGAGTGAGTCAAAAAATCACAGAAACAACAATTTATGAAGCAAATAATAATGACGCAATTATATATTAAACTTTCTAGAATGCATCTTATGTAATCCTCAGGTAAAAGTTATATTCCTAAAATAGAAAAAGAAGATTAATGAACTGAATTTTCATTTTTTAAGAAATTGGAAATCAGAAAATAAACTAACCCAGAATAAGCATAAAAAAGGAAATTTAGTTATTAAGGATATTTTATTTATATAAATTGGCTCTCTTCATGTATTCAACATAAACATATTGAGGGCCTACTGTACAGAGCATGGTGCTTTATATTCCTTTTTTCTGTGGGATAGAAAAATGGAAGCATAAAATAATGAAATTCTATACCTGGTATCAAGGAGAACTGTTTTCAAATCCTGCCTCTGTTACTTTTACTAGTGGCATGACTCTGAGCAATTTCCTTAACCTCTTAGAAGTTAAATTTCTTATTCTGTAAAATGGAAATGGTAGTACTATAATAACTATTTTACAGAATTTTTGAGAGATTCTAATTGGAATATATCAAGTAATTTGTAAAATTTAAAGCATTATTTAAATAGTGATGATAGTAGCAGCAGCAGTAGTAATTATTTCTGTCTAGACCTATAGGCACATTGGTGTAGGGAACTTGGAGTGTGGATATTCCCTTCACTAATGCTGATCAACAACTTCTTTATACCTTACTATCACCACTTGGGGCACCCAGAAGTTCAGGAATTTCTCCATGGTCTCACAAACAGTGTATGTATGTCACAAGCAAAACTTCAGTGGTGATCATCCTTACTCCCACGTCAACTTGGCATCTCCCACACTAAGCTGTCTGTCATCATCATTTAATCCATTATGTTTTGCTTTAAATAATATAGTTTGATCTATTTTTATTGATTATTAACAACCATATCACTCAGATGCGATATATTTCAATGTTAGAGCTAAGGAGCCGTAATTGACATTTTCACAAGTAGTATATTGACCATAAACAGGTATTTGTAATTTCACCATTTATCTTCAAATATAATCAGTGGGAGAGCATAGGCTCTTTAAAGTGAAATAGAATATATACAAATAAATCCTTTTAAGAAGAGTGGAGCTGAATGTCAATGATAACCTCCATTACCATTTTGCCACCCTGATCTGAACATTTTGGGGAAACATTTGAATTCATACATAGTGAATAGTACATTAGGTTACCATTGAAACGGAAGGGCCATCTAGTGCATACTGAAGACAGTGATTGACTTACACTTTTGTGATGATCAGAGATCTAAGAAATTTCAAGTATTTCTAAGCCAAATAGTCAAAAGAAAAATGAGTCTTCACTTAAAGTTCACTATGCAAGCATTGTAGCTTCCAGTTGCGTTTGTCATCTGGAATAAGAAATAGATGGAGACAGATAGACTAGGGGGAGGGATCACAGAGAAACATGTATTCTAAACTCTAGGAATTACTTTACAGTATCAATATCAGAAATATTTCAAAGAATAAGGAAAAATATTTATCTCAAACCTGAAGATTTGATGAACTTTTGTGAAGTGTTTATATATATAAAATGTATTTTTATATGTATGTATATGTATACACATACATATATATCTATATACATATATATCATGGTAGATGTAAAACTAGATTTGAAGTACAAAATATAAATGCAATTGACTTAAACAGTGAACCAACATTCACATATATTACATTTATATTACTAAGAAAGCTTAGCTATTGTAAGATCTCTTCCTCCTCTCTAGGAGAATTGTGCAAGATAGAAGAAAAGTGAATTTACCAAAGGAATACAACATTACACATTGAAATTGCTTATTTAAAAATATATTCCCTCTAGGGAAAAATGAGATAGAGGTCAGTATCTCCAACCACGTTCTATGTTTTGATTCATGAATCTTTTCAGTGTATTCTTTATGGAGATCTCATAAAATCTCTATTTACTGTCAATGATAAAAACCTTTGCATAAAAGAAACATAAGAGAGATTTGCCTATCACTGTAACTTGTTTTTCCCCCAGAAGTATAGGAGAAAAAAATGTAACTTTAAAAAAAAATCCCTCCTTTGTGTTTACATGGCCATGCAAATGTCAAAGTGGCTTCTGTTAAATGCAAATCTAGATTTCCATCAATTTAAAGCATTCATGGAAGTAAACGCTGTGTTTAGGTTCAAAGGATGTCATTTATCACTTTTGCATGTTTTCATTTGTGTAAAACTTCATGAAACATTTTACTTCTCAGCTGAATCACCTCTATATATAATATATTAATGATTTTTGGGGTAATCCCTATGAAACTAACAGTTAAAGCTCCAATTTTGAAATAGTGCAGAAATGAAAGCTTTGTTACTCCTGGTGATCAACTAAACTTCAATTGAGGTATAATTTTGCCATTAGAATCATGAGAACATGGAACTACACAGAACAAGAACCTGGCCTAACAATGGATAATTATTAATATATCATTCACTAGGAAAAGTAATTGGCTGTAAAAAGCTGTGATTTCCCCTCCTTTATACTTGCCCCAGAAACCACTGCCATCAGGGACAGTTTGACCCACTTCTAGGGAAGGCATTGTCTAATCAGAAAGTCTAAAGATAAAGTTGAGGACAGTAACAAGCATTCCAAAGAAAGGTCAATAGATCCTGAAACCAAGCCATCAGAATCATAGGTCATAGTCTGCCCATTAATAAAAAGTATTTCCTCTCATGGTTTTGTTTGGTTCAATGGTTGAAAAAAGATGGTAAATGCTTTCATTCCCATTTTCTACCTGCTAACACTATGTCAGGACAACAGGTCATGTCTGAGAGAATTTTTGAAATCAGTAGCAAAGATGAATCCTAAAAAAATGTCTAATCCATGATTTAACATCCTTGTCTGTTATGACCCCACCTGGATTTTTTGCTTATTGTCTCTATAATTTATTGGATATATTGTATTTGATTTTCATGTTGGGAAACATGGGTATAAACGGTTGATTTTTTTTAGTTTTCTATGTTGATATTTAAAAAAATAATACACTCTCAACTCATTTCTAACTAGATCCATATGCCAAATATGTGTATGTGTATAAATATGTGTATACATGTATATGTATGCATGTATGTATGTACATATGTGAATATGTGTGTACTATGTGTGTAAATATATATATCACCAAGTCCATCACGTAGAGCATTACTTTTTTGAGTAGGTGGGTGGCTCGGTGGATAAAGTGCTGGGCCTGGAGTAGGTCATCTTCTTATGTTCACATGTGACCCCAGATACTTATTTACTAGCTGTATGACCCTGGGCAAGTCACTTAGCTCTGCCTCAGTTTCCTCATCTGTAAAATGAGCTGGAGAAGAAAACGCCAAACCACTCCAGTTTCTTCAAATGGGGTTGCAAAAAGTTAGATATGACTAAAAACAACGGCAAAGCTCCAAGTAGTCTGTGATTCTTGTCTTTTTTTCTCTTGTTTCGAAACCTGCCACCCTACATCAGTAAAACTTAAATAAAACCGTTCAACTTTTCATCTTCTTGGAAAAGTTCAAAATTCTCTCCATCATCATTCAAACCCCTTGCCATTCTGGTTTCTTAATGGAATGCCTTCCTCTATGTTTCTTTGGGATTTTTTATTGGTTTGTTTTGTTTTATTTTAAGAATACTTCATTCTCTCCCACCATTCTGGAAAACAATTTGGAAATATGCCTTCAAAATTGCTAAACTGTGTATATTCCCTTTGATCTAACAATACCGTTACTATAGTAATACCCCCAAAGAGAACAAGGAAGGAAGAAAAGGATCCATATGTACAAAAATATGTATAGCAACTCTTTTTGTAGTAACCCCAAACTGGAAACTAAGGCGATAGCCACCTCTTGGGTCATAACTAAACAAATCATGGTGTATGAATATACTGGGATATTGTTATATCACAGGGACAAAAAGGACAGTTTCAGGGCAATCCAAGATAAAAATCTATGAGATGATGCTTTATGAAATGAGCAGAGATAAGAACACAACTTATAGAATGGCAAGATTATAAAGAAAAATAATTTTGAAAGTCCTAATCGCTGCCATGTTAAACCATGGGAACAGAGGACTGAAGATGAAACATGCAGAGGGAAACAGAATATTTAGACTTGGCCAATATCAGAATTTCTTTTGCTGGACTATGCATGTATTCTCTGATGATTTTCTTTTCTGTTTTGTTCATTTGCAGAGAGGGAGAGCTGTGGAAGGGACAAATAACAAAGACATGTTTTACATATATGTGTGGGTACATATATGAAATAATATGCCTACAATACCTATACAATACATTAACATACATATGTGCATATATGATAAAAGCACTTTAAACACATTACCTCATTTTATCCTCATAACAACCTTGTCAGATAGATGCTACTATTATTCCCATTTGTAGTGGAAGAAACTGAGACACAGACAAGGATTGTCTCCTTTTTTTTAAATTTCATTTTAACCTCACAAAAACACTGGAAGATGGCTGTTACTATTGTCCACATTTACAGATGAAGACCCTGAAGCAGATAGAGGTTGTGACTTACCCAGGGAAACTTGACTCACATTCTGAGTTGTGGCCTGATCTCAGTCTTCCTGATTCCAGATCCTGAGCTCTACCTACTTTGCCTCCTACCTGTCTAGGTCCTTTTTTTGTTTGTTTGTTTAAAGTTTTACTTTTTTATTGAGAAACACATTTTTCCAGACCCTGTAAAATGGGATAATTCAAATCAAGCCAATTCCATTACTGTTAGAAAAGCTTTTTTTTAAGAAGAGAAAATAAAAAATTGAAGATTAATAGGGTTTGAGCCAAACACAAGAAACCTGAAAATTTTGACCATTGAAAAACTTTTAGGTTTTCAAGAATTGACCTTTCAAAGAGAGGTTAAGTGACTTGTCCAGAGTCACACAGCAAATACATGACTGTGGCTAGATTTGAACTCAGGCCTTCTGGATGGTATTCTCTCCAAGGCTCCATCTGTGCCATTTCAGTTTTAGACTTTCGGTACACGCTGTCCGATTCTAAAGAGACATATGATCTGACCAATGGTATTACAAAGTATGTAAAGGTTTGCTTCTAGGTCTGATGACATTGCTTCAATTGTGACAGGTGTAGATTGACAAGGAAGAGTAAGAAAATTGGTCTGGTTGTAAGATCAGTCTGTTTTTAACTAGTTGATCTTTGGGGACAAACCCCACCCTCACTTCCTAAATCATCATTTTCTGAATCATTTTCCCCCATTCGCCCATTTGACTGGTTTTATCTTCATGCTTTTTTTTACATTAAGCCACTATTTACATATGTAACTATATTACTCCATAGCACTGCTCCCTGGCTCTGTCCCACCTCTATTTGCCAGATGACCAGCTGGGACTAAAGGACAAAATTAGCAGACGAATCACTAGTGGTTGTTAGCTTTCCATATTTTCTACCTTGTGCTGGACTGTGAATTCCACCTGTGAACAATGAGTCACTAGAAGTGAGCTTGTATCTGAGATTTTGATCTACTCACACTCAGCCACAAGTTATCTTTTCCTTCAATTTATAGCTCTAAAAACAGCTACTGTAGAGGCTTGGCTTCTCACAAGTGCCGTGGGCAATATTTTAAAGGCATCCTTGCATTATAGATTTTACTAAAATAATATGTCCTGCTTCCAGATTACATTCCATATTCATATTTACTCTAAAATGCCTTGCTGCAGCACATTGCGTTACTTCCTTCCTATAGAGAAGAAAGTTATGTACAACAGAAAAGTACATTTCTTTGAAAGGCCCAAATGAAAGCTGTTGATTTTAAAAGACATTTTGTCACACATGAGTGAGAGAGGAAGAGATCAAACCAGCAAGTCGAACCAATCCGAGCTTTCCTTCCTGCACTGCTCTCTCTTCTGGCTTCAGCTTTCCCCTCTGGTATCATTAGCATTTTCATTTCAAGAAATGACAGTCTGCAGTAGAAGCAGTAAAAATGTTCAACCTGTGGTTTAAATTATTGATTTTTTGGAATATCGAAGCAGTATTTCAAATGGATTTTGTTAGAGATACTTCTGGGTGGTGGTTGAGGGTAGAGGCAGGAGGTTTCTGAGATAATTTGATATCCAAAAAGCCTGTATGTTTCTAAAAGATTTTATCCTCAGAATTTCTTTAGACTATTTGGTGATTGGATAAAAATGTTACATTGTCTCCAACATCATAAGCAGCAGATCATGTGCTGCTTGAAACTGACATATAGTCTCACATCCGATGCTCCTGGTGATTTATTATGTATCCCAAATCTCTAGTCTGCTGACAAAATAAATCTCCATTTGGAAACAAAACTTCGATTTTGGAATACTTGAAAATAGACCAACTATTCAGATGGGTAGGTCAATAGCCAGTTGGTAACTAATTAATCATAACGGAGGAAAGGATTTGAAGTAACACAAAGAAAGAATTTTCCTAGAAACTTCCCTCAAACAAACTGTCCTGTTAATGTGTAACACAGTGGGTACGGAGAATTTTTTTAAGCCTTTTTAAGTCTCTCACCATAGTCAACACTCATATTTGAACAGAAAATGTTTTGACAAGGAGCAGGATTACTGACTGCTGGGTGTGTGGCATGCAGGTACTTTGCTATTCGCAGCATGCTTCTACTTATGGAAAAAAGCTACTTAAAATAAAATTACATTATATCAGAATAGCCTGATCCTGCAGTCATTCTATGAGCTGAGGCCCCATGGAAGTCAATGATGGCTTGGAGTGCAAATTTCTGGTGGCATCAAGCTTCGTATGTGGAGAGTTTCATCATATTTCGCGATGTCAAGTATGATAAAGCAATAGAATGATACAAATTTGAAATGAGACTTATTTAAAACAACAGTAACAATGTTCAACATGTTGCAGTAGATGAAACACATTCACCAGAACACAACCTTTTTAATGCATTTAGTTTCTTAAAGGAGATCTCTTGTCACATCATACATTTCATTTATATGGTAAAAGGTGAATCATGGGAAGGTGGGTGCACAAGAAATCCGGTTAGTACATTATCCACTTAAAAATGCTTTCCCAATGATGATGTTGCCATGACAGTTTCCTGGGGAAACTTCTAAGGAGTTAGATACCATTTCTGGAGGGAAAAGAAGAGGGTTTTTCAAACTAACATCCCTCTAGGAGGGTGGGGATAAGAACTTACTCAAACTATTTGCCCCTTCCTTTTCCAGAAATCCTTTATACACATTTGAAAATTTGCAAAATAGCCTAGAGAGCAAAGAGAAATTGTAAACAGACAACGTATAACCAAAAGAGCTTGTATGAAAGGAGAAGGGGAAGTCCCATTTACTTTTCACTGATGATTGATTTAGAATGATATCTGTAACTTACAACTAAATAATTCTAATGTAATAAGACCTCTAAATGATACTCTGATTCTTTTCATCCTATTTATCATCAGGAACACTATAAGTGCTCTGTGGATAGAGCATGGACCTAGAGTCAGGAAGACCTGAATTCAAATCCAGTCTCAGACAAGTCACTTAACCTCGATTCTCCTCAGTTTGTTCTTCTATAAAGTGGGGATAATACTGATCCCTACCTCCCAGAGCTTTTGTGAGCATCAGATGAGATACTTATAGTGCGCTTGACACAGTGTCTGCCACACATTGGAGACACTACAGATGTATTAGCTATTATCAACTATTAAAGTAAGTTCATAGGATTTCAGGGGCAGAAGGATCCTCCAAAGCTCACTAGTCCAATCCATACCTGAACAAGAATCTACTCTTTGATGCAGCTGGCAAGTACAGTTATTTTTTTTTCATTTTTGCTTTGTTTTATTTTCTTTTTTATCTTTTCCGATAGGCTTCCAGGGAAGGAGAATCCATCACCTCTTGAGATAGCCAATTCAGCTTTTAAGATGACTAATGGTTAGAAAGTTTTCCCTCATTTCCAGCATATGTTTACATCTTTTCAACTTTCCTATATTGTTCCCAGTTCTGTCCTCTAGAGCCATGTAGAATTAATTCAATCCCAGTCTTAAATGACAGTCTTTCAAATAATAGGAAATAACTCCTGCCTTCCCCTGAGTTTTCTCTTCTTCATGCTGATTTTCTCCTCTTTCTTCAATGAATCCTCACATGACATGGACTCAGGGACCATTCCATCCCCTGATAGCTCTCTTAATGCTTTCCAACTAGTTCTCTCCTAACCTAAGATAATGGAGCCAAATTTGTCCTAGATAACTCACTGACTGTCTGAATCTCTGTTCAGCACTCCGCAATAAGGGAAAAGTTTGGAAGTGGACAGATGATTCCCCAATTGCCTGGATACTTGATAAAGTTGTAGATTTTTTAGTTTACACTCATAACATAAAAAGTCATTTATCAATAAAAAGGATCGTAAGAACAGCTGAGGGTTATATAATTAATTCTTTACATGTTATTTTGTGCGATTTTAAATCTAAAAATCTAAATTATATGATTTTGTATGGTGACCGATTACTTGTCCCTTTGCTAATTCTGAAATAAAGATTTACAATTTTAAGCTACATCTATAAGGATCATGGTGCCAAACCAAACAATTTATGATGAGTGAAGAATGAAATGTACAGCAAGATATCAAAACTTGGTTGTTATTATGGGAGCTATCTTGGCTCCTCACTTGAAATCTCATAACAGGTGATGGGTGAAGGAAAAGGCTAATATAACCTACAGAAATAGAGTACATTTGGGTAGAAGGGAAATCATCACTACCATTACCCCTATTGGAACCTTACTGTTACTTCAGATAGCAAAACAGAGATGTAAGGCATGACTGGGGAACAGTGACAAAGTCACACCACTATCTGTACTTGAGTGATATTTCTAGTAACAAAATGTACTGTCCCCATGCTTCACTAATGAAAATATTATTGAATTATTGGGATGAAGATTATAGGGGAAGTTATTGGCCTATAGGTGACATGATAAAATGTCAGGAGCTACTATTAGCCCATTTTGTAATCTCTGCTACACATTTTTGGCCTCAATGATGTGTATAGTTCATGAATGTAGTTCCAGGTTTAGTGATGGGGAGATATGTAAAACCCTAATATTTAATAAGTAAAACCTATTATTTTTAGCTAAAATCTCAGAGTGGTTTATGTTGATGAATTTCAGCAAAATACAAGCTTCCAAAGGAAAAGGAGTTCTTATAAATTAAAAGGAGGTGAGATGAATGATGGCAACAGTGTTTTTTTAGCAAAATGGAGAAGGTGACTCAGATACTAAGAAAATAGTAGAAGGAGGTATTTTGTCAGGTGAGTGCTTTAGCTACATAAACCCAGACCTATGTTTACCCAAAGTATTCAGGGAGTGAATGCAAGGAAGCCATTTTTGGTCTGTCTACTGTTCTGCCAGTGAGAAAGAGAAGGTTATATAACTTATTTTTGCTATGATTAGTACCTCTCAATGCATATCAACAGATTCTACTGGTATACAGAATTTTGTGGGAAGGAATTCAGGAGAGTAGGTGGTTTCTCCATCACCTTGATGGACATTTCATCTGGCTGTGGATGGACTGCTAGCTTCTCCAAAATTTAAGTCCAGTTAGCACCATTTGGGAAGAGTCTGTGATGAACCTGTGACTTCAGATCCAAAGGATATGCCAAACTTCCAAACCTAAGAATGATTTTTACATCTGTGTTTCTCTAATAGAGTTTAAGGGCATGACAGGTATCAACAGCAATGAGATGATTGGGTAGAAAGACAATGGAGAAGGTCCAGGCATTCCTCTGGGAACTTCCTCTGAGCTTCCATCCGAGTCTGAATATATTTAACACATGTACTTTAAGTGATGAAGAATGATGTAGTGTTGCTGATGTTTCCAGAGTAACTCTGGAATTCTTTGAGGATAGAACTTCTATCCAAATGCATTGACAAGACTGTAGCAGTGCAAGATCCCCCAGGTTCTTATTTCTTCTATGTTTTTATCTCTTTGCTGCTATTCTACCTGTTTGCCCAGGAGAGGCAGTATAGAATAGTAGAATAGTGAAGGATTTAGAGTTAGTAAAACCTGTGTTCAAATCTGTTCTCTGACATTTACTAAGCTTTGTGACTATGGCTGAGTGATCTAATCACTCAGAGGTTAGGTAATTTAATTGTGAATCTAGTCGGAATAAGGTTATGCAGAAATGCATACATAGTCTTAGACCACACTCCCCAGAAGAGTGTGCCCCTGGTGGTTTGGGGGAAAGTATTTGTACTTTTGTTATTTCCATATCTTTGAATTGACTGTTCTTTTGAAAATCTAATTAATGTTAAATGGTTATGAGGAAATGGTGGACTGATGACTGGTGGCTGGGAGGGGTGAGAGGGAGTGGAGGGACAAAATCAGTGGGGGCTTGAGATGATAGTATGAGAAGAAATACCCCCAAGCTCCTGAGGGTACCCCTAGAATCCTGAAGATGGAGATGTAGCAGGCTTACTCTGAGATAGGCCAGATATATGCTCACTGAAGATGAATTCACAAGTCTCAACCTTTTACAATTATGTTTGCTCATTTCCTAGGTTCATTTCTTTCATATTTTGAATAGTTGGATCCATGCTAATCTGTGTTTAGCTTATGAAATACATTGATAATTTACAAACAACACAGATCACATATGATTCATGACATGTATCACTTAAGAAAGCCAGGAGAGAGGTACTTGGAATAGAAACTTTAATAAAATTGTGCCTGAATATCAGAGGGAGATGAGGAAAACTTGATTTTCATAATGCCATATGAAAAACGATGTTTTTATGTATAAAGAATTATGTATCCAATCAGGCATCCTCTGTTTCAGGTTTTTCAATGAATAATTATCTTATTTTGGAGCTTCAAGGAAAGTCAATTCCAATTTGAGCTTTCTATTTGCTTAGACAATATGTAAAATACAACAATTTTCTGTATAAAGTAATTCTGGGAGAAGATCCCTAGAAGATGTCCAAGAAGGTGTTTAGATTTTCATTTAATTTTGTCTTTCCTTGGTTCTCCTTTTTTCCTTCTAGTGATCAGTGGTTTTTATTTGTCAAATAGTAATTATTAATTCAGTTGTGACATTCATTTCTTTAAATTCAGTAACAGATGCACATAATTTCTGGGGAATTGATAGGTAAAGAAGGGGCTGTTCTTCAAGCATATTTTATCATATGTCATATAAAGTAGTAATGCATGCTTGAATCAGGAAATATATTTTATCAAACCTTCAATAAAACTAACTTCAATTAGCAAAAACATTGAGTGCTGCTGCCTATATATGGATACTGTACTGGGTAATGGAGAAACAAAGACTGCTGTAAAAAGGCTCCCATTCTACCCTCTGAGAAGAGATAGGAGGATAGGAAAGGTGTTAAATGTTAAAAGAGAGAACAGAAGTTTTTCAAACTGTCCTGGTGAGATTTTTTTCTTGACAGAATTCTCATACAGACTATGAAAGGGAGGGTTTGTATTAACTTAGAAAAGTGATGATCACTAAGGGATACTATAGGCTCTTCAAAAATGGATCCCATCAAATCAATAAAATAATAATAAAAAATTTGGAAACATGAAATCTCTAAAATGTTGAGGAAAGTCATGAAAAAGGTAAGAATTAAGGGGAAACAGAAGTTCCAGACCTCAAACTATATTATATTATAAAGTGGCAGTCATCAAAATCATTTAATATGAGTTTACAAAAGAGAAGGAGGTCCCCAAAACAGACTAGACAAGAGAGAATTAGAAATGATGGAACTTAATAACCCAGTGTTCAATAAACCAGAAAACATAAGTTACTTAGGAAAGAGCTCATTATTTGCCTTTTTTAATGCTGACTAAAATATAAAGAAATATTATGAATCAGGCTTAGACAAACATCTTATATCATATTCTATAATAAATTCAAAATGGAATATTTGACTTAAATATTAAAGATCATATCATAAAAAATTGAGTCAAACTATGAACTACTCATAGCCATGGATAAATGTGTTTGTAATCAAGTAATCAAATGTAATAGTAATTGCAAAAGATAAAAAAAGGTGTTGATTACATGAAATTGAAAAGCTCACAAGATGAATGTATCTAGGATAAGAAAGGAAACAGTCTAAAAATAATGAAAAAAAATTCTTCATATAAAGTTTCTTTATATAGAGTTTTTCAGAGAATATTTTGTCATTCAGTATAGAGACAGTTAAATACACACACGTACACCCACGTGTGTGCCTGTGTGTGTGTGTGTGCGTGTTGTGTTGCAAAGATCACCAAAGATAGGAATATTATGCTCCATATTAGAGGGGTTTGGGGAAGATAGGCAAGCTAGTCCATTATTGGTGGAACTGTGAATTAGTACAATTTTTTTTGGAAACCTGCTTAAAATTATGCAAATAAATCAAGTAAAATGCCCATCCTCTTTGATTCTGAAATTCCATTCCTAAGTCCCAAAGAGGTCACTGATTTTAAAAAAAAAAGTTCCCTACATGCACCCAATTATTTACAGCAGTTTGTTTTTTTTTTGCAGAAATAATAACAGAAATAAAGTAAATGCTCTTTGATTAGGGGATAGATAAACAAACTCTGATACATCATCCCCATCGATGTTTTTACTCTTATTTTTTTTCCCTTTTCATTATCTTTAGAGATGAGGTAAATAATTCCATTACTTGTGGGGGGTTTTGAGCAGTTGTATTTATTTACCATTCTTGTGTTTTTCTTGTTATTTGGAGAATTTGAAAATCAAATAATCTACTTTGTAGGAATATTTCAAATGTTTTTCAATATTTGAAAAACTCATCTTTTTGGTGAATGATTAGACTCAGGTTTTCAGCATATGTCATTTTAGTTTGACTCCCCAGTTCCTTTGCATTTTAGAGTGTTTGTTTTCTGGATTCGATCTTCTGGTCATGTTAAGTATACTGCCCCCAAGGATAGAACATGCTTCTTCTATCTTCCTATACTCCTCCACATGTATATATGGGCAAACTTGAGATGTGCTACTTGTAAAATTATGGAGTGATGGCAGGGTCAGAGTGTGTGAGCAGAGACTTTGATAGTATCAATGATATGTGTTGTGAACGTAAGCTGGTGGGTTTGGTTTCTGTGCCATGCTAGAGAACGGGCAAGTTGGAGATTAATATTTTGCTGTTAATTCATAAAACACTTACCTTATTATGCTTCTTGGGATCTTAGCCTGTAGAGATAGCTGTAATTACTTTTCCTTTGAAATATAATTCCTCTCTTAGGGGAGTTTTTGAGAGTTAGGGAGAGCTTGAGAAAATAACAAGTCCGTCCTGTTGGTCACACGACCTAAGAATTAAGTCTCTCTTTCCTCTCTAATCCAATTTTCCCTCTTCTCGCTTTTCATCCTTAAGGTTCTCCTTTGGGATTCATAGCACATTCATACCAGTCTCTCTAGTTAACACCAATGGAAGAGGTATGCTTGTATCCCTTAACTGGAGTAGATCCAGTCAGGTATAATTGAATACAATACTGCCCTGCCTAAGAAGAGATAGATGTAAAATACAAGTATACATTGTGATTAGAGTACTCACATGGAAACACTATCCCTTCCTCAAATTCTTCACCCTAAATAATCTAATGATACCAGTCAATACTTATAGAATTGTAGCTATCTTGAACTCTAATGGAGAAAGAAAATACAGGTATCTATGATGTGGGCATTGATTTTAGTAGTTCATCCCAAGTGGAAAATGTAATTGAATATGTGTTCGGGTAGCTAACACCAATTTTAGGGGAGAATAGGGTAGATACAAGGCAGGTGAATGCAATGGAGAGAACTGGTTATGTCCAAATGATAAATAATAGTGCAAAACATTGATTGACATCATAGGGTTTTGTGGGGTTTGGGAGGGGGAGCATTACGGGGGCTGGTGTATGTGTGCAATATGAGTGCACAATGAGTCAGAGTTTGATTGTGTGCATGCATTCAAATAAAAACAGCATTCCCATTCAAATGTTATTATGTTAGAAATGTCTTTCTTAAAAAAACATGCAACAGAACTTTTACTTTCTAGGAAATTTCCTAGGCCTGATTTATTTAGAGTAATTTTTAGATGAAAATATTCTCCATGATGGATTATAATTTGCTAATGGTGTTTTCATCAGACTGCCTCTAGGAACAGTTATAAGTACATTGATTTTATGGTTTTCCTAAGAGAAAATGGTAATTAAAGTCATACCATGAATTGGATCAAAGCATGTTAATATTTAATTTGCCCATATGAATACCTAATATAGGTGTCTGAAATTGTTGATAGAAGTTTCCCAACCACAGAATCCCATCATTTTCTATTTACACCTTTACGGGGTTACAAGAATGTCATAGAACACTCATATAAAGACAATTGGCTTGTGAATTTCATATTGATGATTTCTCTTTGTAGCTATTCAATATAGGCACATCTTTAAGCTAAAATGGTGAGAAGGATGTAGAATCAGATGATAATAGCATTTGCTTTTCTTTGCTTCCTTTCTTCCCCTCTTGCCCATCATATTACCTCGTTCTTTTGTTAGAGTGGAAGTGTGGTACTGCAACTTACTGAACATCTGTTCTAGTAGTTTGGTTTCATAGAATGTTTGTCTATCCCTTTCCTTTTGTTTTCAGTTTTTTATTTGTTTGTTTGAGATCATACAATTTAGATACATATCAGTATAGAGCATTTTAATCAAATTCCTGAATGCATTTTTTGTTAGATCTTTTTTAGGTAAAATGTGATAATATTTGTAAAAAGCTTTTGGCATAGTTCCCGGTATTGAATAGGAACTATATAAATGTTTATTTCCTTCCCTTTCCCTTCCCTAGTAAAGACCTTATGATTGGTTATCGTAAGACAATGTCAAACATTTTTATTATAGCCACAAAGCAGTAGACTACATGGGTAATAGTTATTTACACATACGGTAGCCATGATTAGCATATAGTGCAGCTGTAAACACTCATCAGTCTTCCAATTGTGGCTTTTTTTGGATAGCTGGTGTTAAAGAAAGTTGATTATCACTATTGCTTAACTGTCATTAATTTTTTAAATTTCACTTAGAAAGTCTTTGTAATCAAACCCAAATGAAAATGGCATTTAACTTATACATCTGGTTTTTTCAGTGTTAACCTCCCTGACATTTCATTTAGCAAATAAGTTATCTTCTACAAAAATATCATATACAAATGACTCTCTAGTTTTTAGTAATCAGTCATAAAGTCTTATTAACATTTTTAAGTCACTGTATTGCAAAATTACAGAATTAGAAGATTACAATTGGAAGGGATGGTGATGATCTAATCCAACTTGCACCTGAGCATGAATCCCCTCCGAATTATGCCCACTCAGCAAGAAGGCATTCATCCTTTGCTTAATCATATCAAATTGGAGTAGACTTTTACTAGCTTACAATGTATGGAACCTATTCATCATATTAGCAAAAATAAAAGTTACTGACACGAATTGAATTATGTTCTTAATGAGTTTGATAACTCATGTAAATGCATTCCTTATGTATAATCATTCACACAAACATTACCACCTAGTATGCTTGCTAAAAAGACTATTTTATGGAGAACTCACATGGGGCAAGTGATGACACAGTGGTCAGAAGAAGCAATACAAGGACACTCTGAAAGTCTCTCTGAAGAACTTTGGATTTGAATGTGCAACATGGGAGACACTGGCACAGACTGCTTAGCATGGCATGCCCATATCAGAAAGGATGCTGTGCTCTTTGAGCAAAGAAGAATTGAGACAGCACCAAGTAGGATGCGCCAATTTGGAGTATCCACTCCAAATATTCACATGGACTATCTGTGCCCAACCTGTGGTAGAGCATTCTGAGCTCGTATTGGTCTGATCAGTCATAGACACGCTGAAACTTCACTTTATCTTGGCGATGTCATTTTGGTCCTCTTTGAAAATAAAAGACAGCAACCAGTCAACCAACCACCTAATAAATGCTGCCATTGCCTAAATATAATGGGTGCTAGGGATGAAGACCTCCCTGATTGAGAGGTTCTATGAAAAGAGGGATGATTCTGGAAACAGAAGACTTTAGTGGGAGTCCTGATTCTGCCACATGCTATGTGTGTGACCTAGGAGAAATCAGTTCACTTTTCTAGTCCTCCATTTCCTCATATGTATGATGAGATCGTTTGACTAGAAAACTTCTACTATTCCTTGCAGCTCTTGATATATTGAAATTATTGAATTATAGAAAAACACTTGAAATATTCCTACAAAGTAGATTATTGGATTTTCAAGTACTCCAAATAACAAGAAAAACAAAAGAAAGATAAATAAATACAACCGCTCAAAAAACCCCACAAAGAATTATTTACCTCATCTCTTTGTTGTTCATTTATGTCTGACTCTCAGTGACCCTATTTGGGGATTTTTTAGCAAAGATAATACAGTGGTTTGTCATTTCCTTCTCCAGCTCATTTTGTAGATGAGGAAACTGAGGCAAACAGTTAATTGACTTGCCCAGAGTCGCACAGTTGGTAAATGTCTGAGGCTGGATTTGAACTCATGAAGGTGAGCCTTATCCACTGTGCCACCTAGCTGCTCTCTGGATCTATTATCTACTAATAATCAGTCCAGTAATCTTTCTGCTTCCAGATGCTGCTGATCATAAGTAGCCTTGGGATTTATGAAGGAAACAAATACTAACAACCACCTATTTCCCTCTAATTCTTTGTATTTCCATATTTTGAAGAGTACTTCTCCTCAAAGCCTTTCTCCAACCTTTAGCACAGTGCATGCTTCATGAATGTTTATTGACTAACTTCTCTGAACTGTCAGATTTCCTTCTAATATTAAAATTTTCAGGAATTTTAAAAGATTTGTTGGAATCTATAAGTCCCATCCTCTTTAATGGAAATGCCATATATATTAACCACCCTTCTTCTCCAAACAGATTCTTTACCCTTGTCTAAGACCAGTCTATCACTCACCAGATTCCAGATCTCCTAACTCTACTTTGGGTAGATCCATGGCCTACTGTCCATAATGAGAAGATTTTCCTCTATAATAGTCCATTCTTTTTTCTTGAGTCTTGGATTTGGTCTGATCTACTAGTCTCAATCCACCCTGGAACAAGTTTTCCTTTAGTATTCTGCCAAGGAGTTAATCCAGTGCCCAAAATGGCAACTGTGATTAGTAATAATAAGTAACATTTATAGAGTGTTTTGGGTGTTGTAAACTATTTTACATACATGATATCCTTTGATCTTCACAATTTCCTCCATGCTATCTCCATTCTATAAATGAAGAAATTGATACAAAGAGTGATGAGATAACATGTGCAGACATAGGTAGTAAGTATCTAAGGCAGCATTTGAACTCAGGTGTCCCTGACTCCAAATCCAGTATGTATTTGTTGTGCCCTCTTGCTTCTAGGAGAGCTAACAGGTGACAGTATCCGGTATGGCTTTCAGGAGGGTGGAGATTAGGTAGACATGAAGAAGGATGACTGGCTGAGCTGAGCTTCAGTTATTTATTTTTTATTTATTTTCCTGTTAGAATTACAGTACCCTGTGCTGAGTTAATATAATTTTCCTCTTTCTACCATTGCTGTATGTTGCATATTTTTGTGTAAAGATTTCACATATTTTTGTTTCTTTAAGTGGCAGAAATGGAACTGGACTCCAGGTCACCTCTCATTCTTTTACCATCTCAGGACTCTTTCCTTGAAGGCATTTCAACAAAATATATTGTGTTGCTACTTGAAAGTTCCTTTAAATTTGGGAAATTTTAGGGGTTTGGGGTCAACTTTTTCCAGTTAGCAATCACCCTATGCTCAAATTACTATTTTCCTTTTCCATAAAGATTCTCATAACTATGCTCTCCCCACAACAACCTTCAAGGTGGTTTGAATTGACCCTGCTAGCAATTTGCTGAGTATTCAAGTAGACAGAGGATTAGACTTAGAATACTGAAGGGCTGAGTTCCATTCACACTGTAGTCACTTACTGTTACCTGTGTGACCTTAGTTAAATCATTATATTAATGAAATTAAATTCATTAAATCATAAATTATTTAAACCTCTCTAAGTCTCCATTTTCTCATCTATAAAATGTGGGAGGGTTGACTTAGAGGCCTCAAACATCCCTTTTGACTCTAAAACTATAATCCTGTGATCTACACTAAAGTATTAACCTTGTTATTCTATATGATCTTGAAATAATTCTGCAAGACTGATACCAGAGTTATTATTCGCATTTTGCAAGGGGCAAAACTGAGCCTCAAAGATGTTCAGTAACTTACCAGGTTTACACAACTAGTAAGTGCTAAAGGGCAGATTTGAATCTAGGCATTTTTAATTCCAACCGTAGCAAACCATCCTGCTTATTTACATATCTGAATTACCTCTT
The DNA here is from genome assembly GCA_023548195.1 of Bettongia penicillata ogilbyi. NCBI lineage: Eukaryota > Metazoa > Chordata > Mammalia > Diprotodontia > Potoroidae > Bettongia > Bettongia penicillata. The sequence goes on along the minus strand of JAJHZJ010000314.1, from coordinate 29,931,935 downwards.
AGAGTCACTACAGAAATTATTACCATTATTTTGTAATTATGACATAATCATAATGATCATATCTAAATTCTGAGCTCCTGTATACAGTACTCACCTTTGGAAAAGTAGTGGGAAGAATATGAGTTACTGAGAGACTCTGAATGTGTGTCTGTGTATTTGGCTCTTAGGAAGTGATATACTGTTGTGTTCCTTTTACAAATGCTTTTAAAAATGCATTTAAGGATCAAAAACATTACAGATATAGCTTATTTTACTAGTTTGAATTCATTTAATTATCTCCTATGAAGATAAATCTATTTCTCTCAATTTGGAAGATTTAGAACCATATTCCTCAATATTACACTAGAGATACCAAGTTCAAAAGTATAGGTGTACCATGAATAATACTTTTTGAGATCAACATTTAGAAGCAGATAATTTCTATTTATAAGACATTTAATCTGGAAATAATCCTATCTTTTTTATTTTCTTGAGATTATATATGATATATAGAGATACAACTCATGTACATATAAAATATATATGTTATGTGTGTGGAGAGAAACAGAAGGGGAGAGAGAGAGAGAGAGAGAGAGAGAGAGAGGAGGAGGAGGGAGAGAGAGAGAGAGAGAGAGAGAGGAGAGAGAGAGAGACAGAGAGAGACAGGAGAGAAAGAGACAGAGAGAAGAGACAGAGAGAGAGACAGAGAGAAAGAGAGAGAGACAGGAGAGAGAGAGAGAGAGAGAGAGACAGAGAGAGAGACAGAGAGAGAGAGAGACCATTGACAAGAAGTTTTTCAAATGTCCTTTGGTGTATTTGTTTGCTTTCCCTCAGAAGAAACTGGTGCAAAGCAGTTTGGGGTTTAAAATTGCTTTGAAAGCGTCTATTGTTCCAGGTCTAATTTTAACCTTGTGATAAAGATTGCTTTTTTGTATTCAGTTGAATGCGATATCTAGTAATTGTTTGTCAAGGCTAAGTGCTGTAGGACATAATACATTTTTAAATGGCATTTTGTAATTATCATACAAGCATCTTTATGGCCTAATGCCTGAAAGAATGTTATTGAGTAGAGATGTTAGAATTACGAGAAAAATGAGATTTAAACTTTATTATTTTAATTATTAAATCCCATGACTGCTTCACTTTTTTTAAAAATGTAGATTTATTCCTTGGTATGTTTTCTCTCTCTCTCTCTCTCTCTCCTCTCTCTCTCTCTCTCTCTCCTCTCTCTCTCTCTCTCTCTCTCTCTCTCTCTCTCTCTCTCTCTCTCTCTCTCTCTCCCCCTCTCTCTTCCTCTTTCTCTTTCTGTCTGGAAATATTCAAGGTTGTTTTCATAAGCTAAATTTCTAATCTATTAAAACCAAAGACGATGTGTTTGGAAGAACTTTCCCAGCAAACTCAAAGCACAGTATTGTAAAATATGGTGCCATGTTTTTTGCTTTTTTTTATCTGACTCGTAAACTTGGGTTATCATCCAAGAAAAAAATTCCCAGAACAACATCTCCAAGATAAAACTTTGACTAGTAGTAGTAGCAGTAGCAAGAGCAGCAGGAGTAGTAATAATAACAGCCATAGGTGGTTATCTTCCTGAGTTCAAATCCAGCCTCAGATGTTTACTAGCCATGTGATCCTGGGCAAGTCATTTAACTCTGTTTGCCTCAGTTTCCTTATCAGTTAAATGAACTGGAGAAGGAAATGGAAAACTACTCTAGTATCCTTGCCAAACCCCAAATGGGATCACAAAGGGTCAGACATGAGTGAAGCTGCACAGCAACAAGTACGAGGGTCTCGAAGCACTGTGTATAAAGCATCTCACTTGATACTCTCAATACTGTGAGGTAGAAACAATTCTTTTCTCCTTGTTGCCAATAAGGAAATTTAGGTTCAGAAAGTTAAGAAACCCATGTAGGGTGAAGTAGTCAATCAATTATTCAATCAACAACATGTATTAAATGTCTGATATGTACCAACCACTGTTAGACACTGAGAATATGACTGCAAAGAATGAAATAATCTCAATTGGAGCTCTCTCTTTAGTGGAATTTTAATTCAGGCAGGTCTTCATCAAACTCTCACCCACTATAGTCAAGATTCTTCAAATAACAAAAGGGTTTTCTTCAGTGTCCTAGTAAATCACAGGATCTGTACCTGAGCGTCAAAAGGGAATACAAGTTTTTTGTGCCCTAGCCCACTGTCTGCACTTGCCCTGTGATATTCTGATGTGAATATGTTGAAGATATCAGCTGCTCAGTCATGCTTTCGGCAGGCTTTTATTAAGTACGTATATTCTGTGCACCGTGCTAATCACTAGAGAGACAAAGACAAAAATGAAATAGCCCTTGCCCTCAGAGCTTACAGTCCACAAAGGGGAAGTCAACAGATTCATCCATAACTGTGTATATGCATAAGTATGTGTATGTGTGCATTCATGTGTGTAAATATACGCATATGCTTATTTGTGTATATATGTGTGTTTATGCATGTGTGTGTATATACACATTCACATACACACACACACACACACAAAGGGAAATAAGCAAATATGGATTAGGGGGAGGAAGTACCAGTAGGTGTGGTGAGGGGGGGAGGACAAGGGATGTCAAGAATGGCCTTCTTTAGAGGGCTCTGTTTGGATGGAACTTTCAAAAACATTAGGGATTCTAAGAGGTAGAGGAGAAGGGTGAGGTCCGCTGCAGATATTTGTGGAGGTCAAAGATGGAGTGCCAGGGATAAGGACAATTTGTCTGGATCAGAACCTGCACTAAAGGAACACATAAAGATAGTAAGATTATAAAGGGAGATTCTAAAGTGCTTTTAATGCCACAATGAGTCTGCATTTGAACTGAGAGGTAACAGGGAGCTCTTGGGTTCAATCGATGTGGTCAGACCCATGCATTAGGGATATCACTTTTTTGGCAGTCATGGATGGATTGGAGATGGGAGAGGCTTGAAAAAGGAAGACTAACTGGGAGATTTTAATCCTAGAACCACAGAGTCTTCCAGAGTCGTTGGACTATAGTTCTTTGAGCTCATTTTCCATCCCAGGAGGATGAAAGCTTCTTGAAGAGAGGGAGTATTTCATTTGTTGTCATTTATTGCCTCCCTGCCTATCATAGAGAAATGTACTTAGTAGCTGTTTAATGAATGTTTAATGAATTAAATTGGATTGAACCCTACTGGTTCCTGCCACTTAGATCTTAGTTCTTTGGGGTCCCTTTCTTTTGTCTTGGAGTGGAAGAAATGAATGCACCACAGCTTTGTAAAAATCAAGCTAATTTAAAGAAAATATTTGTCACTGTCACTGAAAAGTCTGGTATGATAATCGAGGAACTCTAATAATTATCAAAACTGACTCATCCTTACACCTTCACATCTGCTATTTTGAGCCTGGAAAGATTTCTTCAAGGCTAATCACAGGATCATTTCAAAAACAGGCTAGCAAAAGTTTCTAATTATAGTTTGCATACTGTAACTACAGACCCTTATCTATCTGAACATTGAACTCAATGATCTAATCAGTTTGTTTGCTAATTAATCACTTTCTCATCCATCTGTCATCCTCACTGACAAAACTCTTTTCCTTATAAAACTTCTCTGTGGGTAGGCAGCTTTTGTGCACCAGCAACGTGGATGTCTTAAGGAGACAGAGCACCGTAGATGGGAGATACAATCAAGTAGGGGCTCCCTGTGATGTTTCATCACTGAATTTTTATACTTAGAAAGGGACCTCAGTGACCTTTACAAAACCTTGTAGGTTTTTGAAAGATGGTTTTAATGAAATATGAAACTTTATATTTAAGCCTAATAAATTTTATCTTGTTAATCTTCAACCTGAGTCTTTACCCTGTCAATATCTCTTTGGAGTTTCTCTCTGTCATCCAGTATGTTCACTATCACTCTCAGCTTTATGTCATTTGAATATCTGATCAACCCATGTGATCTATTCATTTTGTATCGGGGAAAAAAATAACAGATGCAGGGAACTTTGATGGGCAGAAACGTATAGATCAGGATATCTTTATCTATATATGTGTCATAGACCCATTATCGATCCAGTAAAACTAATTGACCCTTTTGCAGAATCACATTTTTGATTACATAGAATAAAATGCATATGATTAAAAATGAAGCAAACTATTCTGAAATATGTTTACCAAAATTTATTTGGGAAGCATCTGCCTCCCTATAGAGCACTGGGTCTCAAAACTTAAAGATCCAAGTTCAGTTCTGGGCTCAGACACTTTCTGCTGTAAGATTTTGGACAAGTTATTTAACTTCTGATGGCCTCAGCTTCCTCAGTTGTTTAATGAGGATAATAAATTGTGTGTGTTTGTCCTTCATTGCTCAAGAAGACCATGCCATCAGAGAAATGATGACCCTGACTTGCACTTGATTTTGTTTTGAGTGAGAGATGGCTGTGCAGGTCATCAGCCTCACTTCTCCTCCAGAGCCATCTGAATCTAGTGACCAGATATTCATCAGAATGACTGGAGATTGACCCAGAATGAGGCCATTGGGGTTAAGTGACTTGCCCAAGGTCACACAGCTAGTGAGCGTCAAGTGTCTGAGGTGAGATTTGAACTCAGGTCCTCCTGACTCCTGCACTGGTGCTCTATCCACTGGACCACCTAGCTGTCCCCAAGGGGATAATAAATTACATCTACCTCAAAGGATTGTATTGAGTATAAAATGAAATATTTGTATTGGACTTGGCACACAGTAAGTACCATATGGATGCTCATTCCCTCTCCCTTGTATGTTTCACCAGTTATTAGTAGTTGTAGGTTGTTGAAAGAAATTAACCTATTATTATGGCACAAGCATGGGAGGCAGTTACTCCTGAATTAAGTAAATTTATTTCCTGGAAGTATCCATTTGTTTTCTCAACCACGTTGCAATGTTACAATTAAGGCTCTAAGAATCTCTTGAACAGTACCATAATACAATGAATTTGGAGGTCGTGGGAATGGAATTCAAAGATTATTCACATCTTTCCCTAAGTATACAAATATCAAGTTGGCTCTAGTTACTTAGGTGACTAAGTTATCATTAGCTAAGTCTTATATTTTTCCCTTCTGCGCTCTAAACTTGAACTAACCATACTTTATAAAGAATACTTAAGTAACTTTGATTTTGCTTCCTACTGTTAAGCTCATAGGGTTTATAGATTCAAAAATAAAAGGAAGCTTAGAGGTCATCTTTTCCAAACCTCTACTGAATTCAATCAGTATATTCTCCCACCTCTCCTTCCCTCCTCCCCTAGCAACGAGCCATCTATTATATTGTTGTAACATCTTACTATTTGAACATTTTTCAATCTCCTATTGCACTGTGATTAAAGAGGGTAAACCTTGTTTTCCCTACTGAATATTTTAAACATATTTTAACATGGCAGAATGCATTTTAAACATAGTTGGGTTTTTTGGTGTTGTGTTTCCCCTACTCTCCCTTCTGTGTCATTGTCCATTTGGTAGTCTTATTCTCAAGGCAGAATATAACAAGACACCACAGATACTTTATTCAGCCCTAACTATAGAAGACTTACTTTCTCAACACAATAATGTAGGTAGCACCTCTGTATAGAAAGTCCACCTTGAACAGCCCTCTCTTCCTACAATTGTAAAAAAAATTTGTTCATTGGTAAAACCCCCCATTTCTAGATGGAATTATATCAAAAGTTCTATTCAGCCAAAATATCCATGTCTAAAGGGATGACCCAGAGAAGATGATCTGGTCACAATAAATTGTATTAAATGCAAAACTCTTAAGAACAGACTTATTCATCAGGCCGTGTCCTCATAGAAACACATAGAAAGCACTGAGCCAAAATATATGTCTCAGTTGGATAGGATGCCAAGGTCTACATATGCTACAGAGCAGAGGACATGGTTGGAAGTTAAGGAAGTTAGGGAACCTGGATTCAAACTGTATGGTGTGGCAAAGACAAGCTGTGAATATCAATGAATGGGGAATGAAGGAAATGGGTAGCAGCAGGAGTGTGTTGGTAAATATTTAACTATTCATTTTCCAGAAAAAAATATGTATATACATGCATACACATATATCATATACATACACACAACACATATTTAAGTTTGATCTGTGTTGTTAACATTTTTCCATCACTTTCTTAAGTCTAGACAGTCAGCAAAACAAGAAATCAAACCCTGATTTATAACACTTGCCGATTTCCAAAGTATAAATGCTTACACTGAAAATTTAATAATCTGTACTTGTGAGCTGGTATGAACTGGCTCTAGCACATCACTAGGTAGAAGATAGCAGGATATTAAGAGAGTAAAAGATGAAAATGGGAAAGGAATGAGTAAGAGAAGCAGGGATGATGGTAACTGTAAAATCAGAGTGCCTAGGCTCTTTTCAAATTAGAGATAGAAGCAGGAGGAGAAGGAGGAAGATGTGCAGAGGGGTAACTTGCTTTATGCATATAAATTAAAAAGCTTTTTTTACACGACCCTTTGTACAGAATAACCAGAGATTTTTGCTTACATATGAATTTTATTATCAAGTTCTTTACTTGGTGTGCGTTTAGAGAACATCTAGCTGCCAGGGTAGCTTGGACTTGTCGCTGAGAGAAGCTACATCAGCTAATATGTGATAGAATTTTCAATTTACTACATGTCCCTGGAATCCATGAACAAATTTTTTTTTTTAATCAGGCCAGAATTTTCTTTTTTATTTCCCTCACTTGATTGTCTGCACAAACTTTATAGGACCTCAGATATTTTTATAGTCACTTATCAACACATCACTGAAAAGCTCTATTTGTCTATTCACTATAAGGCCATTGTGGCTATCTTTCTTCTAGCAGTAACCATGGTAACACTGGGAAGCTTAAACCACTTAATGAACATAACAGTATACTTCTTTGGTATAAGGAGGTCAAGTAAATGAACTTTTTTAGAAGTTATCATTTCATTAACCATTTAGATCTCTGCAACAATTTTCACTGCTGAGTACTGTATCTTCCCTGATATTCTCATGTCCTTGGAGTCCTCAAACTTACACTGATCTGGTTCTTTTGCTGCTTCTTGAATAGCTCATTTTCTTTGTCTAATGATAAGTCTGTTCCTCTTCCCATTTCTTAAAGGTGCCCTTTTCTTTCTGGTCCTTGTCTTTGACCCTCTTTTCCTCTCTCACTACTCTTTTCCAGGAAGGTCTCAAACAGTAATAAAGCTTCAATTCTCTTTTCAGCACTTTTATTATTGAAATATTCTTCATCATTCTGGCATCACCTCTATGCTGATGGATATACAAAATTGTATCTCTAACCCTAGATTCTTTTCAGAACTTTAGTTCTATATTTCTAACAAGACAACTAGGTTCCATAGTGAACAGAATACCAGAATTGCAGTTAGGAAGACCTGAATTCAAATTCTGCCTCAGATACTTACTAGCTTATGTGTCCTTAGGCACATGAGAATAATACCTACTTCCCAGAGCTGTTGAGATGGGATAATGTATGTAAAAAGCTATATAAATGTTACCCATAGTTATAAAGTATCATTCTACCAGTACTTCGAACTCAATATGTTCAAGTTCTAATTTATCATCTTCACCCCCTAAAAAATGCTGCCTCTGCTAATTGTAATGTAATAAACATTTGTTAATGCATTGTGTAGAGCTAGGTACAAGGGAGAGCTGGTAGGAGACAGAATTTACATGATAACACAAGAATGTTCTGTTTATAGTCTAGAAGAAGTAAACAACTTTCAGTCAGTCAATAAGAATTTACTAAGAGCTTACTATGTGTCAGGCACTGTGTTTAGCACTAGAAATTGAAAGAAAGGCAAAATATAGTCCATGTCCTTATGAATTGTTATTCAATTATTGATCATTTATTTTCAGTCACATTCTTTAATTGCATATATAGCTTAGTTCTTCTAAATCATCGTAGGTTAAGAAGTGTGTGTGAGATTCTGTGCAGGCTGACAGGACGTTGGCTCCAATCAGCCTGTGTATTAGCTAAATTCTCTTTAAACAGCTCCTGTAGAGCCCAACTAACAGGCGCTAAGTCCCTTATTTCCACTAATAGCAAAGCTGTAACTTTTAGACCATAAGAACTATAGGTAACCTGGGACTGGAAAACCTCTGTGCCCTAAGTGTTGCTCATTCATCGCAGTTCCCCATTCCTGTAGAACTTCCCTGCTCTTGATGCAGGATTGCTTTCCATAATACTGATGGAAACCCCAACCAATCAGCTTTGTTTCTGATGTTCCTCATAATCACTGTGGGATTGTGGCCTGATTTATTGGCAATAGTCAGCCTTGCTATTAAATCATTATACTTAGAAGCTTTGTGCCTCATACTTTGCCTGTTTAAATAATAAATCAACACCTTCAAGGAGCTCACTTTGTAATAGGGGAGACAAGGTAGAAACGACTCTGTATAAACAACATATATAAAGCATACATTTCAGGTATATTTGTGAGGAAGGCACAAGTGTTAAGAAGGATAAGGAAAGACTTCTTGCAGATCAGATTTTACCTGGAACCTGGAAGAAGTCAGGGAATCCAGAATCCAGATACAAGGAAAAAGAGTATTCCAGGCATAGTACACAGATTATGAAATGCATAGTATCAAAAGATGGAGTGTTATGTGAGAGGAACAGCCAGGAAGCTAGCACAGAGATGATAATTGAATCCATGGGAGATAATGGAGTCAGCAAGGAAAATGGGATAGAGGAAGACACTTATTTAGTGGCTACAAACTGCGTGAAGATCAGCATCCAGTAAAGGAGACCAGGAAGGAGTGGTTAGATAGGCAGGAGGAAAATCAGTGTCAGGAAAACCTAAAGGGAAGAGATGATCTAGGAGATGAGGGTGATCGAGGATGAGGACTAGAAAAGGCTATTCAATTTGGTAATTAAGACATCATTCCTCACTTTGTACAGATGAAATGAAAGAAAATGTTGGAAATCAGACTGAAGAGAGTGAGAGGATGGGAAGGAGAGTCACTGATTGAAGATGACTTTCTAAAGGAGTTTAGCTGTAAAATGGAGGACAGAAATGGAATAATACAGAAAATTAGTATACCTCAATCAAGTAAGAGCGTTTGGAAGGTGGGAGAGATATGGTAGTATTTGTAGGAAACAAGAAAGCAGCTAAGTGACAGGGGCATAGGGTGATGGAGGTGGAAATCTACTAGAAAAGATGGAATGGAATGAAATGAAATCTTGTGTGTCTATACTAGGGTTTTCTTGGACCAGGTGAAGAGCCTGGAATAGAGAGTTGCAAAAGACACCTGAGTAAGGAAGACTGAGAAGAGGAGTGAGTTCTTGGCAAAGTGCCTCAAATTTTTTGCTGGTGAAATAGGAGACAATTTTCTTAGCTGAGAAGATGAGGAAAGGGGGAGCCATGGGAAGCTGAAAGATTGTTGAGAAGTTTTGAAAAAGCTGCTATGCTAAGAAGGATAGTGAATTATACAGAGGAGCATAAAAGAATTGCCTTGCTGCAGTGAGAGTCCATGTCAGTTCACATAACACAATTGTTGTAGGACCCAGTCAGCATAGACCTACAATATCTCCAACTTCATTCTGTAACATGTATCCAGAAGAGAAGGTTATAGATATTGGGAATGATCCAGTGCTGGGGTTTGGAGGAGGAAGATAACAATAGGTCAGTGTACTGGAAAGGAGAGGATAGTGTAGAGTTGAAGTGCTTTAACAAAGGGTCAAAATGGAAAAACGCAGAAAGTGTATATAGTACAGGGGGAATGTCTAGAAAAGAACTGAGGAATGTTGGGATTAGAGGTTATGGTGAGGAACATATAAAGAACAGTATTTGGGGTTGTAAAGCAGAGGGAAAGAAGGAATGATGAAAGATTATGATTAGATAAAGGAAATTCAGAGATCAAAAGCATAGAATTAGAATATTCTTGCATGATGACAAGATCAGGTCTGAACATTTCTGCATGTACTTGAGGTGGGATGGAGGAGTAAGTCCTGTGAGTGGGGATGGAGAGGAATGAGTAAAAGTTCAACAAAGACTACAAAGGATAGGGGAGAGGGAAGGGAGGTTTTGGTTTCAGTGAGTACAGAAAGATTAGAGGAGTGGAAAAAAGGAAAAGGCTTAAGATAAAATCAAGTTTGTTATCTATGGGGCAGGCATTTTAGAGAGCGCAGTGGGAGTGGGGCATAGGACAGAAATGGGGTTTCAATGAAGAGGACAGGAATAGGGGAACTGTCAGTGGGTGATGGGAAATAGGGCTGATACAATGATAGCCATCAGTTCAAAATAACAGGCATGAGAAGAGTACGATGCAGTGGAAGCATGTTAGTTATTGAGGAAGGAGTTCAGGCAGATTATCAGAGGTGGGTGGGTGGGGCAGTCTCTGTGTATGGGAAACAAGTAAGAGGGTGAGCCAGTAGGGGAGAGTGAGAAACTTCGCTGAGCCTTCTTATGATCTAAAATAGGAATAATACTATATAATATAATGATTGGGGGAATTTCAGAGATCTGAGAGGATAGAGATATAAACTTTTAAGCTTATAGTGAGGTGCAAAGCAAAGTATGACAGCCTCGGTGGGTGGCTAAGGTAGAATAAAGATCATAGATAAGTTAATTCAATATATTTATAATGTACAAATAATTTTAATTTGTTATTGAATTTGTTTATTTTTATTCTAAATCCTTTAAACACTATTAATATGATGTATCTACTTGATATTAAACTTCTTTTTCTAAAACATGATTATAAAATAGTACCCAAAGTTTCATATTCCCAAACCAGTATCTTGAATAAATTATTGTCATAATTTTAATGGTCTGAATTCAAAATCTAATAATAACAAAAACTCATGTTTTTGGTTGCTTTATAATTTGTAACATATTGGGAGGTAAGTAGTAATTATGCCTATATTCAGATGAGGAAACTGAGGTTTATGGGAACTGTGTTTTGCACAAAATCACATGATTATATCAGTGTACAAATCCAAGGCTCATGTCACTACTTCCAAAAGCCATGGATAAATCTATTTCATGCAATACCCATACACTGTTCATTCCATTTAGTTTCTTTTCAGAGATCTGAAGTCAATAGATAGACTTACTGGTAAAAGGTATTCAGCACCTGGGGCATGCAAATGAGTCTGAGAACAGAAGGCAGCAAATAGAATACTAGACCGGGAGTCAGAAAGACTTAGGTTTAAATGAAGATCCAAGTTTTGGAAACAATACATGCACATGGTCTTCAGTCCATGTAAGGACTGTATCAAGTCAAGTGCTCATTGGCACTGAACTCTCATTGGCCAATATCAGTTCTCTGTCACACACAAAACAAATCTCACTTTAGAATCTTATGAGGGTTTTCTTTTTCTCCAATTGTCCTCTTTCTTTATTCCTGTCTTCCTTTATCCATCTCATTTTTTCTTATCCCTCTTCACCTTGAATTTGTTTCTAATCTTGACAATAATGATGTTATAGAGTATTATGCCAAAATTAGGGTACTGGAAAAAGCCTTTCCTGATCTTTCCTTATAGTTCCAGAATACATAAATTGCCTTCTCATAAACCATCATTTGTGTTCCTTAATGCAGAATGTTTGGGTATATTTACAGGAGTAGACAAAGTTGAGGGATGTTTTAAAGATCATCCTTTGTATATGAGCAGGATGTGAACACATGCCCTCTATTTCCTCCTCACTGGGAAACGTTCTATTCCAAACTATTAACTCAAAGTCTTAGCAACCAGAGAAGCAACAACCACCACCACCATAACAACAACCAAGTTTTCATTGCATGTATCTGATATTTTATTTCATTAATTCATTAATTAATTTTGTGTTATCTGGTGAAACAGTACCTAGAGCGCTATACTTCAACACAGAAGACCTTAGTCCAAATACATGCTCAGAAACTTACCAGCTGTTTGACCTGGACAAGTCACTTAACCTCTTTAAGCTCAATTTCCTTATCTGTAAAGTGGAGATAATAGCACCAGCTCCCAGGGTAATTGTGGGGATGAAATGAGAAAATGTTTATAACATTTTGCAAATCTTAGAGTACTATATGAATATTAGCTATTATCTGAGATAATGGGCAATGATGGGTAGTCTTAAAAGCATCGGCTTTGGAAATCAGGAAATAGAGGGTTATTAAATAATGATTTTTTACCTCCTGCAAGGCCTAAGAGTAGCATGCTCCTCAAAGGGACTGCAATTGTGAACTATGATAAACACTTCTAATTAATTTTTCTTTGCTTAAAAAAATTTTAAACACTCATTAATCCAAATAAGGACTCATTAGGACATATTTTTTTTTTGGGGGGGGGAATAGGAAATTCCAAACTAAAGTGGGATAAAAGAAAAGGAATAATCATCTATATAGTGCCTACTATATTCTGGACATCGTGCTAAGTACTTGACTAATGTTATTTCTTTTGATCCTTAGTTGTAAGGTAGGTGTTATTTTTCCTACTTTATAGTTGAAGAAAGGGAGGTAGAGAGAGATGAAGGGATCTCCCCAGTGTCACATAGCTAATATGTGTCTGAGCTCAGATTTGAATTTAACTCTTCCTGACTTTGGGCAGCTTGGTTGTGCAATGGGTGGTGTACTGTGCTTGAAATCAGGAAGACTCGTCTTTGAGTTCATATCCCACCCTAACACTTACCAGATGTATAACCCTGGGCAGATCACTTACCCCTGGTGTCAGTTACTCCTCTGTAAAATGAGCTGGAGAAGGAAATAGCAAACCACTTCAGAAACTTTGACATGGAAACCCCAAGCCGAATCACGAAAAGTCAGACACGACTGAAACTGTTGAGGTTTGGAGTGATGTGTACCCCAAAATACTGACATGCCAAGTACTGCTCAAATGAATTCTACACAAGCCTTCTTAAAGCCAAAGAAAAAACAAAATTTATTAAAGATTTTGCCATACTGGGTTGACTCTTAAGGAGTCTAACCTTTTGTGATGCTCTTATTGATAAGAGGGCCAGATAGAATCTCAGCTAGACAGAGTCTGTGCTGAATTAAACCTGGGTGCCTTCTTGGAGGCGAGATGGAACTTAAATACAGAAAAAGATTGAGGGAAGAATCCAGCTGTCGCCAAGTAGTCAGGGGTAGATCAAATCCAGGGAGGATCCTGAAGGGACTAGCCTGTTGTCCAGACAATCCACAATCCAGACTGGGCAACTTGAACTTCAAGAGAATGCTAAGTAGTGGGGAATATCGAAAGGATGCTAAGAACAAAGGAAAAAAATGCTAAATGGTGATGAGAGGGAGTATCTGGGCTGGGAGAAATGGAAAGGGAACGCAAGGAGCCCCTCCCCCCGCAAAAGCCAGACTTTCCAGGGCCCCTTCAGACAAATGGGACAAAAGCCATCCTGATACAAGGGAAAAAGCTCTTGACTTGGGTTTGTACCCCATCAAAACAACTGAACTTTCCGACTTTAGGCCCAGTGCTCTATCCACTGTGCTAGTCCAATCCAATAAACATTTATTAAGTACCTACAAAGTGCCAGGCACTGTGTCAAGTGATAGGGATATGACTGATAAAAAGGACAGTCCCTAAACTCAAATTGCTTACAATCTAATGAGGGAGACAACACACGGAAAAGGGAGAGGGGGAGGTACTCCCTACAAGGATGTCTTGTGCTGGTGTCTTGTTCCATGGACTTGAGTCCAGGCTGGGCAGCAGATACAGAGAGAAGTGAACCAGAAAAGTCAAATTTCTGCCAAAAATGAATGGTTTGTCTTCGTCTCTCTCTCCTCTTTCCTTTTGGAAACCTATGTGTGTTTGTAGAAGAAAAGGTGTGAAAAGTGCGAACCAGACTACAGATCTTAGAATCTAGACTTAGGTCTAATCCCATCTCTCCAACACTTTGTGATGCTATGCAAATCATGTAACTTCTCTGCACCTCATTTTCTTCATCTGTAAAATTGGAGTAGTAATGTTTGCTCTCCTGGTCTCACTGGATTGTCGTGATGAAAACACTTTATAAGCGTGAAAGCTCTATTTAAATGTGAATGAGTATAATGGAAGAGTCTCCTCCATGTCTTTTGGGTAGTTAGACTTCCTCTGTCCTCCCAAGCATTTATCTTGATTGCTAACTGTGAACTAATCCCAATCCAGGCAGTGGTATTAGCTCAGAATGGTTAAATTATTACCCCTCTAAGGGATATTTGCATTTTAACTTAGGACTTTGGAAGACTGAAAAGCCTTTTTAAAACCCAAAGAAATGAATTTCTATTTGTAGAACCAAAGACCTTTTCAGGCTAGTGAGAGAGGTATTTGTGGTGCAGGGAAACCCACACTGCAACCTTCAAATCACACTTTTCCAGTTTCTAAGATTGGACTTTCCCTACAGATCCTTCAGGGAATCTTAGATTGTCACTTTCATAGAACTGTCATTAGTGGTATGTGCTGTGGTGCTCCAGTGCTGTGGGGTCTCTGATTCCTCAGGCTGTGGACAACTCTGACATCTTGGTATAAACTACATTACCAAATTCTGTACAGAAGACTGGTGATATGAATCTAATCTAGGATACAGTCATTTAACTCATTTATGACTGGCCCCGTTGCTAGAAGGGTCTCTGGAAAGCACTATATTCCCTCAATTGCCTCAGGGGTTTACAACCAAGTAGAGACAATTTGGAAAATTCAACCTCCTACTGGACTGCAGGGAAAATGAAGGATAAATGCAGCTCTCCTCTGGACTCTGATTTGTCATTGTCCAGATTTCCTGACTCTGAGTATACAAAATGAGGTCACTGTAAAGCCATCTTCCTCTAGCATGACTAATGAAATGCAAGGTATACTGAAATGCAAGGTCTATCTTCTAAGATTGGCCCTTTTGAATATTACATTTGCCAAAATGAAAATCTGGCAGACTAGGTTTGAACCTTCTGGAACCAGCCTACAGGTCTTTTTCCCCATTAAGACTGTGGGGGGAAATTGGTAGGAAGAAACAAATCATAGTGTGGGCTGATGTTACAGTATGATTACAATGGAAGTAGAATGATAATGAGTAAAAATTAACTGGTATAATTTCTATAAGTCTAAATGTACATATTTGCAAAGGCGTTATTGTAACATTTATACAATTTATTTTATAATATACTAATTCAAATGTAAAAATGGATGTAAATTACCAGAAATTAACATGCAATGTGAAGAAAAGTCCTTTTATCCTCTGCAACTGTAGCATTTGGCAGATTCAGGAATAAATAATCTTTTGTGGCAAGGGTATGCCTTATCAAACATATGCAGATCAGCACTAATTAATGCTAATTAAGGTTTCCTGTCTATCTAGTTGGAAAAACGTCCAAATGTTATGAAATCCAGTTAGTGTGCCTATTACGCTAATTGTTTTATATGGGGTGGTTCTTAATTAAAATATGTAAATTGACCTTAATTGCTATATACTAATGGGGGTTCATGTTATCTCACTAAAAGTGACAAGATGGTGAGGAGGGGTACTTAAATGACTAATTCTGATAAATCCTTAACTAAATGACCTTTACTCAAAATTATTTTTAATTAGAAGTTGGCAAAAGAAACATTTTTTCCTTCTTTGTTTCTTTTTAGTTTTAAATAATGTCAGAAATGTTACTGTTCTTCGTTAATATAACCATAGAAGCAGTTGTGGATTGTTAATTATACTTAACAAGCATGTTAATTTTACTGTTTACTGTTTACTGTTCATAGTTTATCATGAAGTTATTGATATCCTCATTTTAGTCTTGGGAAAAGTGGCTTTCTTCCCACTGAATTTGCATTTATGACTGCAACTCTATAGATAATCTGACCCAGCTCCCATGGTAAAGAATGTGCTAAAATTCAGTGAACTACCAATGCCTCAAGCTTTTCTTGGATGACTTGTTTTTTTGCTAAAAAGGAATTCCAAAATAAATCTTTCTAAATTAACGTAAAGCCCCACTTTAAATCTTACTTGACTCAATGGAGAGAGACTTTTATGGATTCTTATACATTATTCTCACAATGTATTTGTTCTTCATTCAATCACCAGTAAGTGAAAAAAAAAAAGCCATTTCTATAATACTTCACATCAATGTAAGCAGTATTTAAATATTTTTTTATTTTCCTATATTATGTCTGGATTATAGAAAGGGATTTTGCTCAGTCCATAGCATATTTGAATTTAACCTTTTATCTGAAATCATGTGTTCAATTTAATGATAATTTAAAGTGCATTTCTTGAATTTATTCTGGGAAATATAATATATGAGAAGAGACTTAGTAAATCATTGTTATGTTGAAGGGAATAGATAATAAAAGCCACAGTGTTAGATTGCAAAAATGATAGTCAAAGTCTTTTCTCTTTCAACAGGACATTGTGACCAATGTCTCACCACGGATAGTCCGGGGTAGCACCTCTGGCCCTGTGTATGGCCCAGGACAAAGCTCCTTCCTTAATATCGAGCTCATCAGTGAGAAAACAGCAGCATATTGGTGTCAATGTGTCAGTGAACTAAAGGCCGACTTCCCTGACAACGTAAGTGCAATTTAACGTTTAAAACAAGAGAACTGATGTAAGTTGGAGAATGTTTATTTAAACATCCAATTTATAAGTTCATAAATATTAATATCTATTACATATAAATAATATATATTTTATTAAAGAATCTGCTAGTTGCTTTGTGGATGCTAAGAAAGATAAAAACGATAAAAAACTCAAGCGCTCATAAAAATCCTTCACAACAGGAGGCTTTGTTATAAATGGCGATATGCAGATGGAAAAAAGTCTCTCCATCAACAAGGGGATAGGGAGTGGAATTCTTATGTTTTGAGCTAGGCTCCCCTGTGTGTGGCAAGGATTTATAAAGGTGATGACCTTAGGAAGAGACTGTGGGCTCTGGGCCTCATTTGTAAGAATGAGCATCAGAGCTACTGCTAATACAAGTGGCCTCTCTCTTTCCTTGGGATATCATTCGTTATAAATATGCTCCCCCTCTTCTTATTCTGAAGCAAACTCTTTGAAAAATATCTTCTTCTAATCTGGTAAGAAGCTGTATTGAAATGATGCAGAATATAATAAAGATGAAAACATATATTCAACTCTATTTAGGAATTTTTGTACAGAGTTGATTTCTTTTTTTTTTTAAACAGGAGAGTTTATCTTTTTCCCTCTTCTCCTCTGCATGGCACTCCTTAGTATTTGTCCTTACTTCTCACCCCTTTTCTTTGCAGAAACTAGAGACTATGGGTGGGGATCATTGCGTATGATTTCAAACATTTTCAATGTGCTGGTTAGCTTTTGCTGACGTGTCCCTCCCCCTCTTTTTTATTATTCTTTGTCATAAAGGAATAACTCTCAGAAAAGGAGTAGGCAAGTACATACAGGAAATGTAGGTAATGTAAGAACCAAGTAAATCCATTAAAATTTACTTTAAAAATACTTTTCTCTCCCTCTGTATGCTTTAAAAGATACCATGCTAGTCCATTGACCAAAAAGAAATTTCATTTTTGGTTAGTATTTTGTTTAAGGTTTGATAATTTTAAAAAAATAGTACTCTAGTCTCCCTCTCCTCCAAAATGTATTATAGGATCTCTTGAAAACACTTAATAATTCTTTTCATAGACCTAACAGTGAAATAGATGATTGGTATCAAACTCAAATAGAAATGGGGGCCACTAAAAGATATATAAGGATTCCTGCAGGATGAATATTGACTTAGAAACCACATGTTAACATTTTCCATATTCTATTATATGTTTTATTTATTTTGTTAAATGTTTTCCCCATTACATTTTAATCTGGTTCATGCCACACTGGCCCATAGACTTGTGTGTTGGACACCTCTAAAAGTAGACCATAGTCAAATCACAGAATATTTTAAGGTCCAAAGAAATACAGCCCAAGCCTTGATTTCTGGAGCCCAGAAATCTGAAGTGACTCAGTGGGGTTCTTCATACACACACACACACACACACACACACACACACAGACACACACACACCCATATACATACATGCATGCATATATACATAGGTTTCTTTAATTACTTACACATCAGCTTTGCAGTCAGAATATGATCTCCTTTAGGGCAAGGGCTGTTTTAGTCTTTGTCTCCTCAGCATTTATCACAGTGCCTGACAAATAATGAATACTTATTAAATGCTGTTGACTGATGGATCATAGAACAGATGGCTGAATCTCATAATATTCAGTATTAAGTCTTCTTTAGGAGTCCACATTTTAACATGTTTTTCTTCTCAAACTAATGTGAATCTGGCATAACCAATTTGACCAAGTTAAAATAGAGCTTATCTGTATGACTGTCAAAGAGCTGCACCATTTACTTTTCAGAATTTAACCATTTAACTAATATATTCAGTCAACCAATATTTTTTTAGTACCTGATATATGCAAGTCACTGTGGTAGACATCATACCCTAAATAAAATTCTGAACTGATTAAATTTCCCTCATACTTCTGTTGAGGTTTGGGGTGCTAGGGTCACTGAAATACCAACATGCCAGGTCCTGCTCAAATGAATTCAACACAAGCCTTCTTAAAGCCAAAGAAAAACAAAGTTTATTAAAGATCCACCAAATTGGGTTGACTCTTAAGGAGCCTAAGTATTTGTATTCACAAGCAGGCCAGATAGAATCTCAGCTAGACAGAGTCTGAGCTGGATTGAATCTCAGAGCCTTCATGGAGGTGAGATGGAACTTAAATACAGAAAAAGACCAAATCCAGGTGCTGCCGAATAGTCTGAGGCCCCAGGGATGGTCTTGATAGGGAAGGTCAACCTGGAATGTCCAGAGGTCTGGATGGGAATGACCAGTACCCTGGGGTGAATACAGATCGAATCTAGGGAGGATCTTGATGGGAGTGGTGAGCAGCCTGGGGAATGGAGTTTTGATAGGATCAAGAGTGGGGAGTGTAACAGAGACCTGGACATAGCGATAACGAAAAACCCATGGGCCTCTGGAGACTGCTGGATCAAATGGGAAGATTCACGGAGAATTCAAGGAAGTTCCAATAGTCTGCACCCTATCACTTCCATGTTGGAAAGAGGAAAATTAAGGCTTGATGTCAGGAAAAAGTCTCCTAAGCATTAAAGTTATTAAAAAATAAAACACATTGCTTTGAGAGGCTATGAATTAGCACTCACTGGAATCCTCTTCTGGCAAAGGCAGGATGACCACTCTCAGGTATGTTGTAACAAGAGTTCTTTTGCAGGTATGACTTGAATTAGATGGTTCCTGAAGTCTCTCAGAGGCAGCTAGGTGGAGAGAGCACAGGGTCTGGAGTCAGGAAGATCTGAGTTTCAGATTCAGCCTCAGATACTTATTATCTATATGACACTGGGCAAGTCACTTAATCCTGTTTGCCTCAGTTTCCTCATTGAGAAAATGGGGTGGAGAGGGAAATTGCAACCACTCCAGTATCCTTGCCAAAAAACCCCTATGAACAGTGTTGGTGTACTATGGACCAAAAAGTACTATGGACAACTGAATAACAGTAAAAAGGAGGTCTTTTCCATTGATGATATTCTGTGGATTTTGATCAAGTGAAGTCCATTTAGTGTCATAGTATGGCTCAAGGGCCAGTCTTGGAGCCAAGAACACCTGGGTTCTGTGATTCTAGTCAAGTTAGTTTCTCAGTACTCTCCAGAAACTCTCTAACACAATAAATTGAAGAAAAGTGCTCACTTTTTGTTAATAAGAGAGAATGTCCTCCTCCCCATACACAGATCTACTTCTGTGTTGCTATTATCTTAATCACTTAACTTCTAAGTGCCCCAGGCTACTCTGTAAGAACTAAATTGCAGAACAAGTACAGATCTACAGCTACCCAAGGGACTTTCCTCATTAGGATTTCCCTATACCTGCCTCTCAAAGAGTAACTCACCCACTCCTGGGAGTCCCAAAGACCCTTTTACAGGCTACATAAGGTTGACAGTAGAGTTTCCTAGAGACCTGTGAAATTAAAGATTAGTTCCAAACTTGAAGACTGAATTAATATCTCATCTCATTAGATATGAGCATAAACAAAAGCTCTTTGCATCGCAAAAAGGGGTCTCAAAAAGATTGAGAACTACTGCCCCATACTGAAGAAACTATAAGTCCAGACCCACCCCTCCAATAAATTTTTAATTACAGCATTGTTACAACATGCCCTCTTACCTGGCACATTGTTTTGTTTTTTTCCTTCCTGCTTACTTAAAAGGCTACAGGCTATGAGCCCCCATATCTGCCAGTTGGCCAACACTGACACAGACCTTGTTTATTGACCAAAAGTTGCAAACTTACTATTGTCCTTGCCCTATCTAGGTTATAGGATAATAGAATTAATGGTAGAAGTAATCTTAGATGTCATTTACGCTAACCCCACTTACTTATCAAGAAATGAAGAGTCCATTTTGGTTAAATGACTTGGCCAAAGTCACAAAGTACGCAGAGCCAAGCTACAAGTCAACTCATGTCCTCTTACGCTGAATTCAGTCACTTAGACTAAGCAACTTTCGGTAATGATCAGGAAGGGTTTCAGAGACTATGAAGATTTGAACCTGACTTATTTGAAGCTAATGTTTTAATGGTCACTGCTTTCACAAAAAGCAATTTTTGGTTGAGTAATAAATGCTAGCTGGGAACCACCTGGCCAATGATGCTCTGGATCTGAAGCTGAAAAACCTGGATTTGAATTAGACGTCTTTTCGGTTACTGACTTTGTGACTTCGGAGAGATCACTTAAAATCTCTAGGTGTTAGTCTCCTAATCTATAAAATGAAACTTTTATTCACCAGTCCCCTTTATCCCTTTCTAATCTTATTCTTTGCTCACATGAACACACTATAATCTGGTGACACTGGCCTTCCTCTTCCTCATACACAATACTGTGTCCCTACTCTGTACTTTTCCCTGTCTGCCCGTACCCTCCCTCCCCACCCAAGGTGGAATGTTCTCTCTTTGCCTCCTACATTCCTGGGTTTCCTTCAGAATTTAGCTCAAATTTCACCTTCTGTAAAAGGTCTTTCCTGATCCTCTCCTTTTAAACTCCTTCCCAAGAGTGAAGCAAAGACTCTATTTTTGCAGGGTTTTTGTTTTTGTTTTGGAGGTTTCTTTGTGGTTATATAGTGCTTTTCTTATTGACTGGCTAAATGAATACATAGAGTTAGATGGATGACTTCTAATGTGGCTTCTAGGCCAAAGATTATGTTCCTGGGATCATCATAGGCCATTTATGAATTTACTAATCTAATAATTTAATAATCTAAGTGACAGTGAAATAACAGGACGTCTGAGAAGAGACTGCCTTTGTGTTTCTACCCAACTAGAAATGAAACACATTACTGATACATTTAAATGTTCCTTTCCAATATCCTGGCACCAATTTTCTTTTGTCATCTTGCCTCTTTTATATTACTTGCCATTTTCTTCCAAGCAAATAACACATTGGTTTTCTGCTTTTTATCCCTTCCCCATTTAGATTATATTCCTATTTTTAGTTTCTTTCTATACTTTAAACTAATTTCCAATATCTTCCTTTTCATATAATTTTTTTTCAAGTACAATTAAAATACCTTTCCAATTTAACCCATAGAAACAATGTGTGCTTAGAGATTGCCATGCTGAGATTGGAAAATTCCCTACTGTTTTGAAATAGCTCTGATGCCAAGCCCAATGGTTTGAATGAAAGGAGGTGACCCTTCATTTTCCTCTTTTAATTATCACTCTCACTGGAGTTCTCCCACATCATTCTCAAGTGCACAACTGCTGCCTTCAATGACTGAGACCACATGATTCAACCAGCATTGGCAGCTACTGAGCAAAAGTCTCCTCTCCAGAAGAAGCAGGAACCTTGGGAACAAACTCCAGAAGTCAAGTAGCGGGAGTTAGTCTTTGTCCCCAAGCAGGACAGGACATCAGCTTCCATTCAGCAAGAGAGAAGCTGATCAGACATTAAGAACTTCCTCACTGTAAGTGTCATTGCTTAGCCCTGACTAGCTTCCAAAGCACACTCTAACGCTCGACTTCTCTGCTTACAAGGACTCTTTTTATTTATCCATGAATTAAACTCAGCACTTTGATTGCGGTAGTGACAATTCATTACTAACGAAGAGGTCTTTGTTCCTGAGCAGAGATCTTGGAATGCTTATTATGAAATGCACTGTATAATTAGGGCTTACAGAAATCGATTTTAACCGAATCCTTTCTTTACCCACTTAAGGAAAGAGAAACCTTTTACATTATATATTTTAGGCTTAGAGGGGAAAAAAACTCAGCAGAAAAATACTTGCTGTACTCAGTCTGAGTGCACTGAATTAGCAAGCAGAGAATGACATTTTCTATCATTCCTGGCTGTCACAGTGAGTGTTAAGCAAAAGAAGGGGATGCACCAGTGAATCAACTGGTGACTATAGAAAAGAGAATGATGGCTTTGTTACAGAAATTATTAAAGGAAGAACAATTGGCATGTAAATACTTTTATATTGCAAGACATTTCAGCAAAAAGCTCTCCTCTCCCTTACTTTTTCTCCCCATTAATTATTGTATGACCAGCACTGAACACACTAGACATGGAATAATTCAAGAGAAAGTTCATCCTCATCAGTAATCCTGAAAGTGCCCTTTCTTATAGGGAGCCTTTGATGTCAATTGTGAAAATCTAGGCCTATGTACTGATTGCCCCCTATAGTTAAGATTTAGAGACATCAACAGCTTCAGTTAAAATGTTATTTCCATTTATGGGAGTTGAAAGAAGGCTTTCCATTAACATGAGAACTTTTTTCTATGCCAAATTTCAGAAGTAATTTAAATTTAAATTCATTGGTTTGTATGTACAGGGCCAAAATTTCAATCCTAGATTTCAGCAACAGTGATTCAACTGCGTTCTGTCCCTACCCTAAATAAAATAAATGACTATATTAATTAATGGCTTAATTAATCTTGCTCCCCTCTTGCTTCTCCCCCGCCCCCATTCTTAGACCAATTTTCTGTTCTTTCTCTGTGGCGATCACTTAAAGGTAGAAAACTTTTGAAGTTTGTGTTCCATGGCTCTTGTATTTCAAGCCTGAGAATGGAAGGGTTAGGGAAGGACATGATAGTGATTTTCAAGTATTTGAGAGGCTGTCACATAAAAGAAGGATTAGTTCTGTTCTACCTGACTGCAGTAGTCATTTTAAGATACCACAAGAAATTTTGCCAGTCACGGTACTTAAATCCAGGTAAGCATGCCCTTCATCTACTACTATTGTAAGAATAGTATGAGGTATAGCCCATCAATTTCTTTCGTTTGCAGAGTTCCTAATGAGAAAAATCCCTCTACCAATGTAGACTATTAATGGTTATGCAATTCTTAATTCTAGAGAGTTGCCCAAGAGCACTGCTTAAATGTCATGTCCAGGACCACACAGTCAGTATGTGTGAAAGATGATGTAGGTCTTCATGACTCCATGACTCTGTTAAGTCACTCTACTACACTATCAAAACCAGTAGGTGGCACAGTGGATAGAGTGCTGGGCCTGGAGTCAGGAAAACTCATCTTCTTGAGTTCAAAGCTGACCTAAGACTCTTACTAGTCATGTGACCCTGGGCAAGTCACTTAATCCTGTTTGCCTCAGGTTCCTCATCTGTCAAATGAGCTGAAAAAGATGACAAACCACTCCGGTGTCTTTGCCAAGAAACCCCCAAATGGAGTCACAAAGAGTTGGAAATGATGGAAACTACCAAACAACAACTATGTTGTCACTTATCAGTCCAGTAATTCTAACAAAAATAAAAGAAAATGAAACAAAAAAAAAGAAATAAAGTCTAGTCTTTTCTCTCCTTTATGACCCCATGCTGATTCGAGTGATCACTGCTTCCCTTTCTAAATGCTCACAAACTTATCCTTTAATAAGTCAAACTAACCAGCTTCTCACTTGAAGAATATATTTTCTTCCCTGTTTTGAAAGCTGGAACATGACCTCTCTACAACACTTCTCTCATTCCTCACTATTTTTAAAAGATGGCCAACGGAAGCTTAGGAATCATCTGCAAATTATTTCATTACCCTCATAATCCATCCATGCTTAGGGAACTGAACTTAGTGGAGATGACAAAATACTCTCATGTCATTTCTCCTCTTTTGGTTCAGTTCAGTGTTAATCTTTTTTGTTCTCTTTCTGATGATTCTTCAGAAAAACAGAAATAAGGTAAGAATTCAGTAGTTTTGCTTACTTTCTGCTGTCCATTTTCACCAATCCATTACCACTCATACAGTGATGCTCTCCCTGTTTTTAAATTTGTCTTTCCCTCATAATATATTTAATGCGCATCAGCACTCTTCTTTCTGGATTGTATCATTCATTTGTAGTTGACCTCAGCTACCTGGTGTTGCATTCCTCATTGATATTTCTGTTTATGTCTTCAGAATTTCATTCTTTAGAATTTCATCTCTACCTTGGGCAGACTTCTCCCCCCAGGAAATTTTAGAACATGAGATATAGTTTTTGCTCTTCCTTAAAACTTTAAAATCACTTTTCCCAAGTTGGAGGATACATCAGAATATACTCAGAGTTTTCCTTCTTTTTGATCTTAAAGATGAAGCTAAAATGTTTACCTTATTCTAAGGATCCCAACATTTCAACCATAGTAAGAAGCTCCTTATTGTTGGTGCAATTCAGGTTCAGAAAAGGTTCTAGTCCACAGTTGAATAGCCGAAGTTCTGGATTGGTCAATGGTATTTATTAAGCATCTATCTATGCATCAGGCACTTTACTAAATTCTGAGGATACAGATAAAAGGGAAAGAATTCTTGCCCTTGATGAGCCTATACTCTAAAGATGATAGAACATGTACAGTACAAGATAGTGTGGGGAGAGATGGCACCAGTATCTGGGGTGTCAGGAAAAGCTTCATGTAGAAAGTAGGGCTTGAGTTGCATCTTGAAGGAAACCAGAAATTCCCAGTAGAGAGTAATAACACTCCAAATATGAGGGGGGCAGCCTGTGCAAAACATGGAAACGAGATGAAGCACTATGTGTACAGAATAGGAGGTAGACAAATATGGCTGGATGAACATGTGAAGTGAGCAATGTGAAATGATACTTAAGAGGTAGGAAAGGGTTACTTTGTGAAGACTTTCTTTTCAATTTTTCAACATTTTCATTTAAAGTTTTGAATTTCAAATTCTATCTCTCCCTCCCTCCCTTCTTCCCTCCTTGAGGCAGTAAACAATCATATATAGATCGTTAAGTAAAACATTTCCATATTAGTCATTTTGTCCAAGAAGATTTGAATAAAATAAGTGAAAGAAAGTGAAAAATAGCATGCTTTTGTCTGCATTCAATCAATATCAGTTCTTTCTCTGGAAGAGGGTGGTATGCTTCATCATCAATCCTTTGGTGTTGTCTTGGATCATTATATTGCTGAGAATAGCTAAGTCATTCACAGTTCTTCTTTGCAAAATATTTCCTCCTAGCATACAGTGTTCTCCTGGTTCTGTTCACTTCATTGTACATCAGTTCATGTAAGTCTTTCCAGGTGTTTTGAAATCATTGTTTGTCATTTCTTAGAGCCACAGTAGTATTCATCACAATCATATACCACAGTTTGTGTAGTCATTCCCCAATTGATGGATATCTCTTTCATTTCTAATTCTTAGCCATCACAAAAAGAGCTGTTATAAATATTTTTTGTACAAAAATGTCCTTTTCCCTTTTTTTGGATGTCTTTGGAATGTAGACCTAGCGATGGTATTGCTGGATCAAAAGGTATGCACAATTTTACAGCACTTCGAGCATATTTGTGAAGAGATTTATATTTGATGCAGGAGATTATAGGGAGCCACTCTAATTGATGACATACATCTGCCCTTAAGGAAAATTATTTTGAGGGCTGTGGAGTCAGGGCAAGTAGGGAAGGGAGGGAGAGACTTGAGGTACTGAGGTAGAAATGGAAGGTTCCTGTAATAACTCAGGCAAGAGGTGCAGAGGTGCTGATTGTGAGAGTGGAAAGAAGGGGAAGTGTGTGAGATGGGGGAAGTTGTCGAGATAGCAATGACAAAGTCTGGCAACTGATGGTAAGGATGGAATGAATGAGGATGAAGAGGTGACAATGACACTAATGTTTTGAACCTGGGTGAAGACAAGAGTAGTAGCGACCTAGACAATGACAGAGAATATTTTCCATTATTATGTCAAATAAATGACAGAGATTGAACACTCAGAATATTAATAATTATTCTTGATTCATGATAGGACCCTTCTCAAGGCTGGGGACTACTTTATATGTTTAAGCATACTAAGATTTTCACCATACTGATTTTGTTTGGTTTGCCCCAATATTGAAAGTTCATTCATTTCCCTTGAGTGTTCATCACCCAGGTGCATAAGATCTTAGGATTTATGGTTGGGAAGAATCTTGGAAATCATCTTTTCTAACCTCCAGCCTGGGTTCAAGGGGAGATCTCAGAAGATGGTATATCAGGATCTTCTTGTTCTCCAGTCTTTAGCAGGAAATGTTCTCATGAATGCTAATGTGGAAAATGTTACCGCTATGACACTAAAGAGGAAAACTATACCCCAAAACGTAATTTATTTATTCAAATATTTATTTATTTAAATAAATAATTTGTTCATTTAAATATTTATTTATTTAAATAAATAATTTGTTTATTCAAATATTTATTTATTTAAATGAATAATTTGTTTATTCGAATATTTATTTAAATGAATGATTTGTTTATTCAAATGGAGTTTATTGAAAGAAGCATATATACATAACTGGACAGCTCCGAATGATGAGTAAGGATGTGGGAACATTATTAACTCTAATGTTTCCAATTAGCAGTGTTTATGTCTCATTAGTTCCCACATCTATAAAGGTCAAGCAGAAGGTGATTTGAAGTTGAATAGTATTTGCTTATATAGATAAAAATTCTTGTAGAAGAAGTGCAGAGAAAGAAGGAAGTTCAGAAGCAAGTAGTAGTGCTTTGGCTCAGACTCCAAACTTATAGTAGGGTGGCCACAAATAAACTTTGCCCTGGATCAAACCATTTTGGTAGCACTAAAAGCTTTCAGGTCCCCAGAATGTCCCTGAGATCCTCACAAAGCATAGCAAAGAAAGGAGCAACAGAACCAACTCAGTCCTTCCCTCTGGAAGTACTGCAAAGCCTAGTTCTAACATCGTCTGCAGTTAGGAAGTTGACTGGAAAAATTGCCAAACAAAAAGAACACCATCTTAATGAGCTATTATCACGGCAGGGATACCCAAGACGTAAAAGCCAAGGAAGAGAATCACTCCAAAACATCTACAAGCAAAGCCTCAGTGAAAATCATAGCTTGAGCACAAACTCAGCTAGAATTTCTGGAAGAAGTAAAAGTTTAGAAATGTATTTTATAAATGTAATTAGAGTGCTTGAAGAAAAAAAAGGAAAAGAAATGAGATATGGGGGGAAGAATTGGAAAGGGAATTAACTGCTTTGCACAAGAAGGGCAAAAATACCCAAGCATAAAGCTCTCTGAAAATTAGAATGAACCAAATAAAAGTCAGTGCTTCCATAAGGCAAGGAGAAATGTTAAAGTTAAAAGCTGAAAAATAGAAGGAAATAGAAGATACCATATTGGAAAAAAAACTGACCTAAAAAACAGGTCAAGGAGAAAAAAATTAAGAGTAAGTGGACCAACGAATGCCATGAGTGAAGAGCCTAGACACTGTTGTTGAAGAAATCTTAAAATTGCAGAGATGTCTTAGAACCAGAGGGCAAAGAGGAAATAGAGAGAATCCACTGGTCACTTCCTGAAAAAAAACCCCAAATTAAAATTCCCAAGAACAACCCAGCTAAAATCTAGAGCTTCTAGGTAAAAGAAAAAATAATGCAAACCAAGAGAAAGAATTCCAGTGCTAAGGAGCCACGATCACAATCACACAGCAGCCACCACTATAAAGGAGCAAAGAGTTTGTAATATGATATCTCAGAAGGGAAAGCACGTAGATTCACAGCCAAGAATAACTTAACCTAGCAAAAGTGACTATAATACTACAGGGGGAAAAATTGAACTTTTAATGAAATAGAAGATTTCCAAGAATTCTTGATGAAAGGATCAGTGCTATAGAGAAATTTTGAAATTCAAACACAGATGTGAGAAGAAACATAAAAAGGCACATATGAATAAACAAAGATATGAGACTAAAGGAGGATAAACTACTTACATTCAAATATGGAGAACTAATATATGTGTTCTCTCTGAACTCTATCATTGTCAGGTCCATAGAGAAAGTCCACTTAGACCTGGCCTAGAAATGAGAGGGGAAATAGAAAACACTGAGGTTGGGGTAGGGTGGAGACACCTATACAAATGAAGAAGTGATAGGGGAAATGGCCAACATTTGAACTTCACTTTCATCTGAGCTGGTAAAATGAAGAAATAATACATACATACATGCACATACACAAAATTAGGTACAGAAATACACTTTATTCAACAGGGAAATAGGAAAGGTCAAAGTGGGAGAGGGAAATCAAGATGCGTAGCTTAAGGCAGAGATTAATCCTAAGAGAATATAAATAAACAAAAATGAACTCTAAGAAAGTCCAGAAATATTTATAGCTGAGGGATGCCCATAAATTGAGCAGTGAATGAACAAGTTATGGTGTCTAAATGTGCCAGAATACTCACGTGCTGAACATTTATCAGAGTAATGGCAATCAGGATTCCAAAAGACTAATGAGCAAAGATGCTACCTACCTCCTGATAGAGAAGTGAAAGACTCAGAATTCAGAATGAGACAAGTATTTGTATGTGGAAATCTGTTTTGATTGGCTGTATGTGTTTTATTTTGCTTGTGTTCTCAGTCTGAAATGGGAATTGGAGTGGGAGGGTCAGAAGATGAATCTTGATTGATTGAAACAAAATACTTAATAATTTTTAAAAGTCAGAATTTTATATTTGATGCCAGATTCACCTGAATTTACTGAATGGGGTGAGGGGTGATTTGGTCAGATCTAAGTTTTAGGAAGATCAGCTTCACAGCCAAACAGAAAAGAGATTGAAATGGGAAGAAATTTGATACAAGAAAGTCAAGCATCACAATATTGCAATAGTCCTGGTGATTTGAGGTCTGCAGGGGGATGAATGTAGTGCTAGATGGGAGAAAGAGATATATAAAAAATGTTACCAAGGACAGGACTTGATAACTGATTGAATGTGGGGTGAGAAAGAGAGAAGAGTTGAGAATGATACCTAAATTTCAAACATAGGACTAGGAGAATTGGTGCTACCTTAGATAGTAAAAGGGAGGGTAGTAAGAGAAGAAGTTTTAGAGTGAAAGATACTGACATCAGTTTTGGACATGCTCATTTAAGATGCCTACAAGACATCTAATTCTATAAGAATGTATGTGAAGAACCCATATAAGATTGCATGTTGTCTTGGGGAAGGAGGGGAGAGGGAAGGGAAGAAAATTTAAGACTGACAGAAGTGATTGTTGAAAACTGAAAACAAATTATTTTTAAAAAATAAAATTAAAAAAAGATATCTAATTCTAGATATGTACTTGGTAGTTGGACGTGTGAGCCTGGAAGTTACAGGAGGGGTTAGGACTAGATAAATGGATCTGAGCATCATCAGTATAGCAAAGACAACTAAAACTGAAACCTAGGGAGCTGCTGAAGATTGCCATCATTTAAAATGATCACTTTAAAAACTCTCTCACCTTTTAATTCTGCCCCCTTTGCATTCTTTCATTATTCCCCTAGTAATCCTTACCCTTGGGTAATTATCATCCAGAGGGCACCAAGAACAAACAGAGCACAGGATGGATTGGGTTACAGAGTGGCTTGAGGCAGAGAGATCACGATGTTATAAATTAAGTGGTCAAAAAAACCTTAGAGGTCACCTAACCCAATCTCTTCATTTTAGAAATGAATCAATGGAGGCCTAGAACTCACCCAAAGTCACATAAGGATATGTGGTATTTGTACCCAAGTATTCTGACTCCATGGGCAGTGCTTTTTGCCCCACACTCCAATGTCAATGACTTGATTCCCTTAAAAACCATTTAGGGAGAATACAGGTTTTATTCACTGTGCTATATTTAGAGAAAACCTGATTTCTAACACATTTTTCTCTTAGAGACATTGGGGGGAGGGAAAAAGAAGGTACCAACCATTTATTAAACATCTCTTATGTGCCAGACATTGCACTAGCTGATTTCCAAATTCCATCCTCAACCCTCTAAGGTAGATGTTGCTATTATCTTCATTTTACAAAGGAGGAAACTGAAACAGCTATCAGTTAATGGACTTGCCCAGGGTCTAACAGCTAATAGCCTGTCTGAGGCAGGCCAGATTTGAATTCACTTTGACCCAACTCCAAGCCTACCTCTCTGTGTCACTTACCTGCCACCTTCCATATTGGAAACAAAGAAGGGTAAAGGGAGGGAAAGAGAAGAGAGAAAGAAAGGATAGGAAAAATCATGAAAAAAATATTTTATTCCTCTACCTCCTCCCACCCCAAGCTCTGAAAATATATCTTTATCTTGGAGGATTCATGTAAATCTGTTACTTTGTAAAGAATCTTCTTAGAAAAATAGCGTTCTGTTATGAGGGACTTATATTGAAGAGATAGTTAGAAGAATGATTCCCTCCCCAAAATCCATAATTACCTGTTTTATATTATCTTGTTATGAGCCACTTAATCTTACTTTAAGTGTAAAGTTTTAGATTATCTTTGTTATGAGCTCTTTAATCTTATTTTAAATGTAAAACTTTTTTTTTCTGATAACCATAACTAGTTACTTTTTTCCCCTTCATCCCTTGCTACTTGGCATGTTATTCTCACTTACATTGTACCCCTTAGGGAATATTCTTCTGAGATTTACTTTCCATGTGACGCTAGTTTCACATTTTTACCCATAGGTCATCTTAGCCATTTATTTCAAATATACTTTTAAAATATCAAAAAAGAAAAAAAGTATTTCAAATATACTCTTTGCTGCTTTAGATTTTCTTTCTAAACAGTTCACTGATATCTTACATGATTCCATGCTGACTTAAGATTATAAGTTTAGAAGTAGAACTGATCTTGAAGGTCACTGAGTCCAACCCTTCCATTTTATAGATAAGGAAATTGAGGCCTCAAGTCACAAAGAGAAAAAGCAAAAGAGCACTCCAGGCGCATATGCCCATTTCACCCTTCTTTATAGAGGACTAATTAAGTTTATTTAGCCTGTAGAAAATACTTGATCTTTAACCCTTGGATATAATCCAATTAAATATTTGTAAACAAACCATCCATTTCGAGGTCAATGTCAATGATTTCTGAATTTTCAGATTTCCATGTGACCCATTACATATCATCATAGAATGTCAGCATTGGAAAAAGAACCTCAGAAGTCATATATTTCAGCCCATAAATGAACAAAAATCCTGTCTACATCACTGCCAAAAAATGGTCCTCTTGTCTCTGGCTGAAGACCTCAAGTGAGGGGAAATCTTTTTTTTCTTGAGATGATCTGTTTCATTTTCTGATAGTTCTAGGAGGTTTTTCCTCTTAAATCAAGTCTAAATGTATACCTTTACAACTTCTACCCATTTCTCCTGTGCAGAGGAAGGAGATATCATCTCATGTACAGAAATTTTCAAGTAGGTCAACTTGGCTGAAATGTAGACTATGTAGGGGAGAGCAATGTGTAAGGAAAATAGAGACAGAGACCTGACTGTGGAAGGTATTAAATAGCAATCTGAGAAATCTGTTTTTTCCCAGAGAGACAGGAAAGTAGAATGGCTGCTTCATCTCTAGAATGTATGAGAAAAGGGACAATGAGGTTTTGAAACTTGGAGATGTGGGGATGAGGGAGTTCATTTTGAATGACTTTAAATAAGATAATGAATATAAAGTCTTTTTCAAAATGTTTAGTTCTATATAAATCTCAATACTATTATTCTTATTGCTTTTATATGATTTTTCTACTCTGGTTCACTGGAGTTCGGATAAACATGGACCTTTGACAGTTGGCTCTGCAGTTATTCTTTCATGTTTGATGTTCTGTGGGCTATTGCACAGGGAGATAAAATGACTCTTATATAACTGAATCAGA
The DNA here is from genome assembly GCA_023548195.1 of Bettongia penicillata ogilbyi. NCBI lineage: Eukaryota > Metazoa > Chordata > Mammalia > Diprotodontia > Potoroidae > Bettongia > Bettongia penicillata. Next base: position 29,899,945 of record JAJHZJ010000314.1, on the reverse strand, counting down.
GTAGTGAAGTGTGTTTGTCCTTAGGCTCTTTGAAAGCAGTTAATAATAATACTAACACTAACATTGTTATTAATATGATATAAGTAATATATAACTAATAACACAAATAAAGTGGAATCATGGTAATCATATGGATATATTTCATTAGTATACTAACATAATAGTATGGTTATGATTTATGTTTTATTAATTTATAGTATATGTATATTTAGTATTATGTAGTATATTATAATTTATAATAGATAGTAAATAATTATAATTTATATTATTGCTTATTAAATTTAAGTATATAAATTATGATATGTAATAAATTATATACAAAACAATAAATAGAAGCCTTGCTGTAATGGTAAAAAAAAATGTTTGCAGATAGAATTCAGTGCTTGAAGAATCAAATTTGAAACAAATGCTCTAAAGGGTGTGTGAGAAAATTGCTTAAAAATGAATATAAGATGGTCCATAACAGTGACCACCCAATGGAGGTTAGGTAGCATACATTTGTGGGCCCAGCTCAATTTTGTGTTTTGTTACTTACTGCCTTATATTAGGAAAAAACAAGATGGGGAGAGTTTTCAAGCTCTGCCATTGAGCAAGGTGGAAACAGAAGAAAATCAAAGAGGTGGGGACATGTATGATTGTAACATCTGATTGCAAGGAAGGGAGATGGATAATGGACTAGGCAAACAGAGAGGAATTCAAGATAGATGGAATGAAGTTATTGTAAAGGTAAAGCAATAAGAAGAAATTGTGATCAGGGAGGAAACTTTCAGAATTCAGGATCTTGGAAAGTTAGACAGCTGCCTCTGCTGTACAACCTTAAGGTATTGTCATTCTTTTTAGGGACGAAAGAAATGGGTATTTTCAGAGAAAATCTAAACGCGCTGCAACATGCTAGATTATTTGAAAAAAACAATAACAACCACAGCCCTTTCAGGTTAAACACTTTCAGTGTTGGTTCTAGCTTTTCCCAGCTGTGTGACCCTAGGAAACACCTAACCTCTTAGGCCTCCCTTTCTTCATTGGTAAAGTGGTCTTTTTTAGCATTAAAATTCTGTGATTCTGTTGTTTTTTTTTTAGCACAACGCAAAACATCTGGATATTTAGAAACATCCATATGATTGAACTTTTCACTTTGCACCTGGGTGTTTCCCCCACTGTCTAGTGGAAGTGCTAATGAAGAATGAAATAGTAATGATTGCTTACATGGTGAAAAGGTAATTAGTCAGGGAAAGGAGGAGAGAAGCATGAGGTCTAGATAATTCATGAACGAGATAATCGTCTTCTAAATAATCAAGACTGTATTGTAAATGGATAGAAAGAAGTTATGAGCCCCTGGTCTCAGACCCAATAGCACTGGTAGCCTATAAAGGGGCTTCCTTCTGAGCAGCAAGCACATATGTAAACTGAAAGTATTGGTAAGCCTCACAAATGGAATTAAGTTGCTTTATCAGATGATTTTTTTTTCTGAACTAATTGTCCATTGTGCACATGAGGAAAGGGAATAACATGACTAGTATTCTTTTTGGTGTGTTTCCTTTACTTTTCCATAGTCAAAAAAAGGAATATTTCTAAGGAATGAGTTAACTTTATTAACATTTGCTATGATTTATTTTTTTCATTTTTGTGAATTAAATGCTGATGATGCAAAATTAAATTGTAATATTTCATTCATTTTTAGGGATGTAATTACATTGACTAATCTTTTAGTAATAAATGAAGATTTATGAGTTGGTTTGGGAGAGGGGAACAATCTGGAGGGAAAAAAATTTCAATATTAGAAAAGTTTTATTAAAAAAAGCATTGTTAAATCAGTATCTTGAGAATGCTTACAGAAAATCATAGTTTATCCTTTACAACATGGAAGTGAGGAGTTCATGATTATATAGCTTTAAATCTTTTTAAGAAGTAACATTCAGGTCTACAATCTACCAACTATGCTTCTCAAGTGGTAGTTATTAAATGCCTACTGTTTACATAACACCATGCTAAATTACAGCCCTAAATGACAACTGTGGACATCTTGCCCTTTTACAATCTTATTACACAGAAATTATCATTAAATTATTTTATCTGTAATAAATTGGCAACAGTGATATATGGGGTATTGATTAGCTTTCTTCAGGGTCCTAAGTCACAATTAGAGCCTCCTTTTGACCTCTTCCTATTCTCTTGCCTATAATTAAAATGTTGTTTAGGAAAGAATGTTCTATCCTTTGTCCCATTAAATAGCATCCACCTGGTAGTGAATGTGGATCCCTTGTTCAGGTAGACTCAGCACATAGCAACAATTCATATAGTCAAAACTGTATGCAAAAACAAAACAAAATTTTGGTTTCACTGGACTCTAATGGTCCATGATCATTCTTTCTGTTCTTGCAATTCTTAAACAGCATAAAGAGATCCTGATAAAATGTAGGGGGTTGATAACCTACAGTTATCCCTCTTCCATAATACGTAATTGATATAGCTCCCCATTCTAAATCTATGATCAATATGACCTCAATTTTTGAGTGTACTCAGGAGCTTTCACAGACTCAATCTGGGTTTATTCAGGATTTCTTGTCCTATCTGTACCTGGATGACGCCTATCTGTCAATCAGTTAAAAACCATTAATTGTCAGGCCCTGTGCTAAATTCTCAAGACACAAAGAATGAAACAATCCCTACTTTTATTTTTTAATGAGGGAGACCTTAGCACATATATAAATACCTAGATAATAAAAACAAAGATAACAAATACAAAAACATGCAGTGTAGTTAAGTACAAGGGAGGGAAAAAGGAAGGACACTCACAGTTGGACTCAGGAAAGGCGTCACTAAAAGGGGACGCTTGAATTGAAAGAGGAGATTCTATTAGGCAGTGGTAAGAAGGAAGTGCATTCCAGCTATGGAAGATGGAGAACTTGCTAAATCGGGGAGTAGGGAGATGAAATGCCAAATAGGAGGAATTTTAAAATGACTGCTCTGGCTGGATTAAAAAGTGTGAAAGTGGGAGCAATGGCCCAACCGAAAGGCAAGGGCCACATTGTAAAGGGCTTAGAAGGCTAAAGATAGCAGTTTATATTTGATCCTAGAAGCAAAGGAAAGCCGTTGTGAATTATCTTTCTCTTCCTGATCTCTTATCCATCCCAACCTAACACTTAAAATACTTGAGAATGTCTTTAAATAACACTGTTTTTAACTGTAGGATGCCCCCAGGTACACCATCTTCCATATACAGGACTGACTATTTTGCAAGGTCCTGGACAGCTTTCATGAATAATTGTGAGATGGTCCAAATTTCCAACACAGACCCATAAAATTAATAAACTATTCTGCCAATGAAAGTAGGCAGATGAAGGCCATGGTATTTAACAGTAGCCAGGCAACTTAGGTTGTACCAGAGGGAAAAAACCGTTCTTCAAGGCCTTGAGTTCATGTTGATTAATTTCTAATTTGGGTCCAATTTTTATCACTGTCTTGCTCTTTTTTTCTTTCTTCCTCACAATAAAAGATTCTGTCACTTTATATCCACTTTTTCAATTTTTTTTAGCTTCCATCCCTGCCTGTCTTTCATATATAATCTATCAGACATCATATTAAATTTTGTGTCAAAGGGGATGGTGATTATGAATTTTTTTTAATCAAAGCAAGCAGCAAAAGGCAGAAAGAGACAGCAAGAAGGAATTACAGAAATCCTTTACTTGCTCCTATTCAAAAACCCGAGTCTGCCTTATCATGTTGTCTAGATTTCTTAGAAACCGGTCACGGAGTTTATCAGTCTTGTTGGTGAATACAAAATCCCTTCAAAAGCAAATTCAAGTTCTCCTAGGACGACATCCTAGGGTCACAGTTCCAAAGATGGTGTTGGTTCAGTTTTTCCCAAGCACTCTGGTTTCTTTTATAATTCATTTTCAGTGACTAAAGCTATAGCCCCAGGATCTCTTTATAAGAGCTAATGATAGTAACTGAGGTTGCAAATGGACAATTATTTAATACTCTCAATGAACAGAGTTGTATTCTAGCTTCAAGTGCTCCAGCTATCCACAGGCACTAAATACCCCATACCTGTGGTCGGGGGACAGCAGATTATTATTGAGAAGACAGGACTGCAGGGCAAAGGTCACCAGTTTAGCTGACCCTCCTTTAATTTGTCTAAGTGCCTCCTTAAAACATTGAAACTTTAGGCACATTAAAGACCTGATGTGGGCATTTCCAAAGCAGAAAGGGTAAATGACAAGCAGCAGTGTGTTTTTTCCTGCCCTCAAAAGGACTCATGTGAAATTTGTGGAACTTATTGGATGCATACCCATTTTACTATGGAAGAAGTTAATTAAATATGTGTACACTGAACCAGTTATGATTGAAAATAGTAGTGGGGATAGCAGGGAGTAGAATGGGACAGCTATGAACTAGATTAAGAGTGTTGCTGAAAATGTACCATGTAGTTTCAAAGATATGTTGACTCAACTTCTCCCAAGTAAATGATCATACTATATCACTGAGGAAGAAGAAGCTATAACAGCAAATGACAGATCTAGCCGATGATGAGATCTCAGCCAGCACCTCAGCCTACGCAGAACTAGCAGATTATAGTTTTGAGTTCTCAGCAGAGAAACACTAAATAAAAACTGGAAAGCATAAAGGACAAACACCACCTTGGAAGCTCAGAAGGGTAGCAACTGTGCGGATAGAATCAATGCAATCACGCATTTCTTTTACTTAGGAAAGTTTTTGTATCCTTTTTTGCATAAAATTTAAAGAGGTAAAAGGTAAGCTACAGACAGATAAAATTTGAAATTAGAACCTAGACTCATACCTCTGTATGAATATTGGGAATTTACCTAACAGGTAGGTAAGAGAGGTAGGTGGAGGAGAGGGGAGTTCAGTTAGGTGGCCTGGGGTCTCTAAGACTCATCTTCCTGAGTTCATATATGACCTTAGACACTTTCTAGCTGTGTGACCCTGAGCAAGTCACTTTAATCCTATTGCCCCAGTTTCCTCATCTGAAATGAACTGGAGAAGGAAATGGCAAAAATACTGTCAAGGAAACTCTAAGTGGAATCACAAAGAATTGGACACAACTGAAATGACCCAACAAAGAACAACCTAATTGGGAGCTCTGAGCTGTTGTAATTATATTACTAATATTTTGTCTCTTATGAAATATTAAATCAGAGAAAAGGTTCTGCAAGATCAGAGGTCCATTACATTACCCCAGACTTAAAGTGAGCTAAGTATTATAAAACGGTGTGGCTAATCTTTGCACTTTACAAACCTTAAAGTATCCTATAAATTGGGTCTTCTTAAAGCTAGAAACGACTTGGGCCAACTCCCTCAATTTACACAGGGAGGGAGGGAGAGAAAGAGGGAGGAAGGAAGAAAGGAGGGAAGGATAGAAAGAAGGAAAAAAGGAAGGAAGGAAGAAAAAAGGAAGGAAGGAAGGAAGGAAGATTATAGGCAGATAGATATCATTAGAAGGTTGCAAAGATGCAGTTAGAGATATTGTAAAGTCAATATTACATAGAAATTTTAAGTTTTAAAAAATCATAGGGCTATATAGGATGTGGTTCTTATTTGTCTTGTTTTTCATAAGGTAAATTAAAGAATTAATATGATGGTGGCACCCTGATATTGACTATTTGTTGTAAGAGACTACCGATGGTTTGTTGGATTTTAAGATGTTGTGTGACCTCCCCTTGTTTGTGCTTTCAGTCAACTTTGGCTTCTTCTGTTTCCTTTGATATGTAGCAAATGTTTGAAAAAGGAAGGCTATTGCTAAGGAAAATGGACAGTGTTTTCAAAGTATCTAGAAATCTAAACCTGTATGTACCAAGATATAATTTCAATTTCAATTCAGTTTAATTCAGTAAAGATTTCTTAAGGGTCTGCTATGGGCCAGGCACTGTGCTAGGCACTGGAGATATAAATAAGAAAAAGAAATGCAGTTTCTGCCCTCAGTAAGCTTATGATCTAATGGGGGAAGAGAACATAGAAAAGGAAGCTAAAAGGGGGAAAGCGGTGGAAATAGGGAGAGTGAGGCAGGGAATACTCAGCAGGGAGCATGATGTTCTATGGAGGTGAAATCAAGTGGAGCTTGATGGAAAATAGAGAGCTATTTGGAAAGTTCAGATCCCAGCCTTCTCTATCAGAAGTCTTTGGCAGTTTAGCACTGTGCTCTCCAGTCCTTCACTGAGGGAAGAGACAATTGGGGCTGAGAAGGCAGTGAGTGTCAAAAGCATAGTAGTGAGATTTCAGGTGATCGTCCTATTCCCTGTAAGGTGACTGATGGAAAATGGAGATATCAGGTGGGATTGAGGATAGAAATGAAACATCTATCTGTTCTCACAATTGTTATCTTTCATTAAAGTTTTTGTTGTACCCTAAAATTAAATGATACTATTATGTTCTAATTCTATGTTAGAATTTAATTATAACTATATTTTAAGGATCAGTCAATTCAGTTAGAATTTTAGTTAGAATTCATAGTTTGAATAAATGAATCATTGGAAATGTTTAAGTTCTGGAATATTTTTATATATTTTTCCACTATAGTCATTTATTATAAAGAGCTTTAAATACTGTAAAGAAAAAGAAAAAAGTTGTTTTTTTTTTAATGGCCCCACAAACAGGAAATTAAAAACTGACTTATTTAGTTCTATGTGAGTTGCACACAATGGAAATCAGTAGGCTCTAGACCATGAAAAAATATTATCTTTCCAGAAGTAAATAAATATGTTTCTTTTTGATTTTTTTTGGTCATGGGAAAAGGAAAAAGGCTGGTGGAATCATCATAGAACATTACTGAGAATGTTTGTAGTCTGAGTTCTTTGACTATTGGATGAATAAGCAGAGATTAATATCTATTTCCGATTTTTTTTGAAACTGTGGTACATTTTAGGAAAGAGATTTCTAGTTTTGCTTCATTGGACAAGAAAGCTTTATTTTGTTCTGTAAGGTTAACTATGGGAACAGATCCCTGCTGGGAGATGGTGGAACACAAGACATAAAGAGGAAAGTAGAGAATGCTCTGTTAGTTTTCAGGCTTGTCAGGTCACAGGGCACTTGGGGCATGAAGATGAGGGGAAGAGTTTTAAATCAGCTGTGAAATTATATTGGTAGCTAGTGTAGAGTGAAAAATTGGGGTGATGTTTTCTTAGTAATTTTCTAGAATTGACAAACAGGAATTTGTATTACAGCCTAGATGGGAAGAAGGCATATATCTTAGGACACCTCCATCTATGCCATAAAGGTCAAAGTCATTTGACCAGGCAGAGATAAGCCCTTAGATTATCATGAATTCTTAAAAATAGCAAAGAATCAAGAATCTATCATGGTCTGAATTTTCATTTGGTTTCAGAGGTATCTAAGAATAGGCATCCCAACAGTTGTGGGATCAAAAATAATAAATCTTCAATAGTACTCTGTTGTCCTGAGGTACTGTGGTATACTGGAAAGAACACTGGATCTACTCAAAAGACTGGGTTCAGTCCTATTTCTGATACTTCTTACCTTTGTGATTTTGGGCAAATTCATCTTGAACATGTTTTCTCAAAATTCAGAATTGGATGTGGTTGTCTCTCAGGTACCTCATAGCTTTCTTTTTATCATTGATGATTCTGTTAACTTAAGTAGCCTGAACGCATGATCTATTTACTCAGTTGTTTGATCCTAAGACTTTCCAGTGCCTTTGACACTTTGCCAGTAATCTATGATGACATTCATCATTTCTTAAACAGGTACTTTGCATATAGGCATCAGGAGGTGGCATAGTTGATAGAACATGTGACCTGGAATCAGTAAGACCTGACTTCAAATCCAGACTCAGATACTTACTAGCTGTGTGACCCTGAATAAATAAATGAACCTCTGTCTGCCTGTTCCCCCAGCTGTAAAATGAGGATAATTATAGCTTCTACTTCTTAGGATTGTTGTGAGAATCAAATAAAATATTTTGGTAAAGTGCTTAGCAGTGCCTGACATTTAGTGGGCCCTTAATAAATACTTATTTCCTTCCTCTTATTCTTTCCCATGCATTGACTCATACCAGAAGAGACAAAGTATGCTTTAGTGAATCATAGATGAAAAAAATCAGTTTGTTCTGGGTTAGCCAGGGAATGATTTGGGTATTTGAGGTAGACATTGAAATGTGGGTAGGACGGATGCAGACAAGTGGTGAAAGAAGGATACCGTTGAGTTGAAAAGGAAGAGTGTGTATAAATAGGCAATAGAAGAAAGCCACTAGACATTTTTAGGACATAGTGAATTGACTCTGTGGTTTAGGATAGAAGTTTTCATAGCAGGGTAATTGAAGATTAGAAAGGTAGATTAGCAAATGTCTTTCTAAGGATTTTTGCTTTATTCTGTAGTGGACAGGGAGCCATTAAAGTGTTTTGTTTGACTGTTTGGTTTAACATCAGTCAACAAAACAAGTGTCTGTTGTTTATTCACCTGCCATATGCCAGGAACTATACTAGATGCTAGGGATATACAGACAATGATGAAATAGCCTCCCCTCCCCCCCCAGAGCTTATATTCTATCCAGGAATATGTGAGTATGTGTGTGTTTATATGTGTGTATGTATATATTTAATACACAAACATATATTTGTGTGTACACATATGTATACATGAAATATATTTTAAAATCTAAAGTAATTGAGAGACAAGGGAATGGTTTCAACATCTCTGGGATCAGTCAGGGCCTTATACAGAAGTTGGCACTGGAACTGAGCAAATTAAACTGGGGATCCTAAGAGGCAGAGGTGGGAATTGAAGGCTGTGCTTAAGAAAGATGTACCTTGCAGGACAGAACAGAGGAAGGAAATACTGGAGGCCTGGACACCTATGTTATTTTGAAACTTTTAGATACATGATAAAAAGATCCTGAATGAATATGGTGGCAGTGAGAAAGGAATGAAGGAATAATAGATGGAAGAGACACTGTGAAGAAAATCAACAGGATTTCATGGCTCTCTCTTTGAAAAGTCTTCTGGTTTGGGAATGGTTCCGGCCCCTTTATGTAAGTGAAGGTGGGGCAGGGAACCTACCATTGCCAGAAAACTCTGCAGTTGAGACTCTGGAGCTCTTATCAAATAAATACTTAGAAATGGTCTGACACAATTCAGATGCAAAGCAAGAAGTCATATGACATATGTAGAAGGGAGTTAAATTGGATTTGGAGTGTTTGAAATGGAAGAAGACAAGCCATGTAGGGATGCCACCAACCCAGGAAATGTTAAATTTACTTGAATCTCCAGTGAGGCTTAACAGTAAAGCTAGTGGCCTGATTATTTCTGAAATCTGTTAAATGAAGTTTCACCAGATCACAGACACATGTGAGTTTTAGAGAAAAATAGCCCTCCTAACCAGAGGAGGTCATTAAATAGGGCTTCAGTTTTTTCCATGCTAATAAGATTTAAACTTTCCTTTTTCTTTGAATATTTTCCATGTGAGATGGTTTGAGAGGCATGAATACATTTAATTCGTATAAATTTTGTATCTCCTTGTACATGTATATAGTATTTCCCTATAGAATGCAAACTCCACATGCAAGAACAGATTGTATTTTTGTTTTGTATCTCCAGTGCCTATCATAGTGCATGACAATAAATAAAAATGACTAATAAATAGTTAATAAGTGCTGGATGGTTGATCAGTCAATATCATATTTGTGAATATTATCTTCTTGTGTTTGTTTTAAAGACTGTTATTTCATGGAAATATACAGTTTCATTGCAACTTGTTAATATGTCCAACTATAGTTTAAATATAATTTACATTTATATAAAAATTGCTTAATATAGGAACCAATTTTATAAATGTTCCTTAGTTGTTTTAAAAGCAGAGGACTGTGCTAAATGCTGTCCATTTGATCAGCTTGTTGAAAACTATCTGGGCTGATTTTAATGTAAAATTAATAATGAGAAGAATATATATTTTCCACATTCATAAAACAACACAGAAATCTTTTTTAAAAAGAATTTCACTGTAATAGGACCCAATAGGCAAGACTGAAAGTTGATGATGTAGATTTCCTTAGGTTTCCTTATTATAGAATCAATTAGCATGAGGCATTTCAAAGGATCACAAAATTTCATAGTTTCAAGAAACCTCCCCAGTTATTTAGTATAGAAGTTCCCAATCTAGGGTACAAATACCACTAGGAGATATGAGAAGTTCATCGGGGGAAGTATAAGGAATACTTGGAAAATGACTATTGGAATATTGTAATTTATTTGACTGAATTCTGATAGACATTTAGCAACTTCATGATACTCTACAATGCTATATATTGTGTTTTCCTCTTAGGAAAACAAATTAATCTCTTTATTTTACTTCTTATGTATATATGTGTGGTAAAGCCTAGAATTCAGGATTTTTTTTTTCCTATTTCCTATTAGATTGGATACATGGAAAGATTTTAAGCCAAAATGTATGGAGAAGGTATGTAAGGATGGAAGTCCCCAATCTAGTACTAGATTAAAGAATTCACTGGAATAAAGAATTCAAATTATGACTTAACTGACACATTGCATTCTTAGAAATTTTTAACACATTTCTTTGGAATAATTTAAAGCTTCTCCAGATACTATTGACTAATCTTTTGAATGCCCCCTGGAAAATTGCATTGGCCTCAGTTACCTAGCTAATGAACACCTGAACAATTCTTGACCAAGATGAAAATGAAATGTTGGTCCTTGATCTCTTTTCCCCAGAGAAAAGCACTCAGGAGATCATTGATAAGCACTGTCAATTGTCTTTCTGTAGATGGCAATCCCTGTTTCTACTTTGAGTTAAATGAAAAAAGCAAGCCATTTGATGGCTCGTAGTGGCAATAGGGAGAGAAGGGGGAGGTCCCAAAAATATAAGTTTGGGCATTAGTTTCGGCTCAGAAGATGAGGGACATTTCTTCTGAGATGGGAGGGAAGGACAGTCTAATGAGGGAAATGAAGTTGATTAATTAAATTGTTAAATTGAGTTGAATGACTACTGGGTCATAATTATAACTCTCTAAAGGATACTCTGGCTAAGAAGAGAAAAAGGGGCAGAAAAGGTAAGTGTTATTAAGGAAAATTCAGTGACCATCCTGTGTGTCCTTAGAGGTATTCTATAATAATTTCTGTAAGTGAATCATGACATATATGGATTGGTTGAAGGAAATCGAGCTATATGTGATAGAGTTGTTGGACTTACTCCATCTGGCTGGCTCACTAGGAAGAGCCAGGAATAATGGGTGGAAATTGAAAGAGGCAAATATAAATTTGAGTGAGAAAAACTCCCCAATAATTTGAACTTTGCAAAAGTAGAATGGGCTATGGCAAGAGGATACCTTTCTCCCTCTCCTCAGCTGTCTTCAAGCAGTGATATGTTATAGAAGGGACCCTTTCATGTAAAGGGCTAGACTGGATAGCTGATGAAGTACCTTCCAACTTAGAAATTCTGTGTTTTGTGATTCTTCACGTAGCTCAAGGTTATATTAGGGTTTTTTGTTTGTTCTTTGTGGGGTTTTTTGGTCACATCACATTTTTGATTCATGTTGAGCTTTCAGACCACTGAAACTCCCAGAACTTTCTTCAGGACAACTATTGTCTAACTGTGCCTCATCCTTCTTATTCTAATGAAGGTGATTTTTTTTTTACCAAAATATAAGACTTTACATTTATCCCTTGTGAATTCCATCCTATTAGATTCAACCTAGTCCTCTAGTCTCTTAAGATTCTTTTTAATCCTGATACTTTGAGTTGTGATTTTTATATTCTAGATGTCAGCACCCTTCCCAGATTTCTCTATAGATGTGAGGAGGATTCCATCTCTGCCTTTTTTAAAGTCACTAATAAAAATGTTAAACATCACTGAATCAAACACAAATGCCTGTTATTCCATTAGAGACCACCTACCATGATGACATGACCATCACTTCTCTTCCAGTCTGGCAATCCAATGAGTTCTAAATCCATTTATATTCTCACTCAATCCCTAGACCTCCACAAGAATAGTATGAGTTACTTTTCCAGGAGCTTACTTAAAATATAAGTGAGCTATCTTTTCACTTCATCCATTAGGTTAGGAATCTTATGTTAAGAGTTAATACTGCTACTACTGTTAATAATAGCTAACATTTATATTGTGTTAAGTTTGCTAAGTGTTCTACAAATATGATCTCATTTGATTCTCAGAATAGCCCTTCAAAGTAAGTGCTATCATTGCCCCATTTTACAGTTGAGGAAATTGAGGCAGAGATTTTTGCATGACTTACCTAAGCTCACATAGCTAATAAGTGTCTGAGAACAGATTTGAACTCAGGCCTTCCTGACTCCAGGTCCAGTGCTCTATTCATTGTATCACCCAGCTGCCTAGCCTCTTATGAAAGCTAGCCTTGGTCTCTTATGAAATGTTCTTTTGGATGCCATACTGGCTCATGGTAATTACCACTTCCCTCTCTAGATGTTAGCCAACAGTCTCTTGAATGATACATCTTGGAATTTCCCTGGGGAATTGAAATCAAGTTCATTGTCATAGAGTCTATAATCTCTGTTCTCTTAGTCTTTTTTCTGAGAATAGGGACATTTATCTTCTCCAATCAGGTAGTCCCTCTCCTATTTTCCAAGATCTTTCAAATAACACTGGTGGTGGCTCAGCAATCATATCTACCAGTTCTTTGAGCACACGAGGTTGTTATTCACCCAGGCCAGGGCATTTGCTACCATACCTAAAAGGTCTACTTTATCTTACAGTTAAATTCCCTGTTAGTCATAAAGGTCATTCACCTTTGTAGAGAAAACAAAATGAGAACTGAGTAGTTGAGCTTTCTCCCTGTTATCAAGTATCATTGTCTCATTCACTCAATGAAAAGGTCCTACCCAGGAGTGTCCTAGAAAATATTTAACAAACAGCTTCACAAAATGTTTGCATGAAATACTTTAGGCTTTTTTGCATTATTGCTTTTTTCTCTATTACTTTATTAAAGTCTAGACAATGAACAAAACAATCACACCTTGATTTGTAGCTCTTGTCGATTCCCATAGTGTGAAGGCTCACACTGAAAATTTAACAGTGTGTGAGTCTTGTTAAGCAGGGTCCAGCCCACATCTCCATTCTTTGATCCTTCTTTTTCTCCTGACATTGCTTTTAAAGAAACACCATCCCCAAAAAACCCTAAAGTCTTTTTTTGCTGACTTTACCTCCTCTTATTGGCTTCAACTCTTTCTAGGCTTTAATATTTGTATCAGTGAACTTGTCTTCTCCAGAATGCTTGTTGCACATCCTTCTTTCTAGAGAAGCTCAGTGATGTCACCAGGATGATGTCTTTACTTGCCTGTGGATTGGATTTAAGCGAGGCAGAACTGCACAAAGTCATAAGCCTCATTCTTTCCTTTAATCATTAAAGTTCAGTGGCAAGACAAAAGTCAAGTCAACTGGCAATGGTCCAAGATGAAATGGGTGACATTAGCCTTTCCAAATTAAGGTCTTCCGCACATCTCAGTTTGTCTGAGCAACACCCATTCAATGACTAAGAGCTGGGTAAAAATTGATACAAAACATGGACCAATTTGCCATTATAAAACTTACAATCTGGGAGGGAAAGACCCTTAGAGTTTCCAGCCAGAATAGAAAATAATTGCTATTTACACTTATTCTAAGCCATTAAAATCTAAACAATGAGCAACAGAGACTTGGGTTGGGGGCTATAACATAAACATAGACATCAGGGAATTCTCTCCAGGAATCACCAAGCCACATTGTGGAACCACATGGTTCCACATTTATTTTCTTCAGCTGACTGTTCTCTTTGACAAGACAATCAGTTCTGCAGTCATGGTATAATGGCCAGTTCAGATCAAAAAACCCACTGGTTCTGTTTGATCACAGCTCAGTTCACAATAAGTCTCCAACAGGTTTCTGTGGGTTGCCTACGTTGTACCACATCAGGTTTTCAGCACAAATAAAAGCCTAGATTGAATGTCTAAATGTTCTAATATTTAACACTCTTTGAAGTCTTTTAGTGCAATTTTCTGTCTTGCTGTGTAATCACTGAATGAATGAATGAAACAAAAAATATTTACTAAGCATTTACTACATACAAAGCATTGCTCAAGAATGACCTTCCAACTTTTCCTTCACTGATGTCACTGAATACTTTTCCTTTATATGAAGGACATTCTGTTTCCCACCTCCATGCTTTTGCTTAGGTTGCCCTCTTAACACGCTTCTTCTAATTCTTGAAATGCCTAACTCCCCTCAAAGTTCAGTTAAGGTACCCTCTCCTACAAAAGGCCTTACCTGATTCTCCAAGTGTCTGTCTGATGTGTCTCTGACAGAGCCCACCAGGCAGTTGTTGGAAGGTGGAAGAGTTACATTCAGAGAGAAAGATAGCAGTAATTAAGTGCCTAAGATCAGTACTGATGGTGTCTGAGTTCTGACCTACAGGGTGTTATCCAAGGGAAAATAAAAAGACCAAAGCAAAATAGTTGGGGAAATATCCACATGACAAGCCTACATACAAGCAAAAGTTGAATTCCCAGGAAGCAAGATGAATGGGTCACAAGAAAATTCATGGCAGGAGAGTGAAAGGCCCCAGATAGCACAATTTGAACAAGGAAGTCAACACCAGCCTACACTTGGACATAGAGCACATCACGCCATACCTTTCTTCTTTGAACCCTTCCTTCCCAAGATGCAGCATGCCATTGAGGAATAGAGAGCTGGACTTTTGGAGGGAGGAAGACACTGGTGACTTAGTAACTGTTCTAGAGAAGCCCCTTAATCTCTCAGGGTCTCAGTCTTTCATCTGCAAAATGAGGAAGTTGAAGAGAATGACCTGTGATATGCCTTTTGGCTCTAAATTTTATATTCTTTCTAATTAATGCAGTAGAGCCATAAACTGGTTTGGCCATTTAGGAGTTAAAAATGCTTCCATAGTTGCCTTATTTAACCCAGGAGTAGCTGAGGAAGAATCTGATGCATCAGACAGTTGTCTCCTGATCTAGAATTCAATCATTGAGCAGTTTATTTAGCCCTTGCCCCATGGCCTCCCCAAAAGCGTATATCCCCTAATACAATTAAATCTGGATCAGCCTTTGGAGAGGCTGTAATATCATGGTAATTTGACAATGTCGCTGGACTAGCATCTCATGTTCTTCTGAGCATATTTCTCTTCTGTTCCATGCCTGTATGTTTGATTGATTTATTTATGTTGATAACGTCTGGTTTTTTTCTGGTCATATTTTTTTCATTGGGAAGATGTTTCATGCATTAGGTGGATGACATCATCTCATATCCATCTGCATTAGAACTAAGGAAATTTTATTTCAGAGTGACAAAAGCAAACTCAGGTTTCTTTCTAGAACAATAACAAAAAACTTTCTAAAGGTGAATAGTAAAGTAAATACATTATACTGCTACTCCCATGTGCATGTGACCATTAATACTTTATCCACCTGAAAGCTCACAAAGCTTGACATGGAAATTATGATAAGAAAAAACAGCAAAGGGTGGAAAATTTCTTAAATTATTTAAAGATTTTTTTTTCCTGCTTGAATAACGGGGGAGAAGGTTATAAGTCATGGCATTCTGCATAGCTTGTCTTTATCAAAATAAGGAATCTTTTTATTAAGGCATCCCAGAAAGGATAGATTTTATGGATTGATGGTACTGTGTTTAATATGTCCATATCCATCTAGATTGACAGTTCCCACAGACATGAATTTCCCAAGAGAGACAGTGTTACTGGTGTCAGAGGATGGCATCATTTACTTCAATGTTCCATTATTAAATTGATAACAAGATAATTCCTTTGCTTCTCGGAGACATGACAGGGTTTACAATGGTTAACTCACTTATTGCCTGGGATTTGATGTTCTAGGTGGGTTGTTTTGTTTGTTTGTTTTTAATAAGAAGTATATTTGTATTTTAATATTGCAAAAATTTCAGTGAAAATAACACCAACATAAAACAAGATCAGATTTCCAGGGAACACAATGCAGGTCTTTAAAGGCAATTTGCAGACATTTTCTTCTGTCTTTGACTAAGTTTAAATAGAATGTACATCCTTCTCCTTTCACCACCCTCCTCTCCCCCTCCACACTTCCTCCAACCAATATCCTCCTCTCAGATTAGAGACAGATGTTGAAATGTTGTATTTGGTGAAACAGTTTTATACATATGTTCCTCTTAGCATTTGAGGAAATGATCTCTTAGAGACAATACACTGATCTCAGCCTTGGAAACTAGCCAGATATCTAATTATGCAATGGATTTAATTAACATTAGGTAATCAGGTTTTCTGTAGTCACTTTCAGTTTAAGAATAAATGAAAGTACCAAAGCAAAGAAAAAAGAAGAAAAATAATGTTCCTGTGTAGATTACTTTTCGTATGAAGAAGCAACTCCAGGGACAGGGAGCAAACTAAGCAGGAAGGAGCTTGAGCTATCATTATTGGCTGTGAATATATATATATATATATATATATATATATATATATATATACACACACACACACACACATACACATATACATTTGCGTATGTGTGTGTTATTTTCACATTCGTTTAAAACAGTACACATTAGTTGTCAAACTCCTCGGTAACTTCATGGGTTCCCTAATGAGTTCCTGGTAGATTTTTTTTCTATTTTTGCCAAGAATAATATAGAGTTTTCTGACCACAAGAAATGCCAGTTGCTGACTACTGAAGCTGTACTTCAAGAGAAATACTATGCCAGGGGCTGCAAAGCATTCTGGGGCCTAGTTCTAGTGGAAAGATGTCACTCTGCACCCAGGAGCAACAGCAAAATAAAATTTTCTGAGTTAAAAAATGAGCAGATTGCACAAGCCTGATAGCTATCAGATAAGGCAACTCAGAAATCGAACAAGTGATTTTGGAAGGGTGAGCCACGGTGTGCATTCCCTTCACACATTTCAAATTGCTGCTTTACATGAACTGTTGACAAGACAATAAGGTTCGTGGGCTGCAATGCATGACTGAGAGACCAATTCATGTGAATTCACTGCTTTTAGGAAGATGGAGTGACACGATTTAAAGTACTTTCAGAGCTACTGGAAACTATATTGTCCTCTTTTTAAATCATTCTGATACTAAGCCATGTTTGCAAGGGTCTCTTGTAAACTGAAAATGTCTTGAATGATTCAGTGCCAAACTCCACTAAAGCAATGCTAAAAAACTGTGTGATCCTTAACCATTCGGGCAAAAACCCCCACCAGACCTGAATTCGGAAGACATGAGCCTTCTGAGGCACAGGACCCTTGACCTGAGTTCTAGAGTCAGTGTAATCTAGTGGAGAACAGCATGCTGAAGAGACCCGAAGACTGTACATTGACCCCCAACATAGCTGTTTAGCTTCTTGTCTCATCCCAGTAAACTGTGAGCTCCCTGAAGACAAGAATTGCCAAAAAGATTACTCTTTTTTCATATCCCAGTGCTTAGCATAGTACATGGCACATAGTAGGTGCTTAATAGGTCTTGCTATTTTCAAGTAAAGATAGATTGCCGGATCATTCTATATCAGTAAATTTCTTAAGCCACGTAATGAACAATCAGAGTTCATGTGTCTCCAGTAACCTTGATACCTTTGGACCTACCAATCTAGAACAATACATCAATCAATATTTATGAAGTATCACCCTGTGGCAAATATTGTGCTAAGCATTTTGTAAACTTATCATGTCATTTGATCCTCATAGCAATCCCCTATGTAATCATTTACTTTCCTTTAAATGAAAGTATCTCTTAGATTTCTCAGAAACATCATCTTCATTATCATCATAAAATATATAATTATATACATATATTATATATACATTTTAAGTGTCTGAGAAACTGACATATTTTATTATATGTATGATTCATATAGATTTAAATTGTCTGCGAGACTCTATCTACATCTATCATCTTCCCATTATTGTGGGCAATACAGGGTTATACAAATCATTGTGTAGCATACTATTTTGATATACTAGGTAAATTGCTAGAGATGACCTGGCCATTCTATGAAAGAAGGGGCTTTGACCTAAATGTTTTCAAAGGGACCAAATTTATGTGCATACCATGTTTTGTTTTGTTTTATTGTCCAGCTTTCCAAATTGTTTGATAAGTGGTTTATGCAGTTCATTGGATCTTGCAGATTGAAGTGACTGGCATATTTAATTTGGATTGAGGCAATGGGTTATGATCAGAGTTGCATACTAGTATAGTAAGTAGAAAGAATTCTGTAATTATTTAGTAGTCTTGCTTTTCTAACAGAATAGGAACAGTGTTGAACAAGTCATACGTTCTTTTCAGGTCTCAGCTTCCTTATATTTAAAATGAGGGAGTTGGACCAGGTGATATCTAAAGTCAAGTTCTATGGATTCGATGCTCTTTATAAGTATATAGAGATGAGTTGAAAAGTGGGTAACTAGTTTTAGTGTGGCCAAATGATGATATACATAGGAAAAAATAATACAAGTTATAAATATTAAATGAAGAGCTCTGAAATACCCATTGTGATCCGGTAAAAGCATATGGAAACCATTGAAGATTGTACAAGAGGCTATTCAAATAAATTAAATCAAACAAATGTTGATAAGTACCTACCATGTACACTTAGTGCTGTGTCATAAATACTGGGGATATAAGTACAATGAAAGACAGTCCTTACTCTCTACCAGCTTAAATCCTGCTGAGGTTAAAACACTTAGATAAATACAAGCTTATTTGAGGAGGAAGAGAGCTCATAGCTATAAGGAACAAGAACAACTTCACAAAGGGTTGAGTACCTGAGCTGACTCTTGAAGGAAGCTGTCAAGTCAAAAGTCCAGGCAACAAGCGTTTGCAAGCACTTACCGTATGCCAAGCTGGGACAGCTAGGTGGCACAGTGTAGAGAGAGTTGGGCCTGGAGTCGGGAAGACTTGTTTTCCTGAATTCAAATCTTTCCTCTAACATTGACTAGCACTATGACCTTGAGCAAGTCATTTAACTGCTTCAATTTCCTCATCTGTAAAATGAGCTAGAGAAAGAAATGGCAAACCACTCCAGTATCTTTGCCAAAAGAACCCTAAATAGTGTCAGTAAGAGTCAGACATGACTGAAAATGACTGGAAAATGTGCCAAGCACTGTGTTAAGCAGTGGAAATACAGTGCAAGCCAAAAGAATGACAGTCTGCCTTCAAAAACATTATATACAGTAGGGAAAAGAACACATAAAAAGAAATTGAAAGAGGATGGAGAAGAAGGTACTAGGCCTGGGAGGTGGATGAAGTGCAGAGGAGTGCAGCTTGATGGGAAATGAAGCTAAGAATAATCAAAGACTGGGGAAGTAAGGGGTATGTTCCAAATACATGCAGGTGAAAAGGAATAAATAGGTGGGAGATGGATTGCCAAGTTTAACAAACGAGGGGATCAATTATCTGGGATGTAAAGTGAATGAAGATAAAAAGAAGTTATATAAATAAATCCACAGATATTTTATCACTAAATGAAAAATTGAGAAGTGTATATTTTATCCCAGGGGCCACTATATAGGGAGCCACTAAATCTTCTTAGCAGAAGAATGACATGGTAGGAATTATATTTTAGAAATACCAATTTGGTAGCTCTGTGGGAGATAGATTGGAGAGAGGACAGATTAGGAAGTCCAACTGGAAATTTATTATAATAGTCTCAGTGACCTGAGTCAGAGTAATGGCCTTGAAAATAAAGGGAAAAGAGATAGACAGCTGTTATAGAAAAGAGCCAACTAATTGGACAGGAGCGAGATGAGGGTAAATACTGGAAATTGTGAGCCTAGGTGGCATCCTTAACCAAAAAGGGTAGTTTATTAAAGGAGTGAGTGTGTTGAAGAGGTCAATAAGGTTCTTTTAGGCATATTGAAGTTCAGGTGCAAATAGGACACACAGGAAGAGTTATCCAGAGGTGACTGAGGTGAACTTAAGAGAGAAATGAGGGTAGAATACATAGATTTGGGAGTCATCTGAATAGAGAGAATAAATAAACCTTTAGGAAACCAGCAGGAAAACAGAGGAAGATCTTGGGAGAAAGACTTAGGGGGACACCTATAGTTAGGAGCAGTGATATAAATGATGATCCAGAAAAAGAGATGAAGGAGTGGCCAGATAGATAGAAGAACCAGAAGAGAACAGAGTAATGAAAGTGTAGGGAGCAGAAAGGATTCAGGAGGTCAGAGTCAAATGGCAAAGAGAGCTCAAGAAAGATGGAGACTAAGAAAAAGTCATAAAATATACTACTCAGTAGCCAAGATGGCAAAAGATGGAAATAGTCAGTATCAGAGGGAGTATGGAATATGGCACACTATTACATTGTTGGTAGATCTGTGACTTGGTCCAGTCATTTTTAAAGCAAATAGGAATTACGTTTAAAATATAGGGGGAGACTGAAATGACCATACCTTTTGACCTAGAGGTTATACTGCTGGGAATATATCTGAATGAATCCCATGTCAGAAAGAAAGGGCACGTTTATATAAAAATATCCATGGTAACCCTGTTTTGTACTAGCAAAGGCATGGAAACAAAGAAGGTACCCACTGAGTAGGGAATAATTTAAAAAATTGCAGCACAAATTATATAATTCAATATCATTGTGTCTTAAGAAAAAATGACTATGAAGAATTCAAAGAAATATATGAAGATGCATATGCAGTTAAAAACACAAAAAACAGCAAAACGACGTTCTCACTGATTACAATATGAATAGAAAGAACAATGAAATGAAACTAGAATTATAACCAGAGGTCTCCATAGATAAAATGAAAAAAATGCATCTCTCCACTTGAAAAGGTGGAAGATTGTGGGTATGGAATATTGCATATGCACTCAAATGTGGTCTATATGTTGGTTGATCTTCCTAAAGTAGTACTCTTAGAATCGCCCTGTCAGTTCTTAAAAGTTCAAATTTGGGGAAAATAGTTATGGACTGATTTAACCAGATCGATAATTTAGGAACTAGGTACTTATGTGAAGGAAAATGAAAGAATTTGTCACATTCCCTTGTGTCTAAAACATGTTTATATTGGTCTTGAGAGATTTTCTACCGGTGGTTTGACAACTTTATCATAAACAGCATGCATTTACTTAACCATAAGTCCTAGTGGAAAAATCTCCTCTATATTTTAGGAAATGTGGTAAATTTTCTTTACTGAACCTTAACCAAGGAAAAATAATGTTCTGCATAAGAGATATAAAGAAGACAGGAGGAAAAAGGATTGTTTAAGCTCATTCAAGAGGTATAACTAAGAGTATCTGAGACAGAAAATAAGGGAAAATGTCCTAACAGTGACTTACAATGTGAATTCTCCCTAAAGAAATGGCAAAAGCCCCATAACTCTAAAAATAGATTGAACAAAATACTCAAAGTTGCATTTTAGGGAACAGTTCTTTGCTAGCAAGGGAATGGATTGGGTAACCCATTAGGTCCTCCACATTTGTATTTTCTTTTTCTCTTGTCTGTCCTTCATTGACTGTGTGTGTATCTATCTATCTATCTATCTATCTATCTATCTATCTATCTATCTATCTATCTGTCTGTCTGTCTGTCTGTCTGTCTGTCTGTCTGTCTGTCTATCTATCTATCTATCTATCTACCTGTCTGTCTGTCTATCTCTCTATCTAGTCTGACTGTCCATCCGTCCGTCCATCCATCCATCCATCCATCCATCCATCCATCCATCCATCCATCCATCTATCTAGTCTGTCCATCTGTCCATCTGTCAATCTATCCATCTATCTAACTATGTATCTATGTATTTATCTATCTATCTGAGGAAAGAATAGCACAGTGTCAAAACAAGCTCCCATTCAACCTCTACAATCTGCATTCATCCTTTTCTTTTATAAAATTGCAAGGGATTTTTTTGTTTTGCTTTTGTACTTTTGTTTCAGATTTACAAGGCCAGGGACCATTTGCCCTTTGTTCGTGGTAGCTGAAAAACACAGCATATGGTAAACTTTTCATTGAATAGGTATTCATGATCGTGCATGGGAAAGTGCATTAGAAGAATTTATGAGACATTTGAGAACGTGGGCTGCATCTGAGAGGAAATCTTTAGTGCAGACTTTTATCGGATCCTACCAAGCCTTCTTTGGGGAGCACCTTTTTTTCATCCCTTTGGTTAAATGACAAATTAGTTGGCAGCATTTGTAAATAATTCAGAGGTTCTGCCTTATAGTTTATCTAGTCTCTGTCCAAGAAGGACATTCTTCAACAGGAAGTTCTCTGTCTTGCTCTGAACAGTTATGAATCATATTATGCTATTTTTAAAGATGCTATTCACAAAGAATAGTTTGAAAAGATGGATCCAGATTGTAGCCTTCCATCTTGCCAAGGAAATTGAGCCCTATTTAGAAGTTTCTATTACTATTGAAAAGAGTTGACAGAATGCCCATATAAAATGATCTCAGTGGCCAGAATCAGTAGAACTTTATGTAGTGCTGTAAATGTACAAAGTGCTTCATATGCATTGTCATCCAGTCCCCACAGTGACCATGCAGTAGGCAGTAGTTCTTATTATCCTCATTTTACAGATGGAGAAACTGAGGCTCAAAGAAGTGATTAGCCCAGAATCACTAAGCTGGTAAGGTTTGGAAATAGAATTTTAATACAGTTCTTCTGCCTTGAGATTCATTACTCATGGCTTCATGGCTTAACTCTAGATCACCTAATGCAACTGACACCTGAGAAAAAACCCCTCTACTGCAAATTTGTCAGTGGTCATCCTGGCTTAGCATAGAGATCTCTAATGAAATCCTGAGATACACATACACACACACACACTTATACATACATGCATATACATATGGAGGCTACCTGGGGCTATTACCTACCTTGCTCCAGAGCCCTAACCTGGGACCTCAGTCCTGGCTTGGAACCCTAGGAAGAGGCTTGTGTATACTACCTTCCAGGAGGACTTGATCTCTGAAGTAGCCCTCATTTTAGGGCTGTGATGTTGGGTTTTTTTGTTTTGTTTTGTTCCAAATGGTACCCTTCTCGTTTATCAATAGAAGTTCCACAAGGGAACCAGGTTTGCCTATCCTAGGGATTTTTAAACTTTTTTATGGTATAGACCTTTTGGTAGTTTGGTTACCCTTATAAACCCCTTATAAGAGTAAAGTTCTTAAATGTTTGATTTAAAATACATAGTATTACAAAGCAAAATCATTATATTGAAATATAGCTTTAAAAATACATATGTATTTTATCTCTGTATATGTGTATATAGATGCATACATATATACATATGTGAGTGTATTTTAATTTCGTGAATCTCAGGTTACAAACTCCTAGCCTAGAATATTTAACTTAGTCATTATAATTGGGATAGTTTCCATCCATTTTTCTTGTAACAAGAAAATTTTCTTGTAATAAGAACAGAAATTCACTGTTATATTAAGTATGGAAAATGAGGCAGCCCAAAATGAAGGACAGTGCTGGACTCCTACCTGAAAAATCTGGGTGAGGTAGGTGGAACCACTAAACTACCCATGCCCTGAAACCATAACATATGTGATCTCAAGTGTTAAAAGAGATTATTTTTATGTTTAATGCCATATGAAACATAGGTGGTTAAGCTAGAGATAAAATATTAAAGTCGTTAAAATCATATTGAGCACAGTCCTGTCAGTTATCAAGTATTAATCAGAAATGATTTATTCAACGGCTATTGTGTGCCAAGCACAGTGCTTATTGCTGTGGTGGATAGAAAAGAAGTACTTCATGGTCTTTGACCAAAAGTAACTTATGCCGTAGTTGGCTATATATTACCCAGAGTCAAATACAAACAGACACATGAAATAATAGAGAATAATATAAGTGATAAACAACCACTGTGGCATTTGCTTTAGTAGCTCAGAGGAGGAAAAATCAATTTGATCTTCAATAGTGAAGGAATTTGTCATGGGAGAGATGGTAAATAAAAACTTAAAGAACATGGAATAAGGTAGCATATCACTTGGAAGAAACAACATTGATAGAGGCTTAGAGATAGGAATGAACTTTCTATGTAACTATGGCAAGAAGGACATCAGCTTGACTGAAATACAGGGTGTTTTACTGGTAAAATGGAACATCAATTTGGATAAGTTGAAAAAGACCCTATTATAGTGGGTCTAGAAAGTTAGACCAAGTAGCCTACTTTTAATGCATTAACAAGGGAAGAACGGGAAAATAGTTGTAGAACTGTTAGTAAAGGAATGATAAAAATATGCATAGTATGAATTGCAGAAGAAAGAATCTTGGAGACCCAGAAATCTAGTTTACCAGGCTGCTTGTGGTCATTCGGGCACCACTTCCTAGTTCACCACTTCAATTCCTACCTTACGTTTGTCATATTCAACCACCACAGTTCTGCTCCATGATATCCCACTCCAGATTTGCCCATCCCCTTCCTCTGTGCTCTCTAGAATTCCTGTTTCATATTTAACAACTTCTCTTCATTTTAGACCTCTTGCCCCCATTATCTTTCCATTTCCTGGTATTCATAGAGACCTGGTTCCTTTCAATTCATATTGCATCCCTGACCATCCTTTCTAGTAATGAACATTAAAAATTTCTTCCTATTCACTATTCACTTTTATTGGCCAAAAATTTTGGTAAAAAAACAAAATCTTTATAAACAAATGATTTTATGCCTTTTCCACTTATCGTCTTCACTTCTCTTCAGTCTGACTTCCAGACTCTTATTTAAGTGAAACTGTTCTCTCCAAAGTTACCAATGATCTCTTAATTGTCAAATCTAATGATTTTTTTTCCTTAGCCCTCCCTTATCCTTCTTAACCGTCTGCAGCATTTGATACTCTTTTTCCTCTTCCTGCTGGATTCTCTCTTTCTTAGTTGTCTTTTTATGTGGTTACCCTCTTCATCCCCTCTGGCGGATCATCAATCCCTAAATATGCCTAAATATAGGCATAGCCCAAAGCTCTCTAGTGTGGCTCTTCTTTTTTTCTCTCCATTCTCTCACATGGTAAACTTACAAGATTCCATGGGTCCAGCTATCCTCTCTATGCAGATAATTTCCAGATCTACAAATCCAAACTCAGTACGTCCACTGAGAATCAGTCCCACATTACCATGTCTTTTGAATATTTAGTACATTCAGATAAGATCATTTCAAATTGAAATGTGCAAATCAGAACTCATGTTTCCCTTGAGACCCATTCTCCTTCCGAACTTCCCCATTTCTTTTAAGGGCATCACCATCCTACTGATCATTTCTAATCTCAGTGTTATTGTAGATTCCTCCCTTACGTATACCGTTTCCAAATCTTGTCATTTTTATCTTCATAATATCTCTTGCATCTATCACCTTCTTTGCATTCACATAGTCACTACCCTAGTTCACTCAGATTATTGTAATTACCTCCTAATCAGATTCTGTGCCTCAAGTCCATCCCCTCTTCAATCTATCCTAAGCACAACTGTCAAAAAGATTTTCCTGAAGAATAAGTTTGACCATTTCTCACCCATACTCAGTAAATCCTATTGACCCCCTATTTCCTTTGGGACAAAATTTAAATTCCTTTGCCTTTGGAAATTCTTGTTTTGCTTTAAGACTTAGCTGAAATACCTCCTTCTTTATGGTCTTTCCTAGTTCCCTAGCTGTTAGTGCCTCCATTCTCTAAGATTACCATGTACCCACTTTGTGTGCATCCTGTAGATGTGTATCTATATATGTTCATATTGTGTCTTTTTAAAATGTAAACCCCTTGAGGGCAAGCACTAGCTTCTTTTTCTCTTTATATCTCCAGCACATAACAAAGTGTTGGGGACATCATTGGTTCTTAAAAAAAATCACTTGTTGATTTACTTAGGGATTGTGTTGATGGCTTGGTCTCTATTGTTTATAGGGAAAATAGGGTAGAACTTATGTATAGATTATAGGAATTTCAAAAGACAAATCTAAAGGTATGGTGCCTGAAAGGATTTAGGGAATGTAGGTTTCCCCTAAGGAAATCCCTGGGGAAAGAAGCATTATACGAGTTCTAAACATTCCAAATGACCAGAAATAAGCAGTTGGGGCTAAAGTGACAGAAGAAGTGTCTGAAAGGACGTACTTGGAAAAAGAAGTGTTGCTAAGAGTTGAGGTCTAAGTAGTACTGAAGATCAAATTAATAGGAGAGCAATTAGACAAGATCTGGCTGATATCCAGTTGGCTAGACATCACTGAATAAACATTTGATCATCTTGATTTGTAAAATGAATGAATTTTTCTCACTGCGATTTGGATGATAGGGTGGCAAGACTATCCAATGAAAATGTTTCATAATCTATTGGATAAATATAGGATTCTAGTTTATATGAGGTAAGGACCATTAGGTGAATAGATGGATGGATTATCAGCATATTGATGATAATTGAAATTCTGAGAATGAATACTCCGTCCAGGGGAGAAAAAAATAGAGCCAAAGCCTGAATCTGTGGAGATCTCCATAGTTAGCTCATTAGATAAGGAAAAGTCATTTAGGAAAACAGAAAAATAATGGTAAGAGAGATGACAGAACATAGTATGATACACTGTTATAAAAGCCATTGGTTCATAGAGTTTTAGGAACAAGAGTTTGCAAATGATGTAATGTACAGAACAATCAAGAAGAAAGAAAACAGAGGGGAAAAATGAGCTTAATATATGTGTTATGAGTAAAGATCAACCATTGTAGTCCTTGATAGAGAAGAACAATAGCTTAGCTAAATTTGTAAATTCTCATTTTGTTTGTATGCTTCTTAGGTAAGATGATAATTTATTAAAATAAGACCTTTAGCCTTCATTCCAGGTACACATTTATAACTGAAAGTGTTGTTTGAGTCTAGTTTCTTATTGTGAAATTTAGTCATGTTCATTTGTTAGTGGTATTAATAGCTTTAATCAAAGTAGAATGACCTCCCACCCTCTGGGGGCTAAGGCCCTCTCTTCTTACATTGTCTTCCATCTACTTTGTATATGTCTGTCATGTTCATAGTTATTCATTTTTGTCTCTCACCACCCACCACCTCCATTAAAATGTGAGTTACTGGAAGGGAGAAATTATGTCTTTTTTGAATTCCCCAGTACTTAGCACAGTACGTGGCACATGGTCACTAATTAATATGCTTGTTGATTTGATGTAACCTGACCCTGGGCAAGTCACTTAGCATTTCTGAGTCTCTGTTTTACCACCACAAAACTGTTTTGTGAAAAAAAGTACTTTGTAAATCTTGAAGCTTTACATAAATATAAGCTAGTGATGGAAAGGAGATAGTGAAACTCTGAAATTGGCTAACTTACTCAGGGGGAGTATATGATTGAATGTGCATTAAACATATAATCATTGTTAATGAGAGCAAAATAACTAAATTCTTGTAAAATTAACAATAACGCTCTGTATTTATATCAAATTTTCTTCTGAGAATTTAAAACCCTTTACAGAAAACAACTCAATAATTTTCACAGCCCCCCTGTGTGGTATGGATAGTTCTGGAGAAATTGCCCTAAATATTTAATCCAGCATATTACTCCATGGTAATTAACTTGAGTGTTTTCATTATTTTTCTTTTGTTTTTAACTCCTAAGTTACCCATTAATATAGTATTAATTACTTGTTTTATTAATTTGAAGAGGTAATTCATTAAATAAACACTTTCCCTTTGCCTCTGGGTGCTAAAACTTCCAAATGAAACAGGCATATCTAAGTACATCACAAAATAGCTCTTATGTATACACTATTAAAGTATCAATAAGCTGTACCGTTGATTGACTCAAATTGGAAAGGATGACAGATTTGGAACTTCTTAAGTGAAAAGGAAACATACAGTTATCAAATAGAAAACAAAACTTGTCCTTATACATTAGAATTCTAATTATATGGAAATGCAATATGGTAAAATATAAACAACCCCAAACCTAAAGTTGAATGACTGTATATGAGACCTAGTTTCTTCTTGTCATTGTTGAGTCATTTTTCTGTCATTTCTGACTCTCTGTGATCCCACTGGGGGTTTTCTTACCAAAGATACTAAAATAGTTTGCCATTTCCCTCTCCAGCTCATTTTACGGAGGAGGAAACTGAGGCAGACAGGTAAAGTGACTTGTCCATGGTATACAGCTGGCAAATGTCTGAGAGCAGATTTGAACTCTTGACTCCAGGAATGGCACTCTATCAGCTGTGCCACCTAACTGCCCCAAGAGAGACCTAGGTCTATCTCATAACTTACCTTGAATAAATCACATTCTTTAATTGGGCCTCAGTTTCTCCATCCATAAAATAAACGGCTTGTAACATCTGTGACTTTTTGTACAACCCAGCTTAGATGAGAGTTGAGTGGCAAAACAGAGAAAGAGAGCCTACATCAAGTTGGATCCTCCCACCTCCTACCAAGTAGAGTAAGTCCTTGAGGGAAGGGCGTTATTATTTTTTTGGCTTAGGTTTTTAATCTTCTTACTGATTCTATGGTAACTCCCATCCTATCCTTCCTTGCCTTACTGTTGTATATATGCCAGCATACCACCAGTCTTCTGTAGAATATCCAGCTTAGACCCATTCTCCAAAGATGTACAAATAGCAAGGCTAGTATTCCAAAAGTCACAGACTATGTTTTGGTAAAACGTAAGTCCCAACTAGTCTCAGCAAATATTTTTTTTTCTTTTTCTCACTTAGTCACACTTACATAGGGATTCCGGTCTGGTGGTTGTCTTTTATTATCAAAGAGGACCCAAATGACATCACTATGTTAGAGTCAAGTTACAGTGTTTCTGATTGTGGCTGGAATACTGTACCACAGGTCAAGCACAAAGAGTCCATGTGAACATTTGGGGTGGATTCTCTAAATGCATCTCACATTTCCTTTGAGATACTTCAATTCTGCTTTGCTCATAGAGCACAGCATCTTCTCTGATGAAGGCACACCATGCTGGGCAGTCTTGTGCCAATGTCTCCTATGTCATGCAATCAGTTCTAAAGTTCTTAAGAGAGACCTTGAGAGTGTCCTTGTATCACTTTTTTCGGACTCCAATGGGCTGGCCATGTTGTTCAAATGCCAAATGTATGTTCACCAAAAAGATTATTTTGTGGAGATCTCATACAGGTTAAATATTCACATGATAATCAGAAAAAAGTATATATAGGAGTAGAATTAGAATGTCTGACCAGAATAGAATCTTGGAGCTGGACATGGCTTCACAACCCATCAAGGTCAACAAATTTCTGAAAAGGACCATCCAGTGAAACATCACATTTTACAATTTCCCATGGAGAGAGAGAGAGAGAAAGAGAATAAAAGAATGTTAATGTAACATTTTTTTAGAGAATATGCTACCTTAGTATTTCCACTCATATTTTATGCTTCTGAAATAGTTTTATTTGAGGCCATTTGAAAAAAACTTGGATTGTAATCAATTACAAGGTGAAGACTTGGACTTCCTGAGAAGAGAACACATCTTGGAAGTTGTAACTGCCCCATCCTTCTACCCATCCATCTTCTTTCCTGCAGCCCTTGGAAATATAGTTTCTCTTGAAACTTGGAACTTTAGTCTGCTCTTTAAGCTCTTTATTCTTTCTGGCAATGAATACAGCTCTTCTTCATTTTATTGACCTTTAATATTGTTTACAACTCTCGATGTCTCTGTAATTTTAATGATTAGCTCATTACATCTTGAGACCCAGTGTTTTCCTTCAGGAACACAGCTCCATTCTTTCATGGAAAGCAATGGGATGAGACTTAATGTACACATTTGCACTTTGGAGCTATAGAAAATGATTTGTAGACTCCAAAGGAAAGGTCTCTGTTTAAAGAATATAAAAAATGTGATTTAGAAGATGCTAATGTCATCATTTAAAACCTTAGAAGAAGCCCTGTGTGTTAATACAACTTTAAAGAGTCTATCATGATTATTTTTAATGTGTACATTTTAGCTATATTGCTCAAATGGCATTGTTGACAGTGCCCTTTATGTTCCAGGCAGAAAATTAATTTAACATTTGAATAGCATAAAGTTAATTAATATTTAATAAACATGTTTTCTTAATTAAGAGGCCTTTGAAACATCACATATCCCAACCTATTCATCCTTCTTCACATAATCCCAATAGAGCTGGAAGTGATTTTGTTAAATTGTCTGACAAAACCTAACTCAGCTACTTGTAACTTACAGTTGTTCACCTTTGTCACTTTGCAGTTTTTCCCTGCTAAAAAATTTAGTTTGTCTTGAAGTTGAATTGTTGTCTGGATTTCCAATGCAGTTCACAGTATGGCTACAGAATATAAAATGCTATTGTCAGATTCTACTTCTAGCTTAGTTTCCTTAAAGAATTGGAGAAGACTTACACATTGCTTTGCCACCATAGTTTGGTACAAGGAAAGTAGTTTGTAGATTAGTGTGAATAATTAATATAATGAGTTATTCCAGAAGGATAATAGTATTTGACCTATAATTTATATAATTTAAAATTATTCATTCATTAATTTTTGAGGAAAATACATTTTTCTCTTTTTATCAGGGAACAAAGGTTCATATTTTCATTTTTCCCAACAAGTTTCAGAAGGGAGAAGTTAACTTGTAAAGTGACATTCTCATTGGCATTTTCCTGTAGTATATGATTTGCTATTATAAGCTTTTGAGGGGGTTGGGTTAGCTAGTCTCTAAGGCCCTTCCTGCTCCAAGCATCTATGATTCAGTGTTCACATTTTTCTAAAGTTATATGTATGTATTTAACAAGACAAAACATAAAACTATATTTGACTGTGTTGTAAGATTTTTCATCATAAAGTCAAATTCTTTGTAACACTGGGTTTTTTGGACCTCACTGAACACTAAATGTCCTCCATATGTGTTTAGTGATTATGCGATTCATTCTGTTCATTTTGTGTCTGCATTACTTTCTGCGTGGAACTTACATGGGTATTTGAACACTCCCAAGTCAAGCTCATCCCAGTCCATCAATAACATTTAGTAAGTACCTGATATGTGTCAGGCCCCATCCTCAGGCAGAAGCCACAGTTATGTGTTCCTGTAGACTAGAAGACACTATACACATTCTCTCTCTCTCTCTCTCTCTCTCTCTCTCTCTCTCTCTCTCTCTCTCTCTCTCTCTCTCCTCTCTCTCTCTCTCTCTCTCCCCCCCCCCCCCTCTCTCCCCCCCCCCCTTTCTCTTTCACTCACACACACACGCAGGGACTAGCTCTGCCTCTTACAACTTACCTTGAATGAATCACATTCCACTTACATATCAAAAAACATAATGATAGTGTGGCTAGCTAGGGCCACTTAATGTTATGAGTCTATAAAGTAAGAAGACACAGATGGACAGATAGAGATCTTGTAGTGCCATATACATACCAGATATTTAAAGACTAAAGTTGAACTGTTTGGAATCACAGCATTTGGAGCTGGAAGGAATTTCACTGACCTTTCAGTGACATTTCTGCTGTATGTCTGTACATATACTCATATTTATTTAGTTATTCATTCATTTATTTCCTGGATTTGTGATTTCACTGATGTAAGAATGCTTGGTGAGGAAATTCCTTTCTCCTATGCAGATCTGAGCTTGTCTTTGTTTTCACTTTGCCTAAGAGGGTTCCCTGGAAACCCCGAGAGAACAAGTAACTTGCTAGTCCCACATACAGTAAACATGAAGACAAAGATTTGAACCCAAATCTTCCTGTTTCTGAAACCAGCTCTCTATCCACTACACATACATGTGCATGTATAGGCATATATAGATGCAAGTCTACTTGCATTCACATATACACACATATGCACATGCCAAGGAACAAATTGACCCCTGTGGAGAGACAAGTATACAATTGGTTTTCTGAAGAAACAAAGTAGATCTGTTACTTTGAGAACAAAGAAGTATCTGGGGCTGGGTAAGGCCACAGCACGAAAAGGAAGGGAATAAGTGATGCAGGAGAAGTGGATTCCCTGACCCAGCACTCAGGCTATACTTGGCAGTTGCCACTCCACTCTGGTAAATAGTAGATGTCAAGATTTAGTCCCAAATAAAGAGAAAGTTTGTTGAGTAATTATGGAGTATTAGTTGTTTTATAAGGAATTGCATCTGATTACTTTCTGACATCTGAAGTTATAAGCAGATAGATCACAATGAATGAGGAGGGAAAATGTGAAAATCTAGCTATGGAAGACACAGGTGGCTAATAAGGAGGTTGGGGTGGCAGAGTCTTGCGATTACCTGTCATAGGAATGACTTGTGCTCCCCTAAAAATACCGAAGTCTTAAGGTTGATATAGTAAATAGGTCAGCCTAGAAATAAGAAAGAACTGGGTGCAAGTCCTGCCTCTGGCATAGATTGACTATTTGGCAACATGGATAACTCACTCTCACTTCTCTGTACCCCAGGCAACTCTACTGAGTTGCCAGTTAGTATCAGTGGAGGAAATTACCACACCAGGAGTTTTCCTAAATCAATGGTTTCATGGGTCTAGGTATGAGTACATATACTTTTGAACTACAGTCTGTTAAATTAGTATAGAAGGGACATTATGACTACCTTGCAGGCATTTTTTTTTCACAATTTAAAACATTTGGTCCTTAATGATTTTAAACACAAAATTGAAAATATGTTTAATAACCATTCATACTTTGTGAGCAGAAATATATGTGTATGTGTGTGGCTTTTTGCATATGGGTATATACATACATATACGCAAACATGTATTAATATACTCCTAGGCAAATGTATAGTTATATGGGCCTCATTTTCTTTCTTTTTTTCTTTATAGATTGTAATTGCTAGCCTCATGTGCACTTACAACAAAAATGACTGGACTGAACTTTCCAAAATGGCTGAGGTAATTGTTTCTTTAATATATTTCTTTATTTCTTTTGTCCTATTTTTATTAGTTTTAAATAAAGAGCTGCTGTTAAAAGAATTACCAGTGGAGGCAAAAATGAAAAGTTGAATCTTGTCCGTTATAATTTGTTTATCCCATGTTTTCATTAAAATGATAGAAATGCAAATTTAAAAGAAATCTCTTCTATAAAAGTGGTGCCTTAGATTTTATACACTATCTAAAAGACCTTTATTCTCTGAATCTGTATACTTTTTATTTGCACTTTAAGCAAACTGTATATTATGATGGATGCCATGATAAAATTTAATTCTACCTTTGAGAGTCTAACTTGATCTTACCTTGCCTTTAGGCAAACTAGTTTGACAGCATGAGAAGAAATTTTTGAATAAAGAACTCTTGAATATTTAAAATGTAAAAAGTTCATTTAATACTATTTTTGTTTTAATACAAAAATCGCATAAAATGATAGAACAGAAAGCTACAGTATGCAATAGTATTCAGCAAATATCCTATAAAATATGTAAGATCTTACACAAATCCAAACAACTCACTCAAATTTATATTTCAAATAGGAAAAATACCTATTTAAATATATATATATATATATATATACTTGCATCTGTCATGAGACACTTTATCATCAATTAAATATAATTTTTAAAAATATTTTGAAAAAATGGGGTATTATATCTGACAATACTTTTTAATTAGTTGGTTTTGTTCCCAAGGTGTTCCAAAGCTCGTTATGATGCTCTAAATAAATTTTCTTTTATCTGTACATCTCAAATCTGTGAAGGGGCGGATATCACTTCTGGGATTTAGAGGAATGAAATTAAGCATTATCAGTAATGGGCTTTGTGATCTTCAGTGCTAGGTCCATTTTATACATGTATTTACCTAATTGACCATGAAATCTACAAAACCTATGCTTGACATGAGCTATGCCAATTTGAAGCTGACTATGATGAATGGCTTTATCTTGCTGCTTGGTCCTCTTCCGGTTTCCTAAGAATAAAATCCTTAAAAATTATTTTCTCCAGTAATGGGCATCAATTTAGGAAGCAATTGTGTTTACATTAGCATTTGGGAAACCAGAACCTTCATGTACTGAGCATACTAACTCTTAGGGGTAAGTAATTTTCACATTCCCAAATCCTTTAAATTGCTATTTTATCCAAGAGCACATTTTAGAGTTCTATTCATTATAAAAAGACTTTCTAGGCTCCCTGAACCACCAAAGCAAAGACCAGCTAATTCATCAGAAATGTCAATCTGTAAAGGGACTTAGTGCTAAAATATTTAACTCTATCAACTTTAAATGTAGACCTGTCCATGTTTTATCATAAAGGACGATATAGTTGGTGATCCCCACATCTTCCTTCAAAGCAGGAAATTGGAGTAGTTTCAGTACTCCCCAGTGCTAATAATCACAAGTCAAGGAACCTTTAGAGTTGGGAACAATCTCAGAAACCATTTGGTCCAATCCATAGCTGAGCAGGAATCTCCTGCCTCCAAATAGTCATCTAATTTCTACCTACAGCCATCTATCGAAGGGAACTCTGAGGAAGATGATTTCAGATTGGGATAGCTTTAATTATTAGCATAATTTTCTTAACAAATACCTATATATTCAAATTTATCCATAATCTAATCAATGAGTTTCTTCCAGTGCTCTATGTCACATACAATCTATCCATTCTGGTTCATCTTTTGTTCACATCTCAACTCTGATACTTATCAGCCATATAACTTTTCACCAATTACTTTTTATCTGCCTCATTTTCCTAAAAATACAACATGGTAATAATGATATTTGTTTTACACAGTCACAAAATTGGAGAATTAAAAAATATCCACCTCCCTGCATAGCTAGTACTGTCTGTGTTCATCCTTCGTTTTCGAAGAAGACTATAGCTAGTACAATCTCTATATGAAAGAAAGCCCCCTTGTAACATAGCCTGCAAGTGGTCATCCAGGCTCTATTTAAAAACTTCCAATGAAGGGGACCCCAGTAGTTCCCAAGGCAATGCATGCTACTTTGGGACAGCTCCGATTTTTAGAGAGTATTTCCTAACACTCAATCTGAAATTACTTCTTTACATCTTCAATCCATTGTTTTTCTTTCAGCCTTCTGGGGCCAAATAGGAAAAAAATAAGTTTGGTTCTTGTTTCTTCAGGCTAAACACCCCCCAGTTCCTTTACATTTATTCATGTTTTTCCTAAGCCACGGAATATTCCAAGTGAGGATTGATGAGGGCAGAGGGCAATGGCACTGTCACCTCCCAGTTATTGTAAGCTATGCCTCTCTTACTCATTCCAAGATTGCATGAACTTGTTGGCTGCCACCCTACACTACAGACTCATATTGAACTTTTAGTCTCTTAAAAGCCTCGGATCTTTCCAGATCTGCCCACAACTGCTTCTCCAATCTTATACTTGGGAAGTTGAGTTCTGTTTGGTTGTTGTTCAGTTGTTTGTCAGTCATGCCTAACTCTTCATGAACCCATTTGGTGTTTTCTTAGCAAAGATACTGAGTGGTTTGCCTTTTTTTCTCCAGCTCTTTTTATGGAGGAGGAAACTGAGGCAAACAGGTTTAACTGACTTGCCCAGGGTCACACAGGTAGTAAGTGTCTGATACCAGGTTTGAACTCAAGAAGATGGGTCTTCCTGTCTCAAGACTCTACTGTGCCACTGAGCTGCCCCAATTCTTTGTTTGTGGTTTTACCCATGTGTAAGACTTTACATTTACCTTTATTGAATTTCATCTCATCAGATCAACCCAATACTCTACCATATGGGGTCAGCAAACTACAGAAAGAGGACCAAGTCCCACCCCTCTGTCGGTTTTTGTATTATACGCTGAGTTAAGAAAGGCAGTTTTTTTTTTTTTTTGCATTTTAATATACAGTGAAACTTTATTTAAAAATATAAATACCATGCCTAGCTCATTGTACATACAAAACCAAACAGGCCCCTTCTGGCTGCAATTTGTTGACTACTGTTTCCTTCAAGTTCTTTTTGTGTCTTCAGTCATCCAGTGTGCTAATTAATTATTCCTTCTAACTTGTTATCTACAAATTTGACAAGTATACCATCTCCATCTTCCTTCAAATCATTGATAAAAAAAAATTTGATAACTAAATAACTAAGAAATTCATGAAGAAAATTTTGGAATACTACGCTAAAGACATTCTGCTATGTTGACATTGAACCAGATAATGGATGGATGAATGAATGAATGAATGAATGAATGAATGAATGAATGAATGAATGATAGCTAACATTTATACAGTACTTACTTCATGCCAGATTCCAGGCTGAGTGCTCTGTAATTATTTTCTCATTTGATCCTCACAACAACCCTGACAGGGAGGTGCTATTATTCTTCCCATATTACAGCTGAAGAAATTGAGGCAGACAGGTTAAGTGACTTGACCAAGGCCACACAGTTAGTAAGTGTCTGAGGATTTGAACTCAGGTCTTCCAAACTCCAGTGCCACCTAGTTGCCTAGAGCAACAGCTCTTTTTCTTTGTTTATTTTTATTTTATTTTTAATTCTTGGAATCCAACAAACATTTCCATAGCTTAGTACAATAAGACAAAATGATTATATGTGAAACTGCACATCTACTATGCACAATTTGCTATTTCTTTCAAATATTCAACAAAATGATCATGTAGATTTCTTTTGATCATTGCCTTCTCCACCCCACCCTAGAGATGACTACCCTTAGGAACAAATAGATTTATATTTATGGAAAATTATCCTATATGTACTTCTGTTTATCAGTTCTTTTTCTGGATGCAGATAGTGCCGATTTTCATATGTCCCTTATGGTTATAATTATAATTATATCATGTATAATTATAATTAACCTTATGGTTAATTTGGGTATTTATAATAGACAAAAAAAGTTACTCCGTCACTTTTAGAACATACTACTGTTGTTGCGTATGTGTTTTCTTGGTTCTTCTCATTTGGTCCTTTATTAGAACCTAGGCAAACCATCTACGGTGTTTCTCCATCTACCTCCTGCACACATCTATGCTGACATCAAATAAAATAATAGCTGTAATGGAATAACCTATACAATTCATTTTATGCCTATTACTTTTAAACCTTGCTTGATTTTCTTGCCCTTAACATAGCTAAAACAACTCTTATTTGTTTTCCTTGGCATTTGTCATCAGTTATCGTTTATCATCATTTATCATCAAAATGAGCATTTGCTCATTTTAAAGGCTCTAAAAGTTTTTACACTACATTATATTTATTTTAAAATTTTGCTGATGCTTTCTTTTCAGTGTTACTATCACTTCCTAGTGGCTCCCCATAACAATAAAAAAGGAAAGTTTAGCATAAGAAATCCAAACGTAGACTACATCTTATACCTCGTGCCTCAACCCACCCCTAGTCTGCTAACGGTTTACAAAATGAAGAAAGATAAGGTTCATTTCCAGTCCTTTGAAATCAAAATTGGTAATTATACTGGTCAAAGTTTTAATGTCCTCTATTATTAACTTCCTTTATATTATTGTGGTCATTGAAGTTTCTTCTTGGTTCTACTTTCTTCATCATCATAGCTAAGCATATCATCATATAGTGCCTTAAGGTTTGTCGAATGCTTTACAAATAGTATCTCAGTTTACCCTCACAATAATCCCATGAGTTAGGTTCTGTTACTATCACTATTTTACCGTTGACATTGAGGGTCACACAACTAATAAGTGTCTCAGGCTGCATGGAAGTCTTCTAGACTGTGCTACTCAACTTTCTTATCCATTCATATCAGTTTTTCCAAATTTCTTAGAATTCTTCATATCTATCATATCTTACAGTGCAATAATATCTCATCACTCCATTCTTATTCTATAATTTATTCTGTTCTCAGCTGATGGACACCCACATTGTACCTAGTTTTTCTCAATACAAAAGTTCTGCTGTAAACAGCTTATACCTCTGACTTCTCTTTGGTCTTTGACTTTCCTAGGACATGGAGCCAGTAGTGGTATTATTGGATCAAAGAGTATTCTTAAGCTTTTTTTTTTTTTTTTAGATCTGTAACTCTTTCACATTTATTCACCATTATCTTCTGTACTTGCAAATTGACATATATTTCCTAAATCACAATCCCATTAAAGCAGATTCCACTGCAAGGAAAATTACTGTATTTATTTCATTACTTCAGTGGACTCATGTTCTATTGATGTTGATACTGTTTCTGTTGGTAGAGATTACAAATAAGTCATGCCTTCTCATCCTTTGAAATTCTTGACCTTGTCTTTCCTTAAATATTCCATGTATGTGCAATCCAACATGGTGGAAATCTTCCTCTGATTCTTTTAATATTTTGTGAATGACTGTATAACAGCGTTCTACAGTCATTATAGCTATGTGCCTGGTAATTCTTCATTGTTATTACATGACCATCCCAGTTTCTTTTTTGACCATATAAGTTACTCAAGATATTTTACATGCCAGTACTCATATGTGTGTGTGTGTATATATATATATATATATATTTCATGACAATGGATCTAACACTGGAAGGGTCTTTATTTTTACAGATCAGGAAACTGAGCTCTGGAGAGCTTAAATGGCTTATTCAGGGTTGACATTTACTATCTAAATTCAGGTACTTACATTCTAAGTTCATTATCCTTTCCACCAAGTCATTACATTCTAGTAATATGCTTTAGCCTTCTTATACACAGTAGGCATCTATATTTCACCCCTTGATTTGTTTACAATTTTGCTTCTTATGAGTTTATGGATCCTTGATATAAAACAGGAGAACATCAGTATTATAAAATATGGTCTGTATATCAAAGAGAAGTTTAAGATCATTGATAGCACTGTACAACTCACAAATACAATCAAACTTGATCTACTTTCAAGTTCTGAGTCCTGTTCACCATCCATTTAAAAATGTCTCAATAATTTAGTAGTCCTCTCCAAATGTAGATAATAATCTAGGAAAGATAGGCTTTTATGTGCATAATTTTCTTTTACTAAAACTATATACAACTAAACTTTTTCTAATGTACTTGTATCTTCTTGACTTGGTCTTTTACTGTTCTAGGCTTAGTGAATTCAGCAAAATCATATCTGTGAACAAAAGCATTTCTAGAACCTTTTCCTTTTAAGACATGGTGCCAATCGAGCTCCCCACCACTGGTGGGCATCTTTGATGAACATAGACTTTCCTTTCTGCTGATTTATTTGATGTTAACACTCAAGGGACTATGGAATAGAGTTACCTCAGTAGCCATGACTTCCGTCAAATTGCATATGATTTTAACATATATACAGAAGATACTTTGTGTGAGACTTATAGTTTTGAGGTATGTTATAGTCACTCAGTCAATTTAAAAAAATGTTTTCCACTGAAGAAAATGATAACTGAAAGCCTTCCTTTTCCCTTTTCATATTTTATTATAACTTAGTCATTATCCAGCCCATTCTTCTAAGCACTTTAGAGAGGTGAGAAAGTAGCCATGTAGTTAGTGATGTCTTCTGATTCACCTTTTTTCAAGGGTTGGATAAAAAAATACTTTTTTTTCCATTCCTTTGGAATCTTTTCCTCTTTGAAATCTTGAACATCACTGCATAAGTGCCTTTAACACCAGGAGTGTACTCTAGCCATCTTGAACCAGCTTGGGAGAGCTGATGATTCAATTTTCCGTTTGAGCATTTATATATTGAAAGTTGACAAAAGCTACCACCAGGGCTTGATTTAACATTTTGTTGCTTTTCCTGATTTAATAGAGTGTTAATGATGAAGATTAAACTCAAAAGTATGTCGTGTGTATATTTTTTTGGGAAGCCTAGGTGTTAAATATTTACCAGCACATCCCTGTTTTTTCACTATCACGCCTACCTCCATAATGTATGTATTGTAAATAGTTTTGCTCAGATCCAGCTGCTCTCTTGACTTCAACTTCTTAAATACAATCATCAGCTCCTTCTAAAGTGGCGGAGTACAAATTTGGTGGCTCCACAATAGATGAGGTTAAATCATCATGGAAACACTGCCATATCTATCTGTTCCGTTTCACATTGATTTATTGTGGTCCTTTGACTCATAGCTACAAAGGCTTCCTGGCTTGTGATCTGGCCTAATGTTTTCAGGCTCCACTGCTTTGGGCAGTTTTGTTAACTGGCAGTATTTACATTCTTCTTCTATATTCCCCTGTTAAATTCTCAATTGAGATTGTTCTCCAAACTGGTGTTATCTTTGGCTATCATGTCTTTCTCTCTACTTGGCAAGAACAAACATTTGCTGGCTGAGCTGGTCTTTGGGCTTTTTCAGGGATAATCAGTCATTTGTTGTTTACATCCTATTTTTCAGAGTTGACAGCTTGTTTAACCAGGTCAGGTTGACGGTCCTATAATTGTGTGAGGTGTCTTCTCATCTTTATTCTTTTCTCTAATTTGGTATAGATTTTGGCCTTTGATCTAACAAGTCAGTGATCTGACTTCACAAATATAGCCCCTTCTAAAATGACTGGTAATTCTGGGCTTACAATTAGTTAAGATAAAGCCAGTTTTGTTTTCTGATATGAAGCCTGGTGCTGACATTGGCCAACACTCTCACCTGCTCTTCTTGAAGGTTTTTGTGATAAATAGGCATGAGGTTTTGAGTAGTATGTGTAAGCATTTGGTTTCTTTATCTTTATCTTTCTTTATCTCTAACCCAATTTTCCAACATGCTTTAACTATCCTCCATCACGCCCACCATCATATCAAGGTCTCCAAATATCTCAGTGCAAATGGCTTTACTTTCAAGGATCTTGTCAAATTCTTTGTGGAATTTCTCTACTTCATATTTCGCAATAGGTTTTGACACACATGCTACAGTTATCTTCATACTGGTCTTTTTCTTTATGTTCCTTGTGAGAAATGCAAAGCAATATGATAAAGTATCCAGTTAAATGATTTGCTCTTACTTTTGACAAC
The DNA here is from genome assembly GCA_023548195.1 of Bettongia penicillata ogilbyi. Lineage (NCBI taxonomy): Eukaryota > Metazoa > Chordata > Mammalia > Diprotodontia > Potoroidae > Bettongia > Bettongia penicillata. The sequence goes on along the minus strand of JAJHZJ010000314.1, from coordinate 29,859,210 downwards.
ATGATGAAACTGACTTTGTCAGCTCCTTTACTGTCCCTTCTGAGGTGAAACCATGAGCCATCTTCCTATTTAGCTACTGTTTATATGCTTGTGGGTATATACATACATAAATATGTAGGTATACATATGTGTATATGTGTAAATATGTATGGTTACACAACATAGAAATGTCAGCATATCTATAGTTCACTTTTTCAGTAGGATATCAATTTATTTCATTAAGCAGAAAAAAATAAACCTACACACATACACACTCCCAAACACACACAAACCCACACAAACCCACACATATACCTTACCAGAATGAAAAGGAAGAAACTGTTATTGATACAATATTAGTGAAATAATGTCTTTTTTAAATTGAATATAACAGTTAAGTAGATTACTCAGTCCTACTTCAACATTTCAAGAATTCATGATTCTATTCATATGATAGAATCTTTCCAACAGTTGATGATGTTAATGTCTTCATTTTACAGTTGAGGATATTGAGGCAAACAGAGGTTAAATGACTTGCCCTTGGTCACCCAGCTAGCAAGTGTCTGAAATTGGATTCAGACTCAAGTCTTCTTGATTTCAGATCCAGTTCTTTATTCACTATGGCACTTAGCTGTCTCTATTTACAGAATAAATATAAAGTATTACTGTTATACATATACATACATTTAAACTGTATGTTTGCCTTCAACCTAGAAGTATTTCAAGATATTCGGATCTCAATTCAAATGCTTTCACCTAATTAGAAGTAAATATATTTTGCAGGTAGAAATGATATGAAACTCACTATAATGACAGATCATAAAAATCTCCCTAACTCACACATAAATAATGGTAAAGCCCTCAATTATGGTCAGTTATCCCCTTAGCCCTCTGTCTAGGACATTCCTGAGCTTTAAAAGATTTTTTTTAACTTATAATGAGCATAAATCTTATTTTCAAAAGTTTTCTTTATTATTATTAATACTAATAATGATGATAGGGGCAGGTTATGAACTAGATAGGTGGAAGAAAATATTACAAATCACAACCTGTCCAAATCTACTCTTCCTTTGTTATTCTTCTCTGTTTGTTTTCATGAATATGCTCATCCACAAGCAATGCACCCAAGTATGAGGGTTTTCTTCTAATTCTGTTGACATTTATCTAGGCACAAATAGAGTGTATGTATTGTTCATAAGTTATCACTTACTCTTGTCACATGACTGGCCCTCTTTTCTGGTTGTACATCTCTGTAATGTACCACCTCTATACCACCTCTATATCACCGTTCTTCATGATTCTTGGTTGGTAATATGTTGTGGTTGGTAATGTGCTGTAGTCACCCCTTTGAGTGACTACATAAATTATTATGTTTATGTTTTGAAATCTCTCATCAAGATTCAAATAATGCCTAAATCTTACTGAGGCACTTTGTATATATGCATTCATTAAACAATCATTTATCTATCATCTGCAAAGTACTCTGTTAAGTGATAAGGGGGATACAAAGGTAATTAAGACATAGGTCCTGCCCCAACAGGGCTTAACATTGAACAGAATGGTTTCAAATAAAGTCTCAAACTCAACATTAGCTGAAATAAGTCACTAAATACTAATAGTATAACTTTGAAGTCTATTGCCATGGCAAATTTAAATAAGTAACATGTCTGATACTACATGGCCCTGTGGGCATAATTAAAGTCTAACCCCTTCCAGTTCCTCAAATATGCAAAGGGTACTATGTGACAGGCTGGGAGGGTGAATGACATAAAGTGGTTAACAACCTCAGTGACCCTGGGAGTTCTAATTTTTTCCCAAGCTTAATAGATATTTGGAAATTGACTCATATCTTCCAATGCACAAATAAAGAAGGCAATTGTCTTTCTCAACTCTGCACCTTTCAAAAGCAAAGCCTGAAATCTTTCTGAAAAGAATGTTGCCCACATGGTATACTCCACTGGCAAGGATAAAACTGTAGTCGACATATTAATAAGAAAAGCCAATAAGGATAACTTTTAGAATATATTCCCCTGCATGTTGATGTTCTGGAGCAAAGTTCAGTCTGATATTGTTTTTTTTCCTGAAGCCATGGTTTCATTGCCATTAAAGGCTCCCAGAGAGAAAATTCCTTCTATTAATGAAGATCTGGAATTTTCAGCAACTTAGCCTCAGAGAGTTCCATGGGGGCAATGAGAATTTAAGAAGTGACTCACCTAAGGTCACACAGCCAGTATGTGTCAGAGGTAGGAATAGAACTCAGGTCTTGGAACTGGAGGTGCTATGTTACTATTTTACTTCTAGATCATGAGATATTAGCAAGTATCTCCTTTTCCGTGTGTATGTATGTGTGTGTGTGTGTGTATGTGTGTGTTTTGTTGCTGCTTGCTCTCATATCTTACTCCCTTATGGCACTTATCACCTGTTTCCTTCTATCATTGTTGATATTGTTGTCATTTTATTGTATATCATAGGATCTTAGCATTTCAGAGTGAGTGAAGATCTCACTCACTATCTAGTCTAATTCATATTTGGAAAAGTTTTTTCCACTGTAATATTCCTGACAAGTGGTCATTCAGCCTCTACTTAAAAACCTCCACTGAAATGGAAAGCCCTTCCATCCTGAGGCAGCCCATTACCCTTCTGAAGAACTCTAGTTCTTAGGAATTTTTTTGGCATTTTGTTAAGCATAATGTCTTGTACATTATGGGTACTTAAGAGATACTTGTTGAGGGATTTTTTAACTCTGCAATTTCCATGCATTATTCCCAGTTTTGTCCTCTGGGGTCAAGTCCAATATATCTAATTCCACTTCCATGTGACAATATTTCAGATACTTGAAGAAAGCTATCATGTTCCCCAAAGTGTTGTCTTCTTCAGACTAAGCATATTTAGTTCCTTCTTCTAATCTCTGAAATTGGACTCAAGGATTTTTTTCTATCTGAATTGTCCTCTTTTGTGTATTTGGATGTTTGTGTGAAAGTGGTAGACACATCATATGATACATATGGTCAAAGGTTTTCCAACTTGGCAAATTGAAGTCTGGGACTGTTTTGTCTTTAAAATCTGTATCCCCAGCATGTAACACAAAGCTGTGTCCATTGTAGATGGTTTGTTGCTTTGGTAGGACCTAGCAGAGCTTGCATTCTCCTAGCACAACCTTTGAGAACCCAGGATCACCTTCACGTCTACATTCACTATAGTATAAGGCAAAAGGTAGGACTTTAGTAAAAGATTATCATTTTCTTTTAAATTTCATAATAAATTTTAAATATATTTCATGGGAAAAAGTGTTTGTTGGTATACGTCTAAGATATGGAACACAAATCTCAAAGAATTGAAAATAAGTGAATATCACACAGAAGGCAATGGAGAGGCTCATGGTAGGTGAGATGAGTTGGCAACATATAACAAATTAAGGATTTCAAAGGAAAACAGGAATAAAACATCAACAGGGAAGTGTTTGATCAAAAAAGGATGAGCTGGGCACATGTCAAGGTTAGTCATTAATAGGGAAATAGATCAAGTGTTCTGCTCATAATCTTGCAATGTAAAAAGAAACAGAATAAGGTCCTAGGATGTTTGATGGTTTTTGGTGATAGTTGGCACCATTAGAGAAAATATCCACATTGATAAAATAGCAAAGCTATTTGAGATCAGAGTATCCATAGAGATTTTGAAGCAGACTGGTATAAAGGATGGAGGAAACATCTTGAAACATTTTGCAGTTAGGAAGAACTCAGTTCAAGTTCTGCTACTGATACCATATGTTGGCTACTGACAAATCATTTAATCTCTTGGTGTCCCAGGTCAGTTCCTAAGGCTGTTCCAGATGAGTTGCTGACCTGAATAGATAAAGAGAGTTTCCTTCATCCATAAAATAGCAAGTGTAGATAGAAATAAATTGTATCAATTACTTCCCAATAGTGTAAATCTACACTGAGTTCCTAAGGAATGTATATGTTACCGTTTGCATGAGATTTAGAGATTTTACTTGCAACTCCTCATTTAAAGTCTTGGTCAGGTTGGCTATATTAAAAACATTGTCAGTCCTAGAAATTCTCAAGATAGATCACATTAAATGCACCTTTGTAACCAAGCACCCACAAAGAAGATATTGCAGATCTGTTTTCAGGAGTGAATAGAAAATCAACAGTCATGCCTTCATATCACTGTCACTCACACACACACACACACACACACACAGTGCTTTGTTTAGAGTCACAAAAAGATGACAAATTCTTTCTTTAATGACAAAGCACACCGAATAGCTTCTATTTATTCACTGACCGTTTCTTGCGGCATCCTGACTATTATTATCCTTTTCAAAAGATAGGTAGAGTAATTAGAATCAGGAAAACTATCTGCATTCAAATCCTATTTCAGACATTTACTAACTGTTACTTTGGACAAATCATTTCACTTTCTCTAAGCCTAAGAATTCTTATCTACAAAATAGTAGGTTGGACTCAGTGATTGCTAGTATGCCAGTACCACTGGCAGAAAACAACATAGTTATTATCCTGGAGCCTGGAAGTTCAGATCAGCTGAAACTACATGGACCGAAAATGGCAAAACTATTTTACTTTCTTTTATTAATTAATGTCTTTTGTTTTCAACATAAATACAGTTTTTTCTGGTATCCCCACTCCTCCCTTCCCTAATAGCCACCTTATATAAGAAAGGGTGTTTTTAAAGACAAAAAGAAGAAAAAAATCAGTGTAACTGATTAATTAATTGGAAAAAGTCTCAAAATACATGCAATGTACAACATTTTGGCAATGGGATGGATTAGTTATGTCTTCTCGTGTTTCTTCTTTAGAGCCATGGTTGTTTTCTATAATTATTCAACTTTTACTTTTGTTATTTCGTGCATATTCGTTCTTTTCTTTCTTGTTATAATCATTATACATGGTATTTTCTGGGCTCTACTTTACTTCACTCTGCATCAGTTTATATAGATTTTTCTATGATTCTTTCTATTTGTCAAATTCATCATTTCATACAGCAAAATAATATTCCATTTCATTTAGCCTCATACTTTGTTGAGCCATTTCCTAATTAATAGATATCTACCTTGTTTCCATTTCTTTGCTGTCACAAAAAGACTGCTAGAAATATTTTGATCTCTATGAGGACTTTCCTATTGATAGCCTCCTTTGGATGTTAATTCACTTATGGAATCTGTGGTTCAAAGGGTATGAAAATTTTAGCCACTTTATTTGAATTATTCCAACTAGCTTTTAGAAATTATTGTTATTGACACACAGCTTCACCAATACATGGGTGTGCCCATGTTCTCACAACCTCTCCAACATTGACTATTACCATTTTTGTCATCTTTGCCAATTTACAGGCAATGAAGTTAAACCTTGGGATTGTTTTGATTTACATTTCTCTTATTACTAATGTTTTGGAGGATTCTTTCTTGTGGCTGTTAATATTTTGCAATTCTTTTGATAATTATTATTTATATCCTTTGACTATCTATTGGGGATGTGTGTGGAGAGAGAGAGAGAGAGAGAGAGAGAGAGAGAGAGAGAGAGAGAGAGAGAGACTGAGAGAGAGAGAGAGAGAGAGAGAGAGAGAGACAGAGAGAGAGAGAGAGAGAGAGAGAGAGAGAGAAATTTCTCATGCCTAAAATGTACCTCTTTCTTAACTCTATATCTTATTATTCCTGTCTTCTTTCAATATTTAAATCTTCTATGAGACCTTGCTGGATTACCCTGTTAGTGTTTTCTCCCTTCTCAAAATACACTATATTACACTGATTTCTTTGATTTCTGTATCCTTCCAGTAGAATGGAAGTTTTTTGAGGATAGAAACTATTTTGTTTTTTATCTTTGAATCCCCGGTCCCTAGAACAGCTCCTTATATATTAAGCAGCTGCTTAATAAACGTTCATACATTATATTAATAATTATGGTTCAGTATTAGGAAGGAATTAACAATCAGAACTGCCCAAATATGCAACATGATCTTTGATGTATTGAGTTCATTGTCCCTGGAAATATTCAATTATAGAGTTTGACTTTTATTCTTGATGTTCTAGGTAAAATCCCTGTATATCTGGAGGTGAGATAAGACTAAATGACCTCTAAAATTCTTATAGATGCTGATTCTCTTATTCTAATGACATAATATAGCTAGAGGGTAGGAGAGAAAGAGGAAGGAGAGAGGAGAGGAGAGAAGGAAAGAGAGAAGAGGAAAAAAAGAAGAGAAGAAAAGAAAAAGAAAGGGGAAAGGAAAGGACTGTGAATCATTGCTGAGTTAGGTTAAAACAATTTCGTTCAATCCCCTTTCTGTTTGGGGAAGTAAAGCCAGAGGCTTTACTTAATGAGTTTTTTTACTCTATTGAGTATATATATAATATATAAATATATATAATTTACTATAATGAGGTTTTGATCATAAATTTGGTGGTCATTGAACTCAAAGAGCCATGGAAGAAAAATTCATTTCAGGCCAAGTTAAGAGGGACTGGAGGGCCCTGAGTTCAGAATCAAAGTGAGTTAAACAGAGTCAAGTCACACAAGGCACTGAAAAAACAGTTCTGACAAAGAGAAACAGTTAATGGAAGAATTGTAAGATGAAGTCAAAGTACAAGTCCAAGGTCCATGGATCTTATGCATTTCCTGGTGCACTGTGGCTGAGAAGTGATCTTTATAGCCATTGACTGAGGCAAGCTTGCCTGACCACAGAGAACTTCACTGCTGTTGACTAAGAAATCTAAGTATGAAGTGGATTTATGCAAGCTTCAATGACATGGATTAATAGAGAAAGATTTACAGGTGGCCCTGAAGAGAGAACTTCAACCATAGTCTGTAGCTGATAAAGAAAGAGAATTAAAGAGCAGGATAAGAGCGAACTAAAAGAGGCCCATTTATCCCAGTAGCCAGCTCCACCTCCAGCCTCACCCCATCCATGGTGGTTGTGGCAGTCACTAAAAACCTGAGGAACAAGTTGTAAACACAGCATCCCTACTCTCTGCTGTAAAGTGTATTAGGTGATCCTGAAAATGGAGCTGACAGCCAGATGGAGCAAAGAAAATCCCTACTAGTTCCCGAGACATAATGATTGGCATGAAATAGTGAAGAGAAAAATCTGACAGGGAGTGGGTCCATCAGAGAGAAGCACGATGATATCTTTGGAAGATACCGGTAGCTCTTCAGAATGATATGAGTGAGTTGCCCCTCAATGTTTGTTCCCTGGTCACATATGTTCCCTATATTTGAATTCCCTCATGCGGATGAGTTGCCCATATGTCCCTCATGTATGAATATTCTACATGAATTTCCTTTGAAGATACATTTTTCCTTTTATGTATTGTGTATTTTGGATTGAGGTTAAGTTTAATGAGTAGGATGCTAAATTATCATTCTACAGTGTTATATATCACTTATATTGATATCTAATTAAAATATATGATAGGACAATAGAAGCTCCCCTTTGTCACAAATCCTCAAAGGTTATCTGTCTAACTGGTTAAAAAATAATAATAATGATAAAAAAACATTTTAACAGAGGCTCATGAGCTTTGGCTAGTAGAAAATTCTGACCCACAAAATATGAGAGTCTAGGGTAGCTAACTAGATGGACAAGAATGGGATATGTGTGTATGTGTTTACAAATTATGTGTATGTATCTTTATATCAGTATCTACTATAATAGTAAGCACTCCAACGTACACAGGGAGTCCTGCTACCACAGGTTCTTAGACCTTCATTCATAAAATGAAAGGCAACTTTTGAGGGGTTAACAATCACTTTAATCAAGCACATGTATCATTCCTTTAACCAAGTACATATATCATTCACCTAGTTCAGGGGAGTCAGCACCCTGAACTTCAAAAAAAATACAGAAAAATCAAAAATCAACGGACATGGCTTTTTCTACCTGACCATAATTCAACTGACAGGTCCAACTGTCTGACTATAGTTACCAGAGAGGGAAACACAGACATCTGGGTTTTCAAAGCCAGGGGGCTCCTTAGTGGCTTCCCAGAGTCCTCATCTGGATAAACAAACACTTTCAGTCAGTAAGCCCCAAAGTAAAATCTCAACAAAGAATATTTATACCTTTTCTAGAGCCAGAGGGCATCACAACCCTTGAGAATCAGTGCCTCATTAACAAAAGGCTTGGAGCTTCCCACAGATCTTCCCTATTCAAATTCCCCTTAATGTGCTGGCCCATTACAAATACATATAATGTTTCTAGTTAAAGAAACTCTTATTTCTGTACTTTACTCCTACTAAAGACTCTTGGTTGATGAAGGCAAGAATCAATAAGAGACACTTGATTATACTAAAACAAACTGCAAAGGATCCTATTTTGCTTTGCCTTACACCTACCCATCAGCCTTTCTATCTGACTGTCCATCTAGCTGTCATGTATCTTTAAGTTAATTGCTGTATAGTAATTGCAAAAAATCTTAGGAAGAAAAAGTGGAATGGTTAGCATGAATTATTTTGTTCATTTTTTTTACTTGGTATATTAGCAAGCATTGGATCGTCCTTCAGTGTGTTTGAAATACCATAGGATGCAAATGGATATGCATATGGAATTTCTCTGAAAATGTACAAATGGACCCTGCTAAAATTAAGAGGACATTTTTTTTTTAGTAATTATGGCTGTTACTTCTGACTTGGACAAATAAAAAAATGCATATATACCCATATATTTCAGTGTCATTCATACGTAGTACTAAAAGCTCACATTTCATAATTGATTTTTAAAATTACTATTCATTTATTTTATATTTTTATATCTCACCTAAATGATAGGTCATTTGACATATGTGTTATTAATACTCCATTTGAAAAGCATAACATTGATACCATTTACTTTTGAATGACCTTAAATTCCTATCTGTAAGTGATCAGATTTCTTCTTACAGATCATGATACATATATACCATAAGTCATGTGTATAGACATATACATGATTATATCCATATATAACACACATACATGTAGGTAAACTCTTGCAAACTAAAACCATGCCTGGAATGTAAGTGATTAATAAATGCTTATTAATTGATTTAATTTATAACCTATAGAAAACCACATTCTTTGTTGACTTATAAAAATAATTTCATAGATAATAAAAGGCCATTTTAAAGATATTTTTTCTACATCAAGGAATTCCTCCTGCACTTGTTGAAATCATATGAACCCTATAAGGATGCAACAACAGAGACTTTTGTTCAAAACCCAGTGATTATAAAGATAGTGAGCTGTAAACTTAGTCAAAGATATTTGCCGTTGCCATGGAGGATGTCTGGGGCAGATTCCAAATGACAGAGGGATTATTTTTTAGATAATAGGCAATAAAATAATCATGTAGAAATTTAAATTTTACATAGCATTTTACAAGTATCATTTCTTTTGATCTTCACAACAACCCTGGGAATTAGATGGTATAGTTATCTCCATTTTACAGATAGGGAAGCTGAATCAGACAGAGGTTAAATGGATGGCCCAGAGTCACCTAAGTAGTAAGTGTGTGAAACTGAATTTGAACTCAGGTCTTCCTGACTTAAGTGCAGTTTACTATCTGTTGTCATCTAGCTACATCTAAAAATGGCATGGGGTATGCCCCCAAACTCTGTAACATTGTAAATACTCCCAAATGAAATCCATAACCACCGCAAGAGTTCAGCTTAACTAAGTGTTGTGGGGGACGGAAGGGACAACAAATGCACGGTTTTGTATCCCCAGTACTTATCATAGTGCCTGGAACACGGTAGGCACTTCATAAATGTTCACAGACTAAATACTCTTTGAGTCCAACAATTCAACTAGATTTCACTTCACCTGCTTGCAATATTCCATACCTCTCCATATTCTCCCAGAGAAGGGCATAAAATGTTTTACCAAAAGCTTTGTTAAAATTTAAGAAAATGATCCACGGCATTCCTTTCAATGCTGTTTAGTTACTTGTCAAAAAAGGAAATGAGATTAGTCTGGCATGCCCAGTTTTTCATGAAGTCATGCCCTTTATCATTACCACTTACCTTTCTAGATGTTCAGCAGTCATCTCATTAAGTATCATTTCCAGAAGTTTTCTAGAAATTGAAGTACAATAAATAAATTACCAGAGAAGGTATTGTGCCTTTCATATAAAGAGACCAATGGATAGCCATGTGCCCTTTGGGAGACCATGTTTTCTCAGTATATCTAAAGAAAAGTTCTATTATGTTAGGCATATTCCCTGTAGAAAATTTATGGGACAAAATGGACAAGAAGTCACCCGGGAAGGAAAGGATTCTTGATTATTCAATATATTTTCTTAAATTCTCATAGCTATTTTCTTCACAGGTAAGCAGATTTTTTTTGATGAGATGACTCCAAAATAATGCTGACTGTTATTTATATATTTCCCCTGAACAAGAACAGGGTCCCGACTAATATTCTTTGATTTAAAATTTTGTCCACTTTAATCATTATCTTGTTATTTGCTTTGTTGTAGTAATATAGGAAATCTTGACAGACTGGAAATATTTATATGTCACTAAGATGATAATATGTACTACTTACACAGGTTTATCATTTATAATCCTTAATTAGTTAATTCCTAGATGACATTCCCTTGACATTATCTGTATTTTACAGATGTAAATCTGAAAACTGAAGTTAAATGACTTACCCAAAGCCAAATTGAAATTTAGTATAGCAAATATAGGGTTAGAATTCAAAGCTACTGACTCTTAGTCATGTGTTAAGCACTATCCCATGGTATATCTGTGCTCTTAGCCATATCTGTAAGAAAATAGCATATATTGTAATGTTTTCAAATAAAATAAGATATTTAAAAATTGAATAATGAAAGCAGAAATAATGAGAGAATAGTAGGAAACAGTCTAAATGTTCAAGTCAGCTATTCTGAATGTAGAAGGAGAAAATTCAATCATCAATGAAAATAGGCAAAAAATCCTCAATTACTTAGAAATAATGGAGGTACTGAACTTTTAAATTTACTGAAATCTAGTATTAAGAAAAGTGAAGGCCAAGGAATTTGCCAGCTAGTTGGGAAGGCAACCTTTGCAAGACTATTACTGACCAATAAGAATTGATGAACTGTTTCTTGAAGCATGACAGTAAAATCATGGTATTCAAAGAAACTGACTAAAGGAATTAATCTGGCCTGAAACAGAAATCATAGGCAAAAGGAAGTCCAGCAGAATTTTTGAGTTTGTACCTATGAATCATAGGTCAATGAGAAAAAAAAGAATTCTAGTACATTTCCTGTCAGATAATATATAAACTCTTCAGCATTCTTATCTTGAGATCTGATGAATAGCAAAAATTGCATTATATAAAACAATATTACATTTATAACAGAAAACTGTAACTCTAAGGAAACTTGTTTGGTTTTCAAAGCCCTTTGTAATCTGTTCCCCCTTCCCCTATCTCTTGTCTTCCTATTTCTCATTTTTAGGGATGTGATGGTAAATGTTTAACAATGAGCTCTCTGAAAAGCACTGCAGACTGTAAAATTTAATCTGAATAAATTAGATATTTACTAACATCTCACACCATATATCAAACTCCAAATGGATACATTATTTAGATATTAAGGATGATATCATAAGCAAATTAGTGGATCGTGGAAGAAATCCCTTGTCAATTCTAGGGATAAGAGAAGAGTTCATGATCAAATGTGATAGAGAGATTCACAGGAGGGAAAAATGATCATTTCATTTAATAAAACTAAAAACTTTACTTGTAAACTCTTAAACAAAACTAATGCGACCAATATTAGAAAAAATCAGGAAACTCAGAAGAAATCTTTGGAGCAAGGTTCTCTCCTAAAGGTCAGTTTTCTAAAATATATAGGGAACTAAGTCAAATTTACAAGAATAAGAGTCATTCCCCAATTGACATAAGGTCAAAGGATGCGAATGGGCAGTTTCAAGAGGAAGAAGTTCAGCCTATCAAAAAGCATATAAAAATGCTGTATATCACTAAATAATTGGAGAAGAAAATTAAAACACCTCTGAAGTACCACTTCACACCTGTCAGATTGACTAGGATGACATAAAAAAAAAGGAAAATGACAAGAGCTAAATGGAATGTGAAAAAAATAGCTGTGAACTATCTGGAAAGCAACTGAACTGGTGCCCAAAAAGCTGTGCATACCCTGTGATCCAGACATACCACTACTAAGAGTAGCCTTAAAGAGATCAAAGAAAGAGGAGAGGAACCTATATGCACAAAAATATTGATAACAACTCTGTGCTAGCAAAAAAATTGGAAACTGAAGGGGTGCCAGTCAGTTGGAGAATGACTGGTCAAGTTGTGGTATAAGATCATGATAAAACAATATGCGCTGTAAAAATACATGTGAAGACTTGTATGAACTAAATGAAGAGAGAACTAGGAGAACATTTCATATAATTACAATATTGTAAAGATAATCAAGTTTTAAAGACTTAACTTTAATCAACACCATGACCCACCATAATTCCAAAGCACTCATGATGAAATGTTATCTATTACAAGAAAGAGAGCTAATGGATTCAGAGTGCAATTCAAGCATATTTTGGTTTCTTTCCATTTTTGGAGGGGAGAAGTACCTTTCAAGATGGCTGATAAGGAGATTTCTTTTGCTTGACTATACATATTTGAAGTTGATTTTGTTTTTCTTCTGTGCTTAATCAGTAGTGCAGGAGGAGGAAGGAGAAATAATTTGGAACTTAAAAATGAAATAAAATTAAATTTAAAATATTTTGTTATTATTATCATGTTCCCTATCATTTCTGTAAGGCTAGAAATCAACAAATCAATAAACGAAGCTCTGATTTACAGTGTTTATTGATTTTCAAGTTATAAAATGCTCACACTAAACATTTAACATTTGGCTCTCAAGATTCATTCAAACTGGTTTCAGTACACCCCTGATCTTATTCATTCCCCAAAACTTTGAATCTGAGGCCTTTTCTAGCTATACAATTTCACTTGTTATCTCAGAAGCCGAAAATTCTCTTCCTCCTTATCTTTGCGTCCTGACTTTTCCTGGCTTCCAACAAATAAAATTCCAATTTCTACAAGGCTTCTTTTCATTGTTTCTTAACAGTACCTTCCCTCTGTTGGGTATCTCTAATCGATCCCGTGTATGTTGCTTATACACAGTCGTTTGCATGTTGTATCTTCCATTAGACTGTGAGCTTTGAGAGTACAGTCTTTTGCCTTTCTTTGTATTCTCAGAACTTTGCACAATGGCTAGCACATGGTGCCTAAGTTTAGGATCCTAATTCCTTACTTTTCATCATATGGTAGGCAATAGGCCATGGTATTTTTGGGCTCATATACTGTGACTGACTGATCTATGTGTGTAAAATTCAATTGATTGAAATTGTCACACTTTTTTCTCTCAGTAAAACCTCAAAATAGTTTTATTTATGAAATATTAATAAAACGATTGAGTATGACTAAGGGTAAAAAATATTTAAAACACAATATAGAAAATCTGTTAGAATTAAGAGAGAGTTTGTTAGAAATAACTTTGCATTGTTTCTCGTTTTCCGTGATAATCTCCTACCAAAACTAATATGTTGAGGTATTTTTACTGTTAGCAATGTAATGTGGCTAACTAGGTAAAAAAAATTCCCCAATTCGCCCTTTTCATTTTTGATATTGATAATTTGTTTCTTTAATTTGATCAAATTAAATAATGGTTTATCTATTTTATTGGTTTTTTCATAAATTCAGCTCCCTAGTTTTATTTATTAGTTCAATGGTTTTTTTTATGTTAAGCTTTATCAATTTCTCCTTTAATTTTCAGAATTTCCAATTTGGTGTTAATTGAGGATTTTTAATTTGCCTTTTTCTTTTTAGTGCTATGTCCAATTTATTTATCTGCTCTTTCTCTATTTTATTGACATAGGCAGTTAAAAATATGTTTTCCCCTAAGTACTACTTGGGCAACATCCCATAAATTTTCAATTAAATTTTTGATTGTTTCCATGATTTGTTCTTTGACTCATTCATTCTTTAGAATTAGATTATTTACTTTCCAGTTAAATTTTAATCTATGCTTCCATTGACCTTTATTGAATGTAATTTTATTCATTATGATCCGAAAATGATGCATTTAATATTTCTGCTTTTTTGCATTTGGTTTTGAGGTTTTTATACCCTACTACATGGTCAGTTTTTGTGTGGGTGCCATGTACCACTGATAAAAAGGCATACTCTTTTTTATACCTATTCACTTTTCTCCAGAGATGTATTATATTTAACTTCTCTAAACTTGTATTCATTTCTTTAACTTCTTGTTTATTTTTTGACTAGATTTACCTAATTCTGACAGGGGAAAATTGAAGTCCCCACCAAGTATAGTTTTACTCTCTTTTAATTCATTTAACATTTTTTTTTAAGAATTTGGGTGCTATACTCCTTGGTGCATATATGTTTAATATTGTTGTTACTTCAGTTGTCCATGGCGTCTTTTAGCAAGGTTTAGTTTCTTTTCTTATCTCTTTTAATTAAATCTATTTTTGCTTTTTCTTTGTCTGAGATCATGATTTCTACATGTCTTTGTCACTTCTACTAAAGCATAATAGATTCTTCTCCAGCCCCATATTTTTAACACATTGTAAGATTCTGGGTTTTAATCCACTATGTTATTTGCTTTAATTTTGTAAGTGAGTTCATCCCATTCACATTCACAGTTACGATTACTGTGTATTTCCCTCAGTCCCATTTCCCCCCTTTTAGCTTTCTCTCTTTTTCTCCTTTGCACCTTGTCCCACTTCAAAAGTGTTTTGCTTCTGCATACCAACTCTTCAGTCCAACCTGTCTTCTATCACTCACTCCCTTCTCTTATTCCCCTCCTCTCATTCTTCCCTGTAAGGGATTATATTCAGTTTCACTGGATAGGTGATTCTTGGTTATAATTCTAGATCCTTTGTCCTCTTGTAATTCATATTCCAAACCCTCTGGTGCTTTAATGTAGAAGCTGCTAAATCCTGGGTTATCCTGACTTTGTTGCTTCACAATATTTGAATTGTTTCTTTCTGATTGTTTGCAATATTTTTCTCCTTGACCTGGTAGATCTAGAATTTGGCTGCAATACTCATAAGACTTTTTATGGTAGGATCTCTTTGGGATTTGGAAATTTGGGAAATTGTTTCAATTTCTATTTTATTTCCTGGTTATTGGGTATCAGGGAAGTTTTCTTGATGATTCCTTGAAAGATATTGTATGGTTATTTTTTTTCTCATGGCTTTCAGGCAGTACAATAATTCTTAAGTTATCTGTCCTGGATCTATTTTCCAAGTCAGTTGTTTTTCCAATGATATTTCATATTTTCTTCTATTTTTCCTTCTTTTGCTTTTGGTTGACTGGTTCGCCATGTCTCATGGAGTCATTAGCTTCCATTTGCCTAATTCTAATTTTTGAGGAATTATTTTCTTCAATTAGCTATTGTACCTCATTTGGACAGTTTTACTTTTTAAGAAGTTCTTTTCTTCAGTTAGTTTTTGTACAGATTTTTCCATGCTTTCTTTACCAAGCTGTTGACTCTTTTTCATGATACTCTTTGCATCATTCTCATTTGTTTTCCCAATTTTTGCTCCTCTCTTATTTCATTTTAAAATTCTTTTTCAACTATTCCAAGAATTCTTTTTGGGACTGAGTTCAGTTGGCTGTTCATTTTCACCATCACACACACACACACACACACACACACACACACACACACACATATAGGATTAATTTGATTGATCATCCAATGGAATGCTATAGTTTTGACAATAAGCATTGTTTTATTCTATTTAGTTTTTCCTCATATTGTTTGCTGGACTATTCTCCTGAGTTATCATGGATCTAATCATAAGCACTCTGAAATATAATGTGGTCTCAATGCAATCAGTAGTCTCATGAGAAAATAGAAGAATCCTGAGGATTTTATCCTCTTGGAAGAGTCCCCCTGACACTGGGACCTGAAAGCACTTGAGGAATGGATTACTCTATTTAAACATTATAAAACTGAATTCATCAAAAAAAAATTTTCTCCAAAAAAAAAAGAAAGAAAGAAAATCAGTCCAGCCATTAATTTTAACTGACTTTTCACCTAAATTACAAATCAAATAATGTCCTCACACAGACATTAGTTTCAGAGTATATGAATGCACTTGTGTGTGTGTAAAGTAGTCTAAAAAGTTACTACCAACTGGGCAAAAGTAAACAAGAGTGACCTTTGTCAAACAGTCAGTTGTAAAGGGTCTCAGTCCATGAATAAAGTTTTGATTTTATTTCTTTTTTGCACTATTTTAAAGGCTGCTGGAGCAGATGCCCTGGAGTTAAATCTGTCATGTTCACACGGCATGGGAGAAAGAGGAATGGGCTTGGCCTGTGGGCAGGTAAGGACCTCAACCTCTCCCTTTGGCATGTCTGATCACCAGTGCAGGCCAGTGTATTGATGTCTATTGCACCTCATGCTTCTAGGCTTATGAAACAGACTTCCGGCTGGAGAGTTTCAGGTCTGCATTGTTTAAATATTTAGTACTTAAAAAGTGGAAAATGAGAGAAGCTGAAATTACACAAAGTGTTTAGTTTTATTGAGGAAAAAATTACATTATGTGCTTGACAGGAAGTAATATCATAACAAATAGTTTTTAAAAGCGCTGAGGCAGAATTAGCTGCTTTCAAATGCAATGTTCTTTATTCATTCTTAATGCTGATCCAGTTTCCCTGGAGCAATATCCTGGCCAAAGTGCATTGTTCATAGTGATTTTGTAGTAAATGGGGCACAGCACAAATTGCATTTTACATTTTTTAGCATCTGATCATTATTCCCTCACTGTATTTGGGGAGTCACAGGAAGAATTTGTTACTATTTTTATATTTGTATACAATGCATAGAAACTTCCATATTATAGCACTTTTGATAGACTAGTGAATACAAAGCAAAGGAATTCTGAAGACATAACCTAGGTACAGAATTATAGGATAAGATCTTGAAAGATTTCATTGCTAAAAATGCAACATTTTGGCTTTCACCTAGTTTTTAATCTTGTAGAAAAAAACTTCCATAATGACAGTGCCATAATGAGAATCATTTTTGACTAATGCTAGATTGATGATGTCTGCTGAATATATTCTTATTCCAGATTTTTTTCTCTTGATGGGGAAGCAAACTGGACTCATACTTTCACTGATATTAAAAGCTTCCAATATGGAAACTCCCTCCAGTGATGTAGAACAGAATTTTATCCATTACTTAAAGTCTTAGAGAGTTGCCCAGAGCACTGAGAGATTTGGTGACTTGCCCATATATGGTCATGCAAATAGTATTTTGCTGAGGCTAGACAGGAATTCAGGTTTTCAATTAAAAAAAAAATGCATATTGGTACTTAATTTTGTGGGACTGTTATATTAAGCTACTCAAATAGAAACTATGAAGATTCAAAAATATCTTACAAACACCTTTTTAACCTTTAGAACAGCATAGAGTTAGGTGAAATGTATTCTTATGAGGAGTGTTTTTCCTAAAGTTTCTGGTTCGCACTGTTGGGTTTATTGGAAGACAGTAAGGAGTTCTGGAATGAAATAGAAGAGTCAAAACCTCCAGTTAAAAGAAATCAGATTAAAAAACTTTCCATGAGCAAGGTAAATGAAAGCTGGTTTCTTAACTAGCATAGAATCTGACTTCAACAGTTGGAGAGAAAGGTGGAGAGAAAAAGTAAGGAAGTGTTTGAGGCAATCAAATTTTCCCAACTTGAGCCAAAATTTTTCCTTAATTCCTTTCACTACTTAAGGAAGTTAAATCTCAGCCTTCTGTGACAGAAGCTGATCTGTAGGCAGAAAAAATAGCATCTAATACAAAAAGTACACAAATTTGTGTGAAGTTATACCCTAGAATCATGAATTTTTTTTCTCAAAGACACTTAAACCATCAAAGCCAGTCTCTTCATTTTACAAATGAAGAAACTGACTCCAAGAGATTAAGTGACTTTGCGAAGGTCACACAGCTAGAAATTGCCTGAGGAAAGATTTTAACTGAGGTTTTCCCTGGTTCAAAGCAGAGTTCTATCCTGTAGACCACTTAACTCCCTAAATGTGGTAGTCTTGAAAATTATGTTGGAAAGAATTTTTCAAAGAAGACCCATCTCAAATTCATTTTTGAGCATAAAATGATTCTAACTTTAGCTCTCTTAAAATATGTGACATTGCTTAGATATTAAGTTATCTAAGTGACAGATAGTAGTTAGCAAGGAGCTCTCTGACAACATGGATTCTTGCACAATCTTTAGCTAAATCAGGAATCCAGCCATCACCAATCAGTGTTATCATTTTCATTTTTAGAAGACTTGGAGAGCATCCAAGAATAGAGGGAAAGAAGGAAAACTAGGAACAAATGGAGACCAGAACTAAACAGAAAATTTGACTTTGAAATATAAAACTCAAGAGAAGTATGAAAAGGGTAAAAATGAAAGAGAAATAAGGGAATCAATAAGGTTAAACTGTTTACCTTTCTATATGGGAAAATGATTCATGTAACTTAGAATTTTACCTTTATCAGGAAGTTAAAAGACTATACCTTAACAGAAAATGATCATATATTAGGACATAAAATCTCACAACCAAATGCAGAAAAGCAGAAATATTAAATGCAATGTTTTCAGACCATGATGAATTAAAAGTTATATTCTGTAAAAGGATGTGTTAGCCTAGATTAAAAATTAACTGGAAACTAGATAATCTAATCTCAAAGAATGATGCAGTGAGATAGTGCAGTAGATAAAATGCCAAGCCTAGAATTAGAAAAACTCATCTTTGTTAGTTCTCATCTGGCCTCAGACATGTACTAGCTGTGTGACCCTGGGCATGTCATGTAACCCTGTTAAGTTCCTCATCTGTAAATTATGCTGAAGAAGGAAATGGCAAACTGCTCCATTATCTTTGCCATCATGAAGAGTTGAACATGACTGAGATGACTAAGTAGGAAACAAAAAGAATTATTGGGTCAAAGAACAAATCATAAAAATAATTATTTCATTAAAAAAAATGAGACAACATCCCAGGATTTGTGGATGCAGCTAAAGCAGTATTTAGGGGAAATTTTGTAACTCTTACATTAATAAAATAGAAGAACAGATCAAAGATTTGGACATGCAACTATAAACACTAGAAAAAGAACAAATGAAAAATCCTCAATTAAGCATCAAAATAGAAATTCTGAAAATCAAAAGAGGCATTAATAAAAGCAATAGTAAATAATAAAACCAAAAACCCTTTGAACTAATAAATAAAACTAGGAGATGGCTTTATGAGAAAAAATAATAAAATAGGTAAATTACTGGTTAATTTGATATTTAAAAAAAGAAAGAAGAAAACCAAATTACCAGCATCAAAAATAAGAAGGATAAAAATACACCAACAATGAAGATGAAATTAAAGCAATTATTAAGAGTTTAATTTTGCCCAATTACATGCCAGTAAAACTGACAATCTAAGTGAAATGGGGGCATATTTACAAAAAATATAAACTGCCCAGATTATAATATACAGATTACACACACATATTATCTATATATACATATATAGATATGAAATAACAGATTAATTTCTCTTAGGAAGAGGGAACAGAATACTTAAATGACCCTATCTTAGAAAAAAAATGAACAAGCCATCAGTAAACTTCCTAAGAAAAAATGCTTAGGACCCGACTGATTCACAAGTGAATGCTACTAAACATTTAAGAGACAATTGATCTTAATACTATATAAATTATTTGAAAAACTATGTAAAGTAGGAATCTTACCAAATTCTTTTTATGACACAAATATAGTTTTGATACCTAAACCAGGGAAAGGAAAAAAAAAGAGAAAGTAAACTATAGACCCATTTCCTTAATGAATACTAATGCAAAAATTTTAAATAAAATACTACCAAGGAGCTTACAGCAATATATCTATCACAAAGGTCATACACGATGACCAGATGAAGATTTAAACTAGGAATTCAGGGTTGGTTCAATATTAAAAAATTAGAAGCATAATTAACCCTATCAATAACAAAAACAACAAAAATTATATGATTATATCAATATGCAGAAAAAGCCTTTGACAAAATACAATACTTGGTCTTACTAAGAATGAGTTACACTAGATACTTACACTAGAAAGCATAGGAATAAATGGAGCCCTTCTTTAAAATGGTAAATGGTATCTATCTAAAATCAAAAGCAGGCATTATCTGTAGGGGGTTAAGCTATAGGGAGAAGCCATCCCAATAAGATCAGGGTGAAGCAAGAATGTTCATTATTGCTACATTTTGCTGGAAATTCTAGCTGTAGCAATAAGACAAGAAAAAGAAATCAAAGGAAAGGAAACAAACAACAAGGAAATGAACCTATCACTCTTGCAGATAATATAATTAGAGAACCTTAGGAGATCAGCTAAAAAACTAGGTGAAAAATTAACAACTTCAGCAAAGTTGCAGGCTGTAAAATAAACCCACATAAATCATCAACATTTCTATATATTACCAACAAACTTCAACAGCAAGAGAGAAAAAGAAAAATTCTGTTTAAAATAACTTCAGACAATACAAAATACTTAGAAGTCTTCCTCCCAAGACAAACCCAGAGATTATATGAACACAATTACAAAACACTTTTCACAAAATAAAACTAGATCTAAACAACTAGAGAAATATTCATTGCACATGAGTAGGCTGAACCAATATAATAAAATTGAAATTCTACCTAAGTTACTTATTTAGTGCCATACCAATCAAACTACCAAAGAATTATTTGTGACTATAAAAAATTGTAACAAAAATTATGAAAATTATACTAATTTTAAAATAGCAAAACAAAGTTCATCTGGAGGAAAAAATGTCAAGAATTTGAAAAGTATTAATAAAAAGTAAATGGTGGGAGTAATCCAAAATTGGGGTTTAGTGAATGTCAGAAAAATATTAATAACTAATACTCTACTCTTCATTTAGATATATCTGCCTGAAAGTTTAATTTAATTTAATATCAATCTACAAGATATACCTACCTTAGAGAGAGAGATGTACAAACTGTCATAGTCCCCCATGATCTCTGATATGACTAGATATCAGATTAACATTTATAGGATTCTTAAGAAAGAAAAGATACAATCTGAGTTAACATCCCAAAATTGTCCAGGAACCAAATCACCATCACATTCCCTCCTGGACCACTCCCCTCACTGTGGAATTAAAAATAATCTTTTCTCATTGGAGAAATGTGGTCCCCATCCTAGTCACTTTCGGTAGGTATAGAATCAGTGAACAAGACAAAAAATATTCTTTCTTAAATTTTTGGTTACTACCCTTAATCTATTCACCTAATGAAATGTCATTTTTTTATTCCTTTTGTCTTGCCCTATCACTTACCTTTACAAAGGCCTTTTTCCAGGGAACATGGAAGGGACTTTAAAGGAAAATAATATTTTTGAAACATTTTTAGATTTCCCAAAAAATTGTAATATACCCCCACAGGAATAAAAGATTCAAGAGTGGGTAACAGTTTCACATTGAATAGATTTACTACTGGGACAAGATTGAGAAGGGAGAAAACTTAAATCAGAGCAGGGGTAATGGCTTGAGAAAGTATCAAGGTCATGATCAAAATAAATAGTGTTAAGAGGAATGAAGCATAGAAAGACATGGAATGATAGAAGATTATTATTGAATAAAAGGATTTCAGACCTAAAGTGTGTCCGGAGTAGGGTGATAAGGCTAGTGAAAGGGCTCAAAACCATGTCATGCATTAATCTGTTGAAGGATCTGGGATATCCAGCTTTAAGAAGAGGAGATTGAAGTGTAGAGGAGAGCTGTGATGACTGTTTTCAAGTATTTGAAGGGATATAATGGGAAGAGGGATTAGACTCTTTCAATTTGATCCTGGAGGGCTAGGATAGCACCAAATTCACCTCCATGTAAAGGAAAAGTTCCTCACAATTAAGTCTTTCCAAAAAAAGTGGAATGGACAGCCCCGAGAAGCCCCTTTTACTTGTCTTTTTCAAATAGAGACTGCCTTTAAACACTTGTCAATGATGACTACATTCTTCCTCTTGTAGCCATTAATATAGATGATGTCATTCAGTCAGCATTGATTCAGCCCCTACTACATGCTAGGCATTGTGAAAGTAACTTCCAACTATGAATTTCTATGATTCCTTTACTTCTGTGACTCTTTCAAGGAGGGCCTTTCTTTAGTAAGTCAAGTATAACACTATAGCAAACTATCATTGATTGCTGGGTTCTTTATCCCGTGACTATGGGTTGGTTCAGATTATCTAGAAGGAATCACATTTCCCTAGCCTTGATTTCTGTTAGAAGTCCCTGGAAATTGACCACTGAAATGGAATGTTCATGGTCAGGCTGATATCTGGTGGTCTTGGTTATTTAGAAGTATAAGAAAGATACAGGTCCAGGGCACAAGTTTTATGGTAGCTAATTATTATAAAACCTGCTCATACACTTGATTAGAGAATTTTTAAATTGATATTACGGAATTTAAGTGGAGGGAGGTCAGGGAAAGGGCAAGGATGGGGAAAGGCATGAAACGTTGCTAACCAAGATAAGCAAGATGAGCAAGTATCATGAGGAGTATGCATAATTGTAGTCAGCAGTCATAGAGATCTAAGAGGACAACAAGACCAGTGGGATCCAATTGACTCTAAAAGCAACCTTCCATAAAAGTGGACTTTAATATTTTTTTTTAATACAAGGGCCCTTTTTAATGCCTAGACCTTTAATGTTCATAGACCTTCACATAGTGGTTATATGATCTATATTAGTGGATTAAAACAGTAAGAACAAACTACTATAAATTTGATAATACCTTTAAAAAAGGTATTTTATTAATCACAATATCATTCATTTGAAAACATAGTAATGCATATATGTTAAAACATAAAATTTATCTAACCTACAGAAGGTGTGTTTGATTATTTATTATCCTAAGTCATTTAATAAAATTGATCCCTTGAAATAAGTCTAGGAACCTTCTAGGAATCCAGGGCTCACAAGTTGGGGATCACTGTTTTGCCTCAAAGGTAATTATACTAGTGGAGTTGCCCTGTGAAATGACAACATTTATAGCTGGCTGGACATTTCCCACCTAGCTCTAGCCTTTGAAAGGAAGAGACAGAAGTGAAGTGTTCCATCCTTCAAGACTCCTACCTAGCTCCCCTAAATGGCTTATCCTTCCGAATACAATGCCCTGTTCACTTCAAGGGTCTTCTGAGACTGACTAAGTAGCTAGTATTTCATCTTTGGAGTGGATAGAGCTCTCTTCGTAACCTAAGAGTACAGGATGCTGCCAAAGGCAGAGAGAACTTCAGTGTCTAGTCTGTTTCTTTAGGAATACAGATGAAAAGCCATTAACAGAGTGTTCAGAACAAGGTCTTGACAGTTACAAGGGAATAGGTAGTGTCTGACTTCAAACCAAGACCAAAACAAAGGATTTTTTGTTTGTTATTTCTACATTTGTTTGTTTTGGGTGGTAGGGAAGGGAAGGTACATTAACAACTGTGGAGACCAAGAAAGAAGTTTTATAGGCAGTATCATTTGTGCTGACCCTTGAAGGGTTTCTACAGGAGATGTAGAGGAATGGGTTTTGGGGATATAATCTAATGAATTCCATTTTACTCCTGTTGTATTTGAGATACCTCTGGTACATCTAACTAGAGATGCCCAGTTGATACTTGCTGATGTTGTATTGGAAGATCCTGAGGGTTATATATGTAGATTTGGAAGTAATCACTAGAGGTACTTAAGCAGAGTCTGGTTGACCATTTGTCAGGGGTTTTGTAGACAGACATGCTATCTACCTCATGTTTGTTTTGATGAAAGTGTTTTGTAAACCTTAAGGTCCTATAAAAATGGGAGTTTTTTTCTCTCTTATTCTTATTACATCATGTGGAGATTGAATTAAGTGATCTTTAATATCTGATTCTGATTCCATTATTTCATTATGAATTGTAATATTTGAATGCAATTTTAGCCAAGTTTTGGTCAGTATGACCCTCTCTAATTCACTCTTTTAAGACATGGAATATAAACTCTTCCAAGACCTTTTCTGACTCCAGCCATGTCATCTCTTTCTCCTAATTTTCTTCCAAATCTCTTGGCTCATTTGTGAGAGGAAAAACACCTGATACAGAGTTTCAGGGAAAAAGAAACAGTTATGAAAGTATCACCCTGCTGGTAACTCTTCCCCTTTGTCTCCTTGATTTAGTCAAAGAGAAGGAAGAAAAGGGCACAGCTGGGCATCTTCATACCACATATATAAACCCCGTTTGACTTTTTTCCCACTGGAGAAAGTAACTTTCTTTTTCACTCTTTGCTTTTCTCCTCTCATTGCTATTTATTTCATAGGATATGATCTTTAAGGGACATTAGAATTATTCTATGCCAGCCCATCTCTTTTGACAGATGAACAAAAACTGAGAGGCTCAGAGAAGTTAGGAAAGATGCCCACCATTACATAACTGGTCAGAGCTCATTCTGGTACTGGATGATTTCTTCTCTGAATTTTCCTTCTACTGCCCTTTCCAACATTCTGGTCTGTGTAATTTTTAATTTGGAGTTAAATAAGTGTTTTCTAATATATAGAATATACTCCCTGGCAGGGGAGAGAAAACTATGCAGTTATTGTAATGAATATGCTTATCCAGCCTTGTCATTTTGAACTTTATTTAGTTCTAACAAAATATGTAGTGTGACTCAGTATAGTAAATAGGCAAACATTCATTCTGTAGGCTGAATCAATAATGTACACATATATGTATCACTGTGATTCAAATGGAGATAGATGGTGCTGTGATTACTAAAATGTAAACCATTTTAAATGCATTCTTGAAATTATATGATTTTTTCATTGAGTATTTTCTCAGTCAATTTCAGGGCCTGCAAAATTTTCCCATGTTAGGAAGGATTCCCTATACTTACAAAGTTGGAAACAATTGAGCTGGCTATAGTTATACCATGCTTGTTAACGTCACTACTAAGCTCTCAGCTAAATTTCCCTAGCAACACATAGCAACTTGCAACTTTTACACAATGCCTGAGTTTGAATTCTTTAGAAGCTGTTTCTTAAAAGAGCATGTATCCCCTACACAAGGAAGAACATTTTGAACAAAAATAGGAACAAAGATTCGAACAGAGATTTAAACTGGTTTCCTGATACAACCATAGTTCATATTGTCCCACCCACTGGCATGCTCTAGTGACAGGCACTATTAGTATGCTACTAAGCACTTGCCCTTATTATTCATAAAATGGTTATAACGTTGTATAATGTGAGTCAGTGTTATGAGATATTCATATATACATACATACATGGTTTTAATTCACCAAGATCCCTGGATCTGGTTTTATTTTTCTTGGTATATATGTACATAGCTGGTTATCGTATATTTTTGAAATTTATTTTTCTTCCTTGGGTGTAGGTATATATTTGATATGAGAAACAAATTCACCTTCCACTGAGTTCTCCTTCTTCAATACCTTATCATGGCATGAGAATGACCCTGCTTTCTTGAAGGCTAGGATGGCAGATTCCATGTTCTAGAATAATTGTCCAAACTGGAAAACCTTGGAGTTTGAACCACTCTATGGAATCTGTTTCTTTCTCAGGACAAGTGTAATTAAATTTAGTGGTGCTCATTGTTAGCAGGCCGGCCCCCAGATGATTTTTTAGAATTTATTTTATGTTATTTTTGTCTCCAACAATTCATGCTATGTGGAGTATAGAAGGAGTTATAAGCTATTTTGGGTGGATAGAGTAATCACACTGATGAAATCCCTGAAAATTTTAAAGTATGGAAGAAAGTAAAATGTTCTATCAATTCCAAATGCATTAGCAATTATTAGAAATTTCACAAATTAAGCTGAAGTCCTATTAATTTTTTAAGAAAGGAAAGAACTAGATAAACAGTGTCATTCAAATCTATGATGACCTAGATCCTATAACAGAGGGCATTAATTATTCAGAAGAGATAAGACATACCTTTCTACTAGTTAATTGGTCAGCATGTTATGTGTTATATGTTATAAGTGCTGAGAACACAAATACAAGCAAAAAGAAAAATAAACACATAAAAGGGAATTGAAAGGGGCCTGGGGAGAAAAAGGAAAGGAGGCATAGGACTCTCGAATAAGTTTGGATGGCAGCCGGATGAGAAACAAAGAGATAGGAGGCTTGGATGGCCCCCTTAAATGAAAGTCCTAGGAGAAGTCCTCCAATGAGAAGGAGAGGCCACATGGAAAGGGGGTGCTTCTCAGGTATGAATTCCAGGGCTGAAATGATGTTCCATATTGAAGAGTTTTCTGGGGCATTGGATGGAGGAGTCTGGATTACATCCTTCCTTGATTTCTTCAGAAATAATCGCATTGTACAAAAATGTAAAACCATCTATTTTGCCCCATTGTTTTCAAACGTACAACCTGCCAAGAATTTGGAAATATTAAAACAGATATTCAACTAATATGGAGTCTTGAAAGTATGTACAGTGTTCTGATTTAATGGTGACATGACTGAGTAGAAGGAGCAGGGTGAGTGTAGAAGCATCAGGTCTTAAAATGTTCTGTAACCTAAAATATGATTGGCCCTGATAACACATAACAATCCATAGAAACTGGTTCTTTCATATTGCTGTCAGAGTTTTTTTTCACATCCCAGATTTAATTTAAATAAACATTGTGTATATTTTTAAAGGGCAAGGCATTTTTTTTGTGTTGAAGCATGCCAACATTATTCATGAAACATTAGCCAACAATTATTACCCTTACCCTTGCCAAACAACAGGCTTTTCTAACCAGGAATTAGATCCAAATTTAAGTGTAAGGACCACATATCACCAGATGTGCTGTTGACTTTCTTGGGAAATAAAATCTTATTCCAACAGCTGGGTTAACACAGACACTGTATCTCTAATATAGTATTTGGGTCCATGGAGAGATTAAACAGCCACATACTGGACCAGGTCTCCTTTTTTCTTGTCATTCTGTACATGAGAATAATTTGAAATGTAACATTCAAAGGTCTATGGTACCTGGGAGTCACAATCATTCTTGTACACCTGTAGCAATGTTAGTTATAGCTGTAAGAGCAACATGAAAGAGAGAAACCCTGTAAATGATAGAAATAGTCTCTCTTCTCTCCCCACTCCAACGATCTGGTAAACTGTGGTATAACATAGTTTTCATTGGGATTTGAGGGGATACAAGACACTGACTAACTGTATGATCCTGGAGAAATGATGTAACTTCTCTAAGCTTCAGCTTTCCAATCTGTGAAATGGGAATTAGGATAGCAACTACATCTCAGGGCTCTTGTTAGAATTAAATGAAATAACACTCAAAGTCTTTTCATAACTTTAAGCACTATATAGATGCTAGCATAAAAAATAACTCAGAATAAATGGGCTATAAGTCAAGGAAAGATCCTGCTTGAAATGGTGTTGTATGGTTATTTAGTTATTCAGGTTGTTGTAAGGCCTTGCAACATTGTAGGCATTGCAACTCCAGCACCAGCATTGATTCCCTGTTCACTAAAACATGTCATAGTTACTATGAATTACAAAGAGCAAACATCTACCTCTACCCTTTGTAAGTTGACATCAGGATAAAAATATTTGCATTCATATAATCATGGAATGTAAGTGTTGAAAGGAACCATAGATATTATCTAGCTCATCTCCTATTTGACCAATGAATCTCCTCTATATTTCTGATGAGTGATCATACAGCCTTCATTTGAAGACCACCAGTGACAGGTTAAGTCACTAACTCCTCCAATATTAGATAGCTTTAGATAGTTAGGAGGTAATTCTATGTATTAAGCAAACCTTGCCATCTTGCAACCCTTTTTGCCTTGTAACTTCGGTCTTAGTCCTGTCCCCTAGGGACAAGAAAACAATTCACCTTTCAAAAGTCCATGGCAGACATTTCTTGAGGTGATCAATCTGAAAGAAAAGAATGAGTTGATATGGTGTGAAATTTCTAATATTACAACCTGACCCCATTAAATAAGTTGTTGATGCTGAAAAATGGGAAATGTTAAAGAAAAGATATGAGATCATGCCCATTTTCTAAGGAGATTTAACCTGTGTAAATAATTCCCACCACAAGGTAATAAAAAGATCTTAGAAAATGACTCATCCAGAAAACCCTTCCTCTCCTTGCCAAATAACAAGCCAAGAGTCACAATAGCTTAGAGTATAAAGTCATTTTTAAGATATTAAAAGGGGCAATGTTGAAAGATTCTTAAGCAGGATCACCTGAAAACAGAGAGAAGCAGTGGTAGGGGGTGACAGGTGTAAAGAAAACTTGGCAACAGAACCAACTAAGCAGGTATCTTTAGGTATTTAAGAATAAAACTAGGAGAAAGACAGAAAAAGGTGAAAAGGATGGGGAAAAACCCCATATTTTTATAACAAACTGTTTTTCAATATCAGTAACAGTATAGTCACCATGTCTGAACCCTGGCATCACAGTCTCTGAGGTGGTGCATGAGTAGGGAGAAACACTAAAGAAAACAAAAATAGCAGGAACATCTGAAGTAGACAAAGCATTGGAAGTCATGCTGGAGGCAATGAAATTCTGAAGGAATTTTTAGACTGATTCTGAAAGAATAGGGGATAATAGATTCGAGGGGAAAAAATCATGGACCTTTTTGTTACCAAAAAGAAAAAGAAAAGAAAGAAAAAAGAAAAAGAATGAGAGGGTATAAATAACTACCTAGCTGTATTCTTATTTCCCCACCTCTCCACAAATTTTGTGAACATAATCTAAATAAATATAAGAAAACCTCTAATGGAATCTTAGGAAGAAAATGAAAGGTATTTTAAAAGAATAATCAATAACAAGGAAACTAGTAGTGAAAAAGGGAGCCAGCCTTGGAGGCAGGAAGATCAAGGTACAGGTTTTATTTCTTAAACCTACTGCTACTTAAACCTTCTAACCCTGGGCAAATCTCTCAAACTCTCAGTGCCCCAGGCAACTCTCTAAAACTATAAGTAACATAGCCATTGCTGATCTACATTTGATAGAGGGATTTCCTCACTGGAATTTCCCATTACCAATGAAATCAGAGGTGTGGGGGAGACCTACAGCAGTTCACATCATTACAGTCACAAAATTGACTGAAATGTATAGAAAATACATGCTTCTATCATGCTTATTTTTAAAACAATAACAAAGCATTGGATTTAATAGAGCAAAATCCTGTTCTCTACCAAGAAGTCTTCCATCAAGATCCCTTGGAATATGCAAAAACAGCGATAAATGTTCAACAACCCTCTGTCAAAATGGGATCAACAGGTTGATGTATGCTTCCCAAATGTGTTTGTCTTTGGAGAGTTTGTAGCAGAGAATCTCTATGAAAGAAGAATTGATGTTAGATGCAGTCTATTTTTGACACTATGCTGATAGCTTTAAGTCCTAGAGTATCAACCAGAATAAAATGGGAAATAGCATGGTAGGAGCGAGTAGGCTACAACCCATTACCAGCTAGTAATTATATGAAAGCAATATTGCACAGCAGAAAGAGCTCTGGATTGGGAGTTAGGGAACTTGGTCTTAATGCTGACTTTACTGCTGGTCATGTCTGTGACATTGGGAAAGTCGCGTAACCTCTCAGAGCCCTAGTTTCCTCATATTCAAAATAAACAAGTTGGACTATGGCATCCTCTAAGGTTCATTCCAGCTCTAAATCTCCCAATGTAAATAAGTAGAAGATAGGGTATGATCATGGAAATATTCATTTGGAGAAGGCAGGCTAGTCCCAGGGCAAGAGAGAGGAATGTCCTTGGAGAGGACCTATGCTCCATTATTGTCCGTCGTGTCAGGAGGAGAGGATGATTTCCAACATATTAAGTTATCCCCTCCCCTAAGGAAAATTTGAAGAGGAAAAGAAGAGTCATTCAGCATGAAAATACCCTGATGGGGCATGTCCTGCATCATGGTAGGAGAAAGCCCATATTGAAAAAGCACAGGTCTATCAAAGTATTGAAGTAATGGAATAAAAATGAAAATTAAAATAATTACTTTCAACTGGATGTGGGAATGGTTTAGTGGGAGAATTTTGGATCTGGCTGCTTTCTTCACCAAGACAGAACATAAAGGTTGTAAAGTGAAGTGCTGCTGAGTTAAATATGTGAGAGACTGGACCCCAGGGGGTTGACATGCAGAGGCACCAGATTTACATGAATAGAGGAATAAGCGATGAAATTTCAAAACTAGGCTAACTATATAAAAATTACACATGATTATGTAATAATGTAGTTATATTGAGAGACACCACATGTAACTGCATACTCTAAGCATTGGGAATACTGTCAGTGTCTTGCACATGGGGGAAGAGGGATAGTCTTTGAAAAATGGTTATTGAATTGAATTCCGAAAAGGTGACTGATACTTTGTGTGGATTGTAGATGTGTGCTTCTTTGAAATCCCCTTTTCTGCTTTTTTTCTTTTTCAATATTATATAAACCTTAGAAGCATTTTAGACTTAATTATCCATTTGTACAGGAGGGGGGAAAGTATGTTTAAGCAAAAAAAAAAAATTTTATTGTATTCTGATGCCCAGACCTTTATTTGATTTTAATTTCTAGTCATTAGACTAGACACTGATGCTTACATAATGTGGCTAGCTAGAGGATATTTGTAAGAAGCACCTATATGGTTGCCAATATTTTGCCTGAAGCTGGTGGCTCTGTGTGAGTTTTCCATTTTAGTTATTAATGCTGGTTAATAATAAAATGATGATTTTTTCTTTAAAAAAAACCTCTTTATAAATTGTTGGTAGGAGGCAATGCCCTTTAAATCTATAACTGGAATTTCAGCATTGGGTTAAGGAGAGCTATTGATTTTCCGTAGAGCAATAATAGCATGGCTATAAAAGTTATGTGTAATAACAAATATGTAGACCACCTGGTGAATAGTTGCAGCGTAGTTTTTATAAGTGTATTTTTAAACCCCAGTAGCTTTTTACTGTGTCCGTCATCTGTTAGAATTGAAAAACATAGCAATGATAGCTTTTCAAACAGTTAAAAATCTTACACTGAATATTGTCAATACCGCAGTGAGATTCCGAAGTGTGCTCGCCTCAACTCGCTACATGCTTTATTGACTGCTATGTCAAGAAAAACTAAAAACAGCTCATCAGTCTGGAACACTGAAGGCTGAGGGGACATATGGATGGGTGTAAAATTGTGAAGGGTATCTGTAGCATAATGATATGTTAGAACTATGGGTAGTAGTTGTTGGAACTAGTAGTAGTTAGGGATACAAACAATTTGGGAAGCTGGCATAGACAGCCTTGGTATGAAAAAAAGGAAAAGCCTGCATATAGGAAGTATAAGACACTGACATGAAAACTGGCATATTCATTGAAGCATGGGCTATTAATTAATTAAAATTTATTAAGTGCTTACTTTGGGTCAGGTACTAGGGACTCAAAGACAAAAATGAAACAGTTCCTACCCTCAATGACCCTACATCATCTGGGAAATGATTAGAAATACAGTCCGAGGTGATAGAGACAGACACTCAGGATACTCAGTTATCTAGTAGAATTTAAGTCCCTAAAGGGCATAAACTGTTTTGCTTTTCTCTTTACATATTTAGCACCAGGCGCAGTCCCTTGAACATAGTAGATACTTGCTAACTTTGTTCAATTGCACTGATTTTTAATACCAGTAAAATTTCAAGCTACTTCATAGGTCCTCAATAGAAAACTTACTGTGAGATATTAATTTATAGAAATGACGATGAACAGGATGATGATTATGTCAACACTAATGATGCTGATAAAGCCTATACATTTTGAGGAGCTCCTAACTATCTTATATTGCTGTTTGTTTAGGAGAACTAACCTGGTTTGAACTTTCTGTATTTGCAATGGTTGGAGCTGTCCAGCATTACCAAAAAATTCTTAAAACAAGTATTGCTGTCACTTGTGCCAGCTCCTGTTTTCTTTTTTTTTATTTTTAATATAAATTTATTTATTTAACTTTTTACATTCATTTTCACAAAATTTTGGGTTCCAAATTTTCTCCCTATTTATCCCCTCCCCCCACCCCAATACACCGAGCATTCTAATTTTCCCTATCTCCAATCTGCTCTCTTTTCTATCATCCCTCCCTTCTCTTGGCCCCATCTTCTCTTTTGTCCTGTAGGGCCAGATGACTTTCTATTCCCCATTAACTGTATTTCTTATTTCCTAGTAGCAAGAACAATACTTAACAGTTGTTCCTAAAACTTTGAGTTCTAAATTCTCCCCATTCCTCCCTCCCCACCCATTCCCTTTGGGAAGGCAGGCAATTCAATATAGGCCATATCTGTGTAGTTTTGCAAATGACTTCGATAACAGTCGTGTTGTGTAAGACTAACTGTATTTCCCTCCATCTTATCCTGCCTCCCATTGTTTCTGTTCTGTCTTTTGATCCTGTCCCTCCCCGAGTGTTGACTTCAAATTGCTCCCTTCTCTCATTGCCCTCCTTTCCATCATCCCTCCCTCCCTGCTTATCTCCTTCTTCCCCACTTTCCTGTACTGTAAGATAGGTTTTCATACCAAAATGAGTGTGCATTTTATTCCTTCCTTTAGTCGAATGTGATGAGGGTAAACTTCATGTTTTTTTCTCAGCTCTCCTCTTTTTCCCTCCACTAAAAAATCTCCTGCTTGCCTCTTGAATGAGATATAATTTACCCCATTCCATTTCACCCTCTCTCCTCCCACTACATTTCTCTCTCACCATTTACCTTAATTTCTTTTAAGATATGGTCCCATCCTATTCAATTCACTCTGTGCTCTCTGTCTCTGTGTGTGAGGGCTTGTGTGTATGTGTGTGTGCATGCACGCATGTACATGTGTGTGTGTGCGTGTGTGTGTGTGTACATCTGTGTGTGGTCCCACCAACTACCCAGATACTGAAACGTTTTAAGAGTTAAAAATATTGTCTTTCCATGTAGGAATGTAAACAGCTCACCTTTGGTAAGTCTCTTATGACATCCCTTTGCTGTTTACTATTTCATGCTTCTTCTCATTCTTGTGTTTGAAAGTCCAATTTTCTTTTTACCTCTGGTCTTTTCATCAAGAATGCTTGAAAGTCCTCTGTATCATTGAAAGACCATATTTTCCCCTGAAGTATTATACTCAGTTTTGCTGGGTAGGTGATTCTTGGTTTGAGTCCTAGTTCCTTTGACTTCTGGAATATCCTATTCCACGCCCTTCGATCCCCTAATGTAGAAGCTTCTAGATCTTGAGTTATCCTGCTTGTATTTCCACAATACTAGAATTGTTTCTTTCTAGCTACTTGCAATATTTTCTCCTTGACCTGGGAATTCTGGAATTTGGCCACAATGTTCCTAGGCGGTGGATGTCTCTTTTGGATGTCTTTCAGGCGGTGATCGATGGATTCCTTCAATACTTATTTTGCCCTCTGGTTCTAGTCTTTTTGGATGTCTTTCAGGCGGTGATCGATGGATTCCTTCAATACTTATTTTGCCCTCTGGTTCTAGAATATCAGGGCAGTTTTCCTTGATAATTTCCTGAAAGATGATGTCTAGGCTCTTTTTTTGATCATGGCTTTCACGTAGTCCCTTCATTTTTAAATTGTCTCTCCTGGATCTGTTTTCCAGGTCAGTTCTTTTTCCAATGAGATATTTCACATTTTCTTCCATTTTTTCATTCTTTTGGTTTTGTTTTATGATTTCTTGCTTTCTCAGAAAGTCATTAGCCTCCATCTGTTCCATTCTAATTTGGAGAGAACTATTATCTTCAGAGAGCTTTTGAAGCTCTTTTTCCATTTGGCTAATTCTGCTTTTGAAAGCATTCTTCTCCTCATTGGCTTTTTGAACCTCTTTTGCCAATTGAGTTAGCCTCTTTTTCAGGGTGTTATTTTCTTCCACATTTTTTTGGGTCTCCTTTACCAAGGTTTTGACCCTTTTTTCATGCTTTTCTTGTATCTCTCTCATTTCTCTTCCCAGTTTTTCCTCCACCTGTCTAACTTGATTTTCAAAATCCTTTTTGAGCTCTTCCATAGCCTGAGCCCACTGGACATCCATCTGGGATGTCTGGGATACAGAGGCCCCGACCTCCACGTCTTTCCCTGATGGCAAGCATTGTACTTCCTCATCAGAAATGAAAGGAGGAAGGAACATCTCTTCCCCAAGAAAGTAGCTTTCTATGGTCTTATTTTTCTTCCCTTTTCTGGGCATTTTCCCAGCCAGTTACTTGACTTCTGAGATTCCTGTCCACCCCCACCTAGATCTGCCCAGCTAGTGCTTGGGGTCTGAGATTCAAATGCTGTTCCCCAGCCTCAGGGCTTTCAGGGGCAGGTATGGCTGCTATTCAATGTGAGTTTAAGTTCTGGTGCTCAGGTTGGGGCAGTGCCACCTCCCAGGCTCAGTTCCCTCAGGGGGTTTATGCTGAGACCTTCAGTAATGGCCCTGAGCTCCCGTCTGCTCCGGGAGTCCCGGGCTGCCACTGCCTCTGCAGCTCCCTCTGCTGCTGCTTCCCAAGGGGGCCTGAGTTATGGAGACACCCTGCTCCCCAGAAGTCTCTCTCACTGACCTGTAGTGCCTGTGGGTGGAGGGACCTTCACGGCCGCTGGAGATTCCTTCCCTGAAGGCTGCTCGGATCTGCTCCTCTGGGACCGTGTGGCCAGGGCAGCACAGGGATGAGCTTCGCTGTCTGGTGCACAATGGACCCGGGGGACAGCTTTCCAGGGCTCTCTGGAACAGAAATCTCTTCCACTGTGTTTCTGCGTGGCGTGCTCTGCTCCAGAATTTGTGGGGAGTTCTTTTTACAGGAAATATATGGGCTGTGGATTCGGAGCTAGCATACGTGAATCTTTCTACTCCGCCATCTTGGCTCCTCCCCCCAGCTCCTGTTTTTGTTGTTTTAAAAGAGCTTTCATAAATTATCAGAAAGTACTGCATGGAGATTTCCTCCCATATCTGCCTTAGAAGGTACACCTCTTCTGTCTTGTGACCTGCTTACCTTTGCTGGCTAGACTGCTCTCCACCTATTTTTTTTTTCTACACCGTACCCTACTACTGTGGGGCAAGGGAGGGTTATATTTGCCATTTCTGTGACTGAAATACTGAAGGCAGAAAGTATAGGTTATTTTTCCTGCCTCCTGAACTATCTTTATGGTCTCCTGTTTCTACTCCCAACTCTCCCTTCCTAGGTTTAGAAAGTTTTAGAATATAATTTTCCACCTCCTCCCCCACTGTTTACACAGGTAGATTACTGAGATACCTGAAAAACAGATAAATTCATACATGTTCAACTCAAACACAAAACTCTTCAGACATTTTCCCACATTTTTCCCCAAAGTTCGTCTTATGGTCTCCCATTTAACCAGGAAGGCATTCTGTGATATTGGGCTTTAGGGAGCAGGAGCCAGTAGGAAACATTAAAATTCATATCCTGAATCCAAGAGCCAGAAGGGTTTCTTGAGCATACAACAAAACAAGGTAGTTGCAGCCCTCAGAAGTTTTCCTGGTTTATCTCAGCCTTTGTTCTTTTGCTGATGGTTTGATTTTTAAAGAGTTCTACATGATTTGAACAATTCTAAACTTAACTCCAATACAATATATTTGGAATATTAAACAGCAGTCTCGTCCATAAGGACAAGCAATCAGGAATCACAAAGCACACCAGCAGTAGACATTGAAGTGAGGAATTGAACCAGCAAAACATGCTGTAGGAGAAAAGTGCTAGATTCGAAATAAGAGGACCCAAGCTTAATTTCCACCTTCATCGTTTACCTCCTATGATCTTGGGCAAGTCACTTAATTTCTATGGGCCTCAACTTGTCATTTTAAAAATCGGAAGTTGGGACTAATAGCCTCCAAGATCCCTTTTAACTTTAATCAGATAATTCATAGAGATTCATAGAATCTCAGAGTTAAGGGACCTCAGAAGTCCTGTAGTTCACCCTGCAGCTGAATAAAGGTTACCTCTGTGAACAAGTGGTCCTCCAGGCTTTACTTGAAGACTTTTAATGTCACATAATGTCACACATAGCTTTCATTTACATAGAACCTTTGAGATTTGCAAAGGGCTTTATGGGGTAACATGTACAGTAGTTTGCAAACCTTCAGGCTATTATTATCATTACATTATATCATTTGGTTTTGGTGACAACCCTGTGATGTAGGTGCTATTGTTTTCTCTATCTTATAGAGGAAAGTGACGCTCAGAAGGGCTAGTTGACTAATCCCTGGTCACATAGCTACTAAGTGTTTTCCTGACTCCAAATATAGTTGACATACTGTCTTCTTAAAGATGAGGAAACCCAACATATCTTGAAGTAGATCATTCCATTTTTGAATAATCAACAGAATTTTATGAGTGGCATTTATCTAATATGTGAGTGGCATAAAGGAAAAGGAAGTCTTCCTTCACCTCAAAGATGAATATGGCACTTATTGAATTAGAAGGGCAAAAGGTTTAGGGGAAAATTCTGGATAAAAGATGCATAATAAACTATTGGGAACCAAGTGTGCAAATCTATGTGGTCTACAAGTCTGACTGATGGGGCAATTCATATGTCTTTGTATTTTAGATATCTCTATCTCCAAAATTCTTTGATTCACTTCCAAGTTCAGTCTCAGGACAGGGTTTCTAGTACATATTCTTTTTCACAATCATTATGAGTTTCTTGTATCTAACTTTTCCTCTTTTTTCTTCATTTTCTCTCTCAAGTTCATTTTAGTTGTATGTGTCTAATATATACATTTCCTTAAATTCTAAACATCACTTTGTCTCCTTTGACATATTCCATGATGAATCTTAGTAACAGTTTTCTTTCAGAATTAGGGATTCATTTCCCAGCTAGAGTTTACTGAATAACAGGAGTTGTGAAACATCAAAATAACAGACCTAGCCAACTCCAGCCTGGAATACTATTTGGTGCAAGGACTTAGGAACAAGGAAGAAAGTGACGATTCTTCCCTACCCAGAAGTGTGACTATAGAGCATTACTTTCAACCCATCTCCACACCAGTGATTGCCTCCCAGAATTTCCAGATACTTAAGAACTATAAAAAAAGAACCAAGATTTCATTCAGCCCGTTTTGTAAGGTATAACTAAACAAAAGGAAAACATAGCTCTAGACTTACTCACCATTAAAAAAAATTCCATTAGTATCCTTTGTATTTGAAGATAGCACTACTTACGAACACAGCATTGTCCCATTTTTACATATCATTGGTAATGCCAGTTTTAGAAAATGAAGCTGTCTAGTTTAGGGGTAAAAAATGATTTGAATGATGCTTCAAAGGCTTTTATTCAGTTTTAATTGAGTTTTTATATGTTTTAATTCATTAAATAAAGAGAAAAAGGAGAAACTGTCACTTTTTCCTCCAATCATTATTACAGTAGAATAGAATGGTTTTTTTCAATAAAATGCTTAGGGTTAACTGAAAATGGAAATTGTCAGTTTCCATTTTTGTGGAAAAATCCATGTTCATGCAGTTATCTTGGGTCATCACCCATTGCACAAAAGTGGGGACTTCCCAAGCATAAGGTCTGGATTCTGTTTCTTGTCTATAATTATTTGGGAGAAAGTTGGAGCCAAAGCATTTGAATGTGAGATAGTTCAGTCTTCCAAAAACATAGGTACAAATATGTTAAATATTTAAATCTCCAGACAAAAATATATGGGCTCATTTCTCCAAAACATCAGCATCCAACTTGCCTTCCCTAAAATGTAGAGGTTATTAAATAATCTAGGTGGCAGGCAATATCTACTCCTGTCTATTGCACGTTAGAGTAGCATGACAATGAGCATCATTAATCATAAATAGCCATGCCACAGGGGCACTGGAGGAATAACAGGGATGTTAGAGAATCTGTTACTTGAATTTCTTTTCGTTTCTCTTTCTCCCCCAGTTTCATGCTGCTCTTTGCCTATTCCTTTCCCCTCATCATTCCACCTATTGTTTTGCAGGTTTTTTGCCTGACAGTTCTTTTCTACTTCTGGGTTATTCCTTTTTTGTTGCCTTTTTTCCATCTTAGTGGGCGTATGTGTGGTGTGTGTGTGTGTGTGTGTGTGTGTGTGTGTGTGTGTGTGTGTGCACGTCTCTTCTATTCTCTTCCTTATTCTCCTTTTCTGTCATACAGTCATCTCCTTCTGTTTTATTGTCTCAGTGTAAAGCAGAAATACAAATTACTTCTTGTCTGCAGTGCTATGCCTTTGACATTTCCCCTTCAGGTTGTTCAGAAGTTCTATGCTGCTAGCTGTTTACATGGGATTCCAGAATCCCAAATGTATGTCAAAGGCTCTGCCAGAAATGTAATCACAATACAAAAAAAATGCATAAGAGTGCTCCCTAGATAAGTAAATGCCTCAGACCCACCAGTTGTCCTACACTTCATGGAATTTGGTTTTCTTTTACAAACCTGGACACGTGTAAATTTGTTTTTGCCAGACTGGATCTAGAAGGAACTACTGCAGACCAATGACAATTCTAACCTCAACTTGGTCAAACCCTTTCCAGGGCTGAGCTCAAGGCCACAGATTCCCTACCTTTGCCTTGGTTATTCTTTCTTTTGTTATTATCTGTTATTTAGAGTTTGAAAAGAATTAGCCATTAGGTGGAAAGTCTTCACTTGTTGCTGGAGCTGGCATGGGTATTGTGCCCCTCCCCAACACAGGGTCCCTGGGTTCCATTATTTCTCTAAGAACACCCTAACAACTTTGTTTTCCTCATGTTCATTCACCCCACCCTGACATCCTTCCGTTCCATTCCACTGTTCCTTCACACTTGAAGCCCTGACCTTCCATCAAGAATCATTGCAATTAAAGGACTTATGTGCTGAATTTACCTGCTTCAAATGACGAAGGTAATTACAATTAGCTAATACTTTGCCACAGACCATGCTGGTTCTGTTTAGGGTTTTAAAAGATAACTCTCCATTATCAAGGCAACCGCTTCTGTAGCAACATTTGTGGTACTTGAATTTGGGGGGAGTAGAATTAGAAAGCTTGGAAAGATCCCATCAGGGAAGACCCTTTTGTAGCTGAAGAAACTGAGGCATGGTGACTTAAATTTTGGTGATAACTCTCACAATTACATCACTCAGGAAGCATTACTAAACGCTCTTCTTACAACCACTCAATGATGTAAGCTGTACAAATATTTTCATTCCTGTTTCAGAAATGAGGAAGCAAAAAAGACCTCAAGATGCTGTGACTGGCTCAGGGTCACACAGAGGAGAGATTTGAACTGAGATCTCTTCTGTCAAGCCAGTACTTTACCCTACACTGACTTGCCCCAAATATCAGACCCAGTGAGTGCAAAACTTTTGACAAGATGCAGTGTCTCTTGATCTTCTAGGCTAGTCAGTCTTCTTTTTTTTTTAATTACTACATTAAGCATATTGATTTCTATGTAATTCCAATCTATTCTATAAAAAGTTTTGATCATCAGGCATTGCGCTAGACATTGGAGAAACAGAGACACAAACAAAGCAGTTTCTGCCCTCAAAGAATTTGTATTTTACAGGAGTAGAATTATATAAGCCTAAAACAAAATCTGATGACTAGACCTAAAGTCAGGAAGATCTGAATTCTAATCCTGTTTAATATACTTCCTAGCTGTGTGAACCCCAGAAAAGTCATTTAATGGGAAATAAGCAATTTTTGAATAATATTTTTTCAATTACATATAAAATAATTCTTAACTTTTTTTTTCAATTTCAAGTTCAAAATTCCTTTCCTCCCTCTATCCATACCCCCTCCCAAAATAGCAAGTCATTTGATATAGATTATACACATGCAATTCTGCAAAACTTTTGGTCATATTGTAAAAAAAAAAAAACAAAAAAAAAAAAACACCACAAAGCAAAAAAACCCCGAAAACACACAAAAATAAAGAAAGTGAAAAATAGCTTGCTTTAACCTGCATTCAGACTCTTTCTCTGGAGGTAGATAGTGAAATAAACATTTCTATAATGCCTAGCATATACCAGACACCGTGCTAAATGCTTCATCTCACAACAGCCTTGTGAGGTAGGTGTTGGCCAGATGACCAAAGAATCCCAGCAGCTCTGTAACTGTGTTAACTCTTAAAAAAAAAAAAACAAACTACCACCACAACACAAACCAAACCAGAATTGCTCACAGGTTATCAAAACCAATCAACTCTAAAAATAAAATAAATCAAAACCAAAGAGATAACTGTGGTCATAAGCAAAAAGCTTTCTTTGATCCTTTGAAGGAAGGAAACTAGACACATATGTGCTGTCCACTCCACCCCCCAGAAGGAGACCTGCTTTACCATGGACAAATCTCAATATTCATACCGATAGATATGTAGTAACCCGTAGCCCTGAAGATGGAGAGGTAGCAGCAACGGTGAGACAAGTTTGATTCATGGTAGGACTTCATGACGAGAACACAGGGACTCCAGGTGCTCCTCTGAGCTCAGGGACAACCAGATGCTGGTATGAAACAATCTGGAGCTTTTGCTGTGGCTGAGATCATCCAGAGGATGAGCGCAAAGGATTGTGGTTATGCCAAGCTCAGGGCACAGCCTACTCGCTGGGCTTTAGCTCTCTAACAGAGTGTTTCCGAATAGTATAAAGAGAGCAGTAAAAAGAGAGGGGTAGTTTGGGCATGGGGATTCTGACGTTGTCATTATTTCTCTTTTACAGTTAAGGAAACTGAGGCAAAAATTTAAATGAATTGCCCAGGGTTCACACAGCTAGTAAGTGTCTGATGCTGGATTTGAATTCAGGTCTTCTAGACTCCATTTCCAGAGCTCTATCTACTGCATCACCACCTACCTGCCTAACTTAATCTCTGACAGCTTCAGTTTCCTCATCTGTAAAGTGGGAATGATGTAGCACCTACTTTCCAGGGTTCATGTGAGAATCAAATGAGATTATTTGGGTAAAGAACTTGGAAACTTTAGTGGACTGTATCAATGCCGGCTGTTACTACTTCTATTTCTACTATCTTTTCTACTACTACTCTCTACCACTTCTACTACTACTACTACTACCACTACCACCACCACCACCACCACTACCACTACCACTACTACCACCACTACTACTACCACTGCCACTACCACTACTACTACTACTACTACTACTACTACTATCATTAATACTTATACCAACAATAATAAATACAAGTTTGGGGGGCCAGGGAGCACTATGGGATCACTATTATGTGATCAGTAAAGGACTGGAGAAGGAGCATTGGATTTGGGGCTTTGAAGGAATCTAAGGATTCTTCTTTTTTGTATTTTTTTAGTGTGATAGAATAAAAGAAAAATACCAAGATAAAGGTTTGCCCCTGATAATGGCATACATACAGAAAGTATTAGCAGTGTCCGTTCTTTTCCTCACTCCGCATTACTTGATTTCTTTATTTTTTGTCCTGCTTAGCTTGTCTCTCCTGTTTGTTTGTTTTATTAATCACATTTGATTTTCTGTTTCATTCTAGTGACCTGTGTGTTTTGTTCCCTCTCAGGATTTTCCTTCCATATTCCTCTGCTTTTCAAAATATCAGAATCGTCATATTGCCTCAGATCCTTTCTTCCTCTCTCATATTTCTGCCAGTGCCCCATAATCCCTCAATGTGCATAGTGCAAGATGAGTCTCTGTTATAGAAGATAGGAAAATCAGCTAGGTGGTTGAATGATGGACTGGGATTTCAACTCTTACTTCAGACACTTGACTGTGTCACCATAGGTGAGGTAGTTTATATCAGCCTCAGTTTTCTTTTCTGTAAAAATGGGAAAGTGAAGGGAACAAGTGTTTGTTAAACACCTACTGTGTATATGACAGTCACTGTGCTAAGTGTTTTACCCATATGACCTCATCTCATCCTCACAACCACCATCTGAGATAGGTGCTATTATTATCCCCAGTTGGCATTTGCGTAACTTTCCCAGGGTCACATACTAGTTTGTGTTGGAGGCCAGATTTGAACTTGGGTCTTCCCTCCTCCATGCCTGATACTCTACTGTGTTGCCTTGCTGTCTCACAGGAATAACTATAACACCAAACTCATAGGCATAGGAAGATCACATGTGGAAAATGCTTTGCAAACCTTTCAGTGCTATACAA
Source organism: Bettongia penicillata ogilbyi (assembly GCA_023548195.1). Lineage (NCBI taxonomy): Eukaryota > Metazoa > Chordata > Mammalia > Diprotodontia > Potoroidae > Bettongia > Bettongia penicillata. Next base: position 29,817,143 of record JAJHZJ010000314.1, on the reverse strand, counting down.
AAGTTAAGTAATGTTCTTATATTTAATTATTATTCAGTAAACATTTCTTAAGCATCCATTCTATATAATGGACTACGCAAGGCACTGAGGATGCTGCCGTGGATATTATGGAATCTCCTTGGTGATAGCCCGTTGTCAAATGACGCCAGGAGTGGCCCATCCACGTCTCCTCACATATGAGATTTTTGTCCATGTCCTCCCATAAATGGATGTCATACCTACCCAGTGTGCTTGGAGTATTCTTCCAGATCTCTTGACATTATGCGGATTCAATCAAATTGCAAATAAGATGAAGCATCTTCTTCATTTGTATTTATTTATTTGCATACAGCCTGTCGATACCAATGGAACAAGCAGGCTAGCTATTGGTTCTCATTGACTCTTTTGATTTGAGCAATCTATCTTTTTTTAAAATTTTTTTCTTCTAGTAATATTCTCTCTGATATCTATTACATACTTCTCCCGGATGATTTCTTCTTTGAAATACTTTGCTACTTGGCTATACCTCTCCGTTCTCCTCTCCCTAAACCTACTTCTTTAGTCTAGGTAATTCTCAAGTTCCCCATCTTGATTTTCACATTATCCCTCACTGGAGATCATCCCATCCCCTTTCTAGGATCATGCCCCCTCCTTTTTTTTTCTTTTTGGCCTGGTTAGCATTTCATTGGATCAGCACTTTACTAAATATAAGTTGAAAATGTCACACTTTAGGGATTCCTCATGGTTTCTGTTACTCAGAGAGACATTGATTCCTTCACTTTTGTTTGTCATGTAAATCTCTGTAATATATGTAAAGTTACTACATAAAGCAAAATCATGTTATTCCCCTTCCTCATTTGACACCTCAGTTTTAAAAAAAGAGGCAGAGGATTTTGTGGCTATTAGTTCAAATGAGAATCTGATAGAATTCAGTTAACCTTCCTATTTTCTGTTTTTATTTCATTACTCTGTGTGACCCCACTTCCTTCACTGATAAGACTTTATATCTAATATTCCCATCATTATCCATACTGAATTCAAAGATGACATAGTCACTCAATACCCTCATCCTCATCACTTTAATTTCTTTAACCAGTTCTTCCTTAGTGGTCAAAATATAATGCATGTAATATTGACCCTCATCATATATGTTAACTTCTGATAGTTAAGATTACCTAGAGAAGGAAATGGCGAACCATTCCAGTATTTTTTCCAAAGAAACCCCAAATGGGGTCACAAAAGGTTGGACACTACTGAAATGAATGAACAACAGTTAAAATGATCAGCCTGATATATAAATATTTAATTAAATCCAAGAGGTAAGTCAAGAATTCATCAGATGCTCATCAATGAGAGACCCTCAACAGATCCATCCCTGGCTGCAGACTTGTGTCACTACCATAGCTTATCTTCACGTCAGTTTTAAAATGTGCTTCAGGAACTTATCATTCATTTTCCCCATTTGACCAGGAGGTCTATATTGTGCTTCCATCATGATAGTCTCCTTCCCTTTATTCTGCCTCATGTTCTTTGTGCCATACGTCCTTCTTCAAGTTAGCTGAATAGATATAGATCTAGATAGATTTTTTTTATAGAGCTTTATCTTATTATCCTTTCTAAAACGTGATTTATCTTTTCATTGTTATATTCCAGTTGTAAGTTACAGCTTAACTTTATCTTGGTGATACCTAAAGCTGTAATTAGCCCCTTACATGAAGATTGCACATAAACTCTATAGTTCTTTAAACCATTAACTGCCCCCCACACACACACACACACACAAACACACACTCTCTTAGCTTCCATGGCACTTACTCTGACTGGATTGTCTTCCTTCCTTTCCGCCAACTACTTCTCACTCACCTGTTCTGGATTATCATCCATCTCTAGCCCCTTAGCATCAGTATACCCCCAAGGCTCTGTCTTGGGCTTACTTCTCTTAATAATTGTGTATATCTTCTCTGGTAGATAAGATTATTTCATGTGGGCTCACATATCATCCCTATACAGATGTCTCTCAAATCTATTTATGTAGACCTAATCTGTTTCTAAACCTCCAGCCATACATTGTCAAGTGCCCACAGGATATATCCACCTGGATATAGGCATCTCAAACTCAAAACAAAACTCATGATATTTCTTGATAAACCTATTCTGTCCCTCCTCCAGACCTTCCTCTTTCTGTCAAGACCATCAGCATTCTATTCACCCAGTTTTATAGCCTTAGAGTCATTCCTGACTACCCCTCACATTCATATCCAGTATGCCCTCTTGTAGACTTTCATCACCTCTTCTCTGGATTACTATAATGGCCTCCTAATAAGTCTCCATTATCTCCCCTCTCCCATATATCATCCACAGTTTCTAAAGTAATCCTGCTAAGGTACAGATCTGACTGTGTGACTGCCCTGATCAGAAACCTGCAGTGGTCCAAGAGTAAGAAGTACATACCTGTAATCCCACCTCTTTGGAGACTAAGCCTGGCACATTTCTTGAGCTTGGAAGTTCTGAGCTGCAGTGGGATAAGCTAACTGGGAATCATTGCAAAGTTCAGCATTCATACAGTGAGCTTCCAGGAGCAGGAAGCCAATGGGTTGCCTAAGGAGAGGCAAACTGGCCCAGAAAGAAAAACAAACAGGTAAAAGCTTCCAGGTTGATCAAAGTAGAATCATTCTGAGTAGTAGTCTGCATTTCCAGCCAGGGTGACATAAAGAGACTCAGTATTAGAAAACAACCAAAATCCTTCTGTTCTTCACCTATGACAAAAAATATATCTTTATTTTGGTATAATCTATTTTTCAACACATCCTTCCATACTTATTTCATACTACTTCCCTTTATCATCAGTGTATCCCCCTCATATTGAACTACAAGCACTTTCTCAAATAGAACATATTTCCTGCTTCTGTATTTTCTCATGACATGTATGTGTGATGCCTCTCTAGGCATCCATGCCAGTGACGTACCACTTCCTCAGGAAAATATTCCTTGCTCTCTCTCCTCAATTTTCCCTTATATTTATTTATGTATATCACATTGGCGCAGTAGATTTCTAGCTCTTTGAAGGCAGGGATGCTTATTTTTATCCTAAATATCTACCACAGATCCTTGCATATATTTCAGTGGAATTCCATTGAAGTATTATTTCTGATCTTCCCAACTGTCTTCTTTTTCTCCTCCCATGAGCTACTAGGCAACCCTACTCTTATTTTTACTTTATTCTTTTCATTCTTTCTATTTTTTTGTCATATCTGTTCATCTATGTGTCAGTAATGGTATCTGAGAACTTTCTCCCAAGGACAGCACAGAGTACTAGAGTCAAAAGGTCTGGGTTAAAATCCTCCCTGAGAAAATCACTATCTGTTTAATGCTGGGTAAATTACTTGTCTCTCTTGTCCTTATTTCTTTATTTGTAAAATTTTGGATCTTCCTCCTTGTCATTGCAGTTTAAATTCATTGTTTCCTAAGTCTCATCAGATAAGCCTATCCCTGGCCAGAAGCCCAATTTCCTAACTCAGTATTTCAAGGCCTAGAAATTCAAATCTCATTCTCTGTCACCATCTTTTGAGGCAATTGTTCATGTTAAATATCCTTTTTCCAGACAAAAAATAACTGCAGTTCAATAGCTACCTGGATAGAATTGTAATTCATTGGGAAAATAAAGTCCAGATTCCTTAGCCTGGCATTTATAGTCATTTGTAATCTGTCACTAATTTACCTTTTCAATTTCATCTCATTGTACCCCACTTTGAAATCTTTAAATTCATACCAAATTAGATTACTCAAAGTTCCCTGAACATATCCCACACTTCCCTATCTTCATTACTTGCCTTTGTTTTCATGCTTACATAGGCTCAAACATTAAAGTGAGACACTACTCACTTGCCTCCCTATTAAATTTTTTCCCATGCTTCAAGTGTTCAGATACTGCCTTCCTCCTTCCCACAATGGTAAGAGAACCCTGCCTTCTGGAATTTCTCATGCTTTACACCTACCACATTCCAATTTGTATTATTATTCTTATTTGTGGTCATGAATGTCTTGTCTCTTCTACTAGAACTAAAGTCCTTATGGTTAAGAGTTATTTTAATTATTTATTTTTGTAGCCCATATAAATTGCTCTTCACTGTCTAAGAGACACAGGATCTGTTGAATTTCCTTGGGTTGACTTGGATTGAATTGGATGGCAACAATATCAAAATCGAGATAGTGGTGACAGGTCCTACCTAACCCATAAAGAGTTTTGGAAAGTCCTGCCGCCATTTAATTCCTCTACTATGAACTGGTCTCTGCCGCATTCCTGAGAAAACAAAAAGAGACAATGCAGTTTATTGACAAATATATCCTTATTCTTTGGATAGGACTAGCAAAGGTTCACCCTATAAACTTTGAAAATGACTTCATTTTCTAGATGTTTTTATTTTTGAATCTACTGTAGAAAGAAGCAAAAATATATAATTTTCACATCACCTAAGCTAAAAGAAAGAGAAGTTAACTATGTGAGTCCTTTGTGAATTCAAACAAGAGTTCCAAATGCTTAAAGAGGATGTTCCATATTTAAAACAAAACAAAACAGAACACACACAGAGGCACAAAATAAAAATTAAAAAAAAACACCTGGAGAACTTAAAATGATATTTCATATTAGAGTTTGGCAACATTTAATCCCTTGTTCTTGCTTTGTATTTTAATTGAATTACTAGAAAAATGAAACAAAAGGAAGGACTAAAGATAGCACAGTAATGTTAATAGAATTACCAGAGTGCTAAGAATTATTAAAGAGGACGTTATGTTTTTGAATGGGACATTTAATTCTGTTTCTGTTTGTTGATGGAAAAACCTTCTCTTAGAAGGGATTTTCTCATAAAGCTTAATTGTAACAATGCCTTCTTAACACCTATGCGTATACAATACATGCAAATGCTAGTTAAAACCTGATTAGTTGAAAAAAGTAAACTATTTACTTGTTAACTGTAGAATGACCAACCAACATTTAGGAGTATTGTTTATAGGAGATATGGTATTGTATATAGTCTAACAAGCCCAGGACATGTAATCTGGTTAGACCTGGGCTCGTGATATCCCATCTCCAGCACAGTGGTTTTCTATGAATAAGTCATTTAATTTTTCTCAGCCCCAAATCAGTCTATCTATAAAAGAGAGATAACATCAGTCACACTTCAACTGCATACCTAGAGTGTGCAGGGAAAAAAGTAAATTAGTGCTAAATTACAAAGGTCCATGAATGCCAGGCTAAGAAATCTGATCTTTGTCCAGCAGGCAAGACCATGTTATCCTTCTGTAGATTTTACTCTTCCCAAGAAACTGCAGTTCTATCCAGGTAGCCACCAAACCAAAGCTGGAAGTGTAACAGATGTTGTTCACTATGATACTAATATCATGGCATCATAATTAAGATGGATTGAAATAAGGTATTAAAAACACTTTGCAAATCATAGGATCATAGATTGTTCATTGTGGAGTATCTAATCATTCTAGACTTACCTTCCTGATCTAATTCAGCAGAGACTTATGAAGTTACTATTCTATAAAGCCGATATATCAGGATCGGACCTTAGAGGTCATCTAGTTCAAGCTCCTCATTTTATAGATACAGAAATCAAAAAGGTGAAGTCTAGAGAAGGATAGGTGACTTTTCTAAGGTCACACAAAGTAAAAAAAAAAACAACAAAAACAGCAACAACTAGCAGAATAGGGTGGTGAACCCAGTCCTGTTGATGAGGTTTAGAGTTGAGAGAGCTGGTTCAGGTGTGAAAGAATTCACTTGGATCTTCTCTTTTAGCCAGTGGGAGCTTTTTAATTTTATATGAAAAAGCATCATGGACCTCCTTAGCAAGAAAGCTAAATGAGACTCCAATATCTGGGAGAATTATGCTTAGAGGTTTCAGAATGATAACATAGTTTTAGAGGTCTTCATGGGGGTTAAAGATTAAAGACAGGACAGGATGACATAGGATGAGGGAGACAAAGGGAATTCTTTATGGATTCAGGATCTAAGGACAGGACAGGAATATACAGTTTAAAATTAAAGGACCTGGGAAACACAGGATAAGGGAGACAAAAGCAATTCTTTTGGTACAGGTTCAAGATAAGGAGAGGAAAGGACTTTAGGATGCCTTCAGGTTACAGAATAAGCTACAGGGCTTCACAAAGTATTGGAAAAGCAACCCTTAATATTATTTTTAACCCTTAGGACTCTATTGTAACCGCATCACTATTACTCTAAATCAAATGCCTCTCTTGCCATAATTTAAGGCCATCTTTGAGATGCTACATAAAAGTCAGTAGTTATTATCCTTATTCTTATATTTATCTCTTTCTTCTCCTCTAACTTTGATGGAGTTCAGATAGAAAGGCTCAGGTGGATCACTTTTTTGTTTAACGTTATGAGGACTATTGAGTAGTAGATAAAATGACTATCTTTTCTCGTTAAATACAAACATTTGGAAGTAAGTTCATCTTTTTTAGACTCAAAGAAAGCATCCTTAGGATAACCCAAAAAGCAGACAAGATGATGACGAGTATATTTACTTCATCCTTTTCCCAAATGGCAATATCTGATTTATTCCATTATGTTTCTATGTGGTGAATTTTTTGGTTCTCTTTAATTTAGAGCCTGAGTATTCAAAATATTGATATCTACTAAAAATGTTCTTGAATTTTTGTGAATCAGTTGTATCAGGGTGCTTATGAGTAGAAGTTTTATCTGATGATGTTCCAGTTCCAGAATACTATATTTGTTGAAATTTCAAAGAAATTTTCAGGTCTTTATTTGTAGTCTGGAAATTAGTCATCCATTAGTTTATGAAGAATAGTGAATTTCTGGTATATAATTCTAGCCACTTGATGACTTCTTTCTACGTATTCGGTAAGGAATAAAGAAGTTGCAATTTCTACCACAAACTTGCACAATCTGAATCAGTCTTTAAGTTGCAGCCACTCAAGGATAAGCTTTCTATAATTTCTAGCAGCAGCAACCTCATCCTCTTTAGCTATCTCACATCTCTCCATTTCCATAAACAAATTCCCATGACTCAACCCCTTGTTTGATGTTTCCATCTCAACACATTTTTAATTACATTCACAGAAATATTTTTGAGGGTCTTATCATCATTGTCAACAATTATTTTTATATTAAAAACCAACCTAGCCAACTCTTTAAAATTAACCTGGAGAAAATGTAATCTGAAGAGGAGATTTGGTGGGGGACACATGTTTTTAAAGACCTCTTTTCAAGTATTTGGGGGGAGAAGGAAAAGGGGTTAAATCTGTTCTGCTTGTTACGAAAGAGGGAAATTAGGAGCAACTGGTAAGAAGTTGAAAAGGCAGATATTGACTTATTAAAAGGAAAAAATTCTAAGAATTGGAGATGTCTAGAAGTAGAATAAACTACTTTCAAGAAATAGTGATCTCAGATCATAAACTTAGAACTGCATAGGAACATAGAGGTCCAACACTCTCATTTTACAAATGAAAAAACTGAGGCCCTGAGAATTGGAATGATTTGCCCAAGAGTCAAACAGGTTACAGAACCAATCAACCAAGCATTTCTTAGATCCTCACTATATTCTAGGCGCAGTGCAAGCACTGAAGTGATCAAGCAGTAGCAAGCACAGGCCCTGTCCTCAAGGAGTTCATATTCTAAAGATTCAACCACAAAGTCTTGTGACTTCCAACAAGATATTCTTTTCCACCAAACAGCACTAAACCTTGAGGTCTTCAAACAAAATCTGCATGATTACTTTGGGGGGACATCATGGAGAAGATTTTTGTTCATATAACAGTTTGGACTATATCACCTGTAGGGTTCCTTCAACCTTAAAGACTCTATAACGATCCTTGGAAAAATCAAAGAAAATTAATAAAAAAATGTTAATGTTGGATAAGATACTACCCACTAGAGAGTAGCAGGTGGCCATTTTTTTAATAGAAGACATGAAAATTACCTTCCTTTTTCTTTGAAAAACCATTAGTCATCAGTTATTGCTTTCTATGAGTCTAAACTTATTTAAGTATATTTTTATGTTTGTGTGCAGAAGGCCTTGAAGATGGTAGCAAATAGGATTCAGATGCCTGTGCTTTATGTTTGTCTTAACAGATAATAGATGGTAATTGTGTTTTATACACCAAGCTCCAGATGGTTGGTCGCCCTTTTCAGTGAATGAGTTCCCATTGTTCAGATCCCTTGTTGTTCTTTGGCTGAAATATATTAAGTGGCTGTGAACAAGAACTTGTTGTTTTGAGGGAGGCTCATTTTGTGGAAAGAATGTTCAGTAAGTAGTGTGTCCATTATCTTAAAACCATTTACTTATTTCAGAACTCCTATTTATGCCAATATGTAAATGGCATTCTTAATGTGTTAAAAATGGTAATTTAAAGTACTTGATAAGTGATAAATGATGCCATATTATTTCATATTTAAAGAAACCCCCCCTCTTTTTTCTTTGTTCTTACAATTTTATTAATAGGGAGAACTCTCAATTAAGAAAAAAAACTCCCTTTACCAATGCAGATTGCCATATGCTGGGCAACTTAGTCTTAAAGCATTTTCTGGGGCACTGAGAAGATAACTGCCCTTTGTCATATAGTGAGTATGAATCAGAGGTAAGACTTGAACCTGGTCTTCCTGACTCTAAACAGTGTCCACTACACCATTCTGCTTCTATAAGAAAATTTATTGGGGTGGAGCCAAGATGGCGGAGTAGAAAGACTCACGTATGCTAGCTCCAAACCCACAGCCCATATATTTCCTGCAAGAAGAACTCCCCACAAATTCTGGAGCACTGCAAGGCACACAGAAACACAGTGGAAAAGATTTCCATTCCAGAGAGCCCTGGAGAGCCGTCCCCAGGGGTCTGTCGCGCTCCGGACAGCGGAGCCCACCCCTGAGCTGCCCTGGCCGTGCGGCCCCAGAGGAGCAGATCCGAGCAGGCTTCAGGGATGGAACCTCCGGCAGCCGAGAAGGTCCCTCCGCCCGCAGATGCTACAGGTCAGTGAGAGAGAGGTCTGGGCTGGCCAAGAGGGGGAGCAGGATGTCTCCGTGACTCAGGCCCCCTCGGGAGGCAGCAGCAGAGGCAGCGGCCTGGAACTCCCAGAGCAGCAGGCAGAAGTTCAGGGCCATTACCGAAGATCTCTGCATAAAGCCCCTGAGGGAACTGAGCCTGGGAGGCGGCCCTGCCCCCACTCCAGCACCAGAACTTAAGCTCACATTGAATAGCAGCCGCGCCTGCCATGGAAAGCCCATTTGAATCTCAGACTCCAAGCACTAGCTGGGCGTATCTAGGCTGGGGTGGAGAGGAATCTCAGAAGTCAAGTAACTGGCTGGGAAAATGCCCAGAAAAGGGAAGAAAAATTAAGACTATAGAAAGCTACTTTGATGGGGTACAGATGTTCCCGCCTTTCAATTCTGATGATGGGGAACTATTCCTACCATCAGGGAAAGCCGTGGAGGTCGGGGCCTCTCTATCCGACACATCCCAGGCGGATGTCCAGTGGGCTCAGGCTATGGAAGAGCTCAAAAAGGATTTTGAAAATCAAATTAGACAGGTGGAGGAAAAACTGGGAAGAGAAATGAGAGAGATGCAAGAAAAGCATGAAAAATGGGTCAATACCTTGGTAAAGGAGACCCAAAAAAATGCTGAAGAAAATAACACCTTGAAAAATAGGCTCACTCAATTGGCAAAAGAGGTTCAAAAAGCCAATGAGGAGAAGAATGCTTTCAAAAGCAGAATTAGCCAAATGGAAAAAGAGCTTCAAAAGCTCACTGAAGAAAATAGTTCTCTTCAAATTAGAATGGAACAGATGGAGTCTATTGACTTTCTAAAAAACCAAGAAATCACAAAACAAAACCAAAAGAATGAAAAAATGGAAGAAAATGTGAAATATCCCATTGGAAAAACAACTGACCTGGAAAATAGATCCAGGAGAGACAATTTAAAAATGATGGGACTACCTGAAAGTCATGATCAAAAAAAGAGGCTAGACATCATCTTCCATGAAATTATCAAGGAAAACTGCCCTGACATTCTAGAACCAGAAGGCAAAATAAGTATTGAAAGAATCCATCGATCACTGCCTGAAAGAGATCCAAAAAGAGAAACTCCTAGGAACATTGTGGCCAAATTCCAGAATTCCCAGGTCAAGGAGAAAATATTGCAAGCAGCTAGAAAGAAACAATTCCAGTATTGTGGAAATACAAGCAGGATAACTCAAGATCTAGAAGCTTCTACATTAGGGGGATCGAAGGGCGTGGAATAGGATATTCCAGAAGTCAAAGGAACTAGGACTCAAACCAAGAATCACCTACCCAGCAAAACTGAGTATAATACTTCAGGGGAAAATATGGTCTTTCAATGAAACAGAGGACTTTCAAGCATTCTTGATGAAAAGACCAGAGCTGAAAAGAAAATTTGACTTTCAAAACACAAGAATGAGAAGAAGCATGAAAAAGTAAATAGCAAAGAGAAGTCATAAGGGACTCACCAAAAGTGACCTGTTTACATTCCTACATGGAAAGACAATATTTGTAACTCTTAAAACGTTTCAGTATCTGGGTAGTAGGTGGGACCACACACACATACACACATACACATACACACATGCACACACATACACAGACAGAGAGCACAGAGTGAATTGAATAGGGTGGGACCATATCTTAAAAGAAATTAAGGTAAATGGTGAGAGAGAAATGTAGTGGGAGGAAAGAGGGTGAAATGGAATGGGGTAAATTATATCTCATTCAAGAGGTAAGCTGGAGACTTTTTAGTGGAGGGAAATAGAGGAGAGCTGAGAAAAAAACAAGAAGTTTGCCCTCATCACATTCAACTAAAGGAAGGAATAAAATGCACACTCATTTTGGTATGAAAAACCTATCTTACAATACAGGAAAGTGGGGGAGAAAGAGATAAGCAGCAGGGGAGATGATGGTAGGGAGGGCAATGGGTGGAGGGAGCAATTTGAAGTCAACACTCAGGGAGGGACAGGATCAAAAGACAGAATAGAAACAATGGGGGGGCAGGATAGGATGGAGGGAAATACAGTTAGTCTTATACAACATGACTGTTATCGAAGTCATTTACAAAACTACACAGATATGGCATATATTGAATTTCCTGCCTTCCCAATGGGAATGGGTGGGGAGGGAGGGATGGGGAGAATTTGGAACTCAAAGTTTTAGGAACAACTGTTTAGTATTGTTGTTGCTACTAGGAAATAAGAAATACAGTTAATGGGGAATAGAAAGTCATCTGGCCCTACAGGACAAAAGAGAAGATGGGGACAAGAGAAGGGAGGGATGGTAGAAGAGAGGGCAGATTGGTGATAGGGAAAATTAGATTGCTCAGTGTATTGGGGTGGGGGGAAGGGATAAAAGGGGAGAAAATTTGGAACCCAAAATTTTGTGAAAATGAATGTAAAAAGTTAAATAAATAAATTTTTATTAAAAAATAAAATAAAAAGAAAATTTATTTGAATTTTTTTTCTGAAATAACTATGACCCAAAAAGAAATACAATTTTAGTTCTTAGTTCAAGATGAAGCTATCTAAAATTCTGGAAATTTGAGCCAATATCCCCTAAAAGAAAAAACTGGGAGGTTAATGACTGAGAGAAATGATCATTTCTCCCTAGTATTAATAACAAATTATTGAATCAGGACCAAAGTTTTTCTCCTTTTCTACTTCCTCATCCAGAAATCAACTAGTATGGGAAGTCTTTCTCAAAGACTTATCCAATAAAAGAAATTCTGTCATTTGTGTGTTTATTGAGAAAGGTCTAAGAAAATGTGGATTCTCCCTTTTGCCAAACAAGTGACAGGGAAATTGATAAGTCTCTGACTTTGACTAAGATCCAAGTCACATACTTCAGGACCCTCACTGGAATAAAGCCACTGGAATATTGTAATACTCACTTTGTCATTAATTATTTACCAATCAAAGTTGATTGCTGCCTTCAGGAACATTCACTCTTCCAAGAGCATATCAACTGTAAGCCCACCACCACAAGGGGTCCTTGGCATTCAGGAGTGCCACTGGCCTCTTTTTATTATGCTACCCTTATTAGTAAAATGATTAAATTATCCAGAAACTATATCTCTCGAACTTTTTAATTGTCACATGACTATTTAAAAATAAGGGAGTGGGCTCTGCAGTATAACCAGTACAGACTTTATTCCCCTTCAGTTTTTCAATTTTTTGTCTTAATTTTTTAAAAAAGTACATATTATTTAACATTTTTTTCTTTTTTGAGTTCCAAATTCTCTCACTCCCTGTGGTTATTCCCCTACTCACTGAGAAGGCAAACAAAATAATATCAAATATACTTGTGAAATTATGCAAAAACATATTTTCATATTGGTAATATCACCAAAAAAAGGCAACTAAAAATAAAGAAAGCAAGAACCTTATACTTGAATTTGCACTCAAGAGGTCATCAGTTCTCTCTATGGTGATTCATCATGATTCCTTTGGCATTTTCTTGGATCACTATATTGATCAGAGAATCCAAGTCTTTCACAGTTGATCATCATTACAACATTGCTGCTGCTGAGCACAATGATCTCTCCTTCCCCCTTCATTTTGTGTCATATCTTTTAGGTTTTGCCATGCTTTTTCCCCCCTGCAACCACCCCTTTAATCATTTCTAATAGCACAATAGTATTCTGTCACAATCATATGCCACTACTTGTTCAGCCATTTCTCAGTAGATGAGCATCCCCTCAATTTCCAATTCTTTGCCACCACAAAAAGAACTGCTATAAATATTTTTGTGCATATAAGTTTCTTTTTCCTTTGATCCCTTCGGGGTAAAGACCTAGTTGTATTGCTGCATCAAAGGGTAGAGTTCCCAATTGTCTCCCAGAATGGTTGGACTGGTTCACAATTCCTCCCAGAATTACATGTGGACAATAGAGTCGCTAGTCAGCACCAGCTGTACCCAGTGCCAACAAAGGGTCCCATGCTTTTTCTGACCAGTTGACTGACCCCCTTATTGTCCCATGATTGAGAACTCTCAAAGCTACTGCTTCTATCCTGGCCATCTGGGAAGCTCACTGCTGCTGCTGCTGCTGCTGCTGCTGCTGCTGCTGCTGCTGCATGTGTCCCAACTGGCCTTTACCTTGATGTCACAAACCTTTCCTACTGACCTCCTAAATTGTCTTAGGCCAGAAAAATGTCTCATGCCAATCTTGTGTGGACTCTGAAACTCCAAAATTTGATTTGAGTTGTTATTTTAAAGTTGTTTAATGGAAAATTTGGGAAAAGTTCATCTGGGTGGCTTCCTCCATGCCACCATTTTGGCTATACCCCATCCCCGAGTTGATTGTCTTTAAAAATCCCACTACAGACTTTTTAGTTTGCCACTGCTTATGTGGGAATTTATGATTTCTTACTTGTTATTTTCTGTCTATTTATCAGAGTAAAGGGACTCTGTGCTTTTGTACCTGACCATGAGAGAAAGCTATTTGTAGCTGCAGTGCCCATATATTAAAGGAGTTGTATACTTTCCTTTAAAATTTCTCATGAAAGACATAAAGCTAATCAAACCTTTCTCCCCTCTAGCTGCTAACCTCTGCATGAACTAAGGGGTTGAAATATTGTTTAATCATGCCATATACTACTTTTTACAGTTATGAGAAACATTATTTTGCCACTGTATAAGCAGAAAAAATCAAATGTTTTTACTCCATGTGCAAAGAAATGCATTAAAAAGTTTATATTATTTAAAATAGTGTGATTTCACTAGAAACTACATCTTCTTCTGAATTTGAAATCTTCCTTATGGAAAAGAAATGGGAAAGCAGATGTAATTTCAGAGACTTTCAGACCTGTGTGCTGACTTGTGACTCAGAAAGAAACAACTTGCTAATTTCAGCTGGCAATCCTTCCTTGATTCCTTCAGTCCATATTCAACTATTATTAACCTTTGTTTGTGACAACTGAAGAGAATAATGGTTGAATTTGGGGCCTTTAATGTCACATTGAAATCAATAGCTGTAAATGGTAGTTGCCACAGTTCTAACTGATCTGTCACATTCAAACAAAAGAAGGCTTTTCCCAGTTCATGGAAGATAGCTGAGACAATTAAATGCACACATACAGAAGCCCTTAAGACCTTTCTCAGATTGAGGAAATGTGCTGATTAACAGTATGTTTTTAGAAAGATCTCTTTGTCTTTTTCTCCATTTTTCCTTCTCTCTCTCTCTCTCTCTCTCTCCTCTCTCTCTCTCTCTCTCTCTCTCTCTCTCTCTCTCTCTCTCTCTCTCCCTCTCTCCCTCTCCCTCTCTCTCTCTTCCTCTCTCTCTCTCTCCCCCTCCCTCCCTCCCTCCCTCCCTCCCTCCCTCTCTCTCTCTCCCTCCCTCCCTCCCCCCTCTCTCTGTCTCTCTCTTTCTCTTCCTCCCTCCCTCCTTCCCTCCTTCTCTCCTTAAAAAATAATGAAATGAAAAGCCAAGCAAAGGTAATATGATCAGGCTCCACCCATTGCTCAAATGCAGGACTCTGCCATCAAAATAAATTGAATCAACCTCAGGATGGGTGATTGGGGGTGGAGGTGGGAAACCAATAAAGCCTTTACTTGAGCTAAAAAGGGCAGTGATTTAAATAAAGATAACTCAAAACCTTTGTAGTCAGAGTCTTGCCTGCTACTGACAATCCCCTTATCAGCACTTCAACTCCCCACACAAATCTATATTTTAGACTTTTGTGTAATGGTCAATATAAAACTTTCATGCTTTTTTTTAACCTCATCTTCAACTTGCTTATCTTTTCAGGCATTAAAGGGTAGATTTTTTTAAAGCCAATAGAAGTGTTTTCTGCAAGGGACTGAAACTGATGCTCCCATACACTATTTTGATAAATATCATTTCCAACCTTGATACTAGCTTTATTTCATATCAGCCAATATATTGATATTGCTGTGCTTAGAGTGTAAGCCTTGATGTTTGACATTGTTGGGCTGACTTAGATAATATAAGTGCATTACTATTGCTCCCCCATCAGTTGACTGACCCTCCTCTCCTTCCCCCAAATCAAGTGGGCATAGATATACTGGATTAATGTATATCATGAAAAGGTCTTATCCCCTGAAATCTCATTACAGACATCTTCTGTAGAATTAAATGAGCTCTTCTGGGAAATTGAAACTAAAAATGATTGAGACTATAGGTAATTAAGAGGGGGCACCTACTAAAAGTTACCCTAAAGTATTATTTTTCTCTACTCATGCCAACTGTTTACTTAGCATCATCTTAAATTGTTAATGCAGGAACCCTATTCTAATACAACAGAATCAAAGATTTTGAGATTGAAAAGGGATCTTAGAGCCCAGCAATTCAAAACTCCTCATTTTATAGATGAGAAAAGTGAGGCATAGGGCATTCAGGGACTTGTCCAGGGTCCTATAATAGTGTTTGAGGCAAATGTGAATCCAGATCTTCCTCACTCCAAGTCTGGCAGTCTCTCCACTAGAATATCTATCTGTTTTCTTATCTATATTGACACTCACTCCAGCCCTGTCGGTCTTTGTATGTTGTCCATTCATTTTGTTTTCTAGTCATTGTGTTTCTCTGAAATAATCTTTCATACCATTATTCCTGTATCATTTTCATTTTCAATATATTGTGACATACTCACCCCATCTTTTGATTTCTCTCTTGACTTTTGGGTGATCTCAATTTTAATTCTTTGGAAATTATAGTATTAAAGGTACAGAAATATGCTTTCACTAAACGGCTCAATAAAATTACAAGACTCCTAAACAAACACTATTTACTCAAAGGGAACAGTGTTTATTTCAGAATAATCACAGTCTGATAAATGCCCCTTTCTTGGACTTGTCCTTCCTTTATATAGTGGGGAATTCAGTTTGAAATCAAATTGAGTTATCTATTCCCAAAGGCACTGCCCTACTCAACTGGGAACTTGCTTTTATCTACCTATAGTTGGAATGACAATAAAAAAGTAGATTCATCTCCATTTAGTGAGGGAAACATAAAGTACTTGATCACAAAACCAGCTGATGAAACTTTTCCATTATGAGTTAATGTTTTGAGATTGAAGAATAAAAATCTTTTACACTAGGAACTGACACAGAAAATGAAAATAGTAAAGTCAGTTTCATTTTTTATAATGCTTTTCCTGAGAATTAAAATCTCAAACTTTAATAATTTAAGTAAAAATCATAGTTAAATGCCATGACTCTATAGTCCAAAATGCCTCTGAAGACATTGTCCTTAAAAATATGCCTGTTGAGGGGCAGCTAGGCAGTACGGTGAATAGAGCACTAGCCCTGTAGTCAGGAGGACCTAAGTTCAAATCCAACTCAGGCATTTGACACATTTAGTGGCTGTGTGACCTTGGGCAAATCACTTAACCTCAATTGCCTTGCCTTTCCCCCCGTCCAAAAAAAAAACCAATTATGCTTGTTCTAAAGGAAAAAAAAACATAATTCTTCAGAAAATTCTTTATCAAGTTTTACAAATAAGAATGAATCCTGAAGACATCTCAAGTGGCTTGGTATAAATTCAATTCAGTTGCAAAATAAATGTTTGTATGAATTTTAGTCCAATGTTGATGAAAGAAGACAGCATTCTTCATCTGAAGCATATATGAGGAATAGAAATATATACTTAAAAATCTTATCAAAAACATTTTGCATATTTTTTTTTACCAGATAGCCCTAGTATGAAAATTCTCATATATATCATATGTGCATATAATACAAATAAGGAGCAACTTTTGATTTTGTTATAAGCACAACTGCTTATATTTACTTAGGGATTTCTTTTGCACAATCAAATGAAAATTTAATGCATGCAAAGCATCTATTAATCTTATTTTCCCTTTCAATTTCCTTTTGGTTTTGACATGTTAACATTAGGAAAAAAGATAAGGAGAATTGCATCTAGCTTACCAATAGGTAAAGCAGTTATTTAAATGAAGATTTCATATTGGAGAAATATGCAATTTGGGTTTATTGTACCTTTCATCAATTTTGGATTTATTTCCGTATTTTTCATTGAAAATCCCTGTCCCAAATGGCATGATGAATATTGGATAGATATAATCTTATTAAACTAAACCAAAAGCTTTAAGTTTACCCAGTCCCTGAATCCTGAACTATCAACCTGATAGAGCTTAAATGGGATTTAGATCAGAGAACAATTTTTATGCTTCATTTTTTTTTGCTGATGACTGAACATCTTAAAATTATCATGATATATATGTAAATAAAAAAATAATAGTTTTAAATATAGAACATCACTTTCCATTTATGTATCATTATTTAAGATGGTTCTTTCTATGGTCCTTCTTTGGGAAGGACTATAATGACCAAAATTGAATTATAGGTACTTCCACCAATATGTACTTCTGCAACATTCAGCGTTTCAAATCCATTCTGGAAGTGCCCACTATGAGAATTGTACCAGGTATTTAACATTTATTAAGCACTTACCACTTTGGCCCGCCCTGTGCTAAATATTGTAAATACAAAGAAATGGGAGAGGAGAGGAGAAGGTACACAGAGTTGTGATGAAGAAATGGTCATGATTGTGATAATCCCCAGGAACCCAGCCTGCTGGAAAATGAAGAGATAACTGATCTGGGCACCCTCTGTAAGTGGAAGTTCTAGGTGGAATCCTTTACTTCCTGTTTTACCTTGCCTCAATAAGCCTTCTTGGGAAAATAGCAAGGCCTCAGGCCAATGAGTACCCAGATAGTAGGCTTTCAGGAACTCATCTGAAGGTAGGTCAGACATCAGAGCCAACCAGGAAACAAGTAAATGATCAAACACAAGATATCTTCTTACTGTCCATTATCCCCCACCCACAGGAGATGGCACCAAGGAACTACCACTGACTCTAAGGTTCAGTCAGAACCCAGAGACCTGACAAACAGATAGTCACTAGCAGAGAAGTCAAACTCAGTCTCTGATTCACTTCAGAATAGAGGATGATGTCTCTTGAAACACATGGCCTGACTTTCATGGCCCTCTTCAGCTGGACTGACCCAGTGATTTGTGCTTGATCTTAGGCTGTTTAACAGATATGTATATGGCTTATGAAGTGAATTTCTTAAGCCTGTCTGTGAAACTTCAGTCTTACTCCTCATTATGTTTCATTTTATTAGTGATGACTTAGATAAGGAATGTTCATCACATTTGTGGATGACACAGGGCTGAAAGGGACAGATAATATATTAGATTAAAGAATCAAAATCCATAAAGCTATCAAAGGCTAGAATATTGGGCTGAATCTTTTAAAAGGATTAATTATAATGGGAAGTAAAGATAATGTCTCACAGATGGATTTACAAATTAACTTCATAAGTATAAGTGAGGTGATACATGGCTAAATAGTCCTTCATCCTGAGGATGATCTGGAGGTTTCAGTGAACTGCAAGCTCAGTATGAGTAGACAATCTATGGAAACCAAAAATAAAGGAAAAAATCCCGATGAGATATGCATAGCAATAAATATACAAGGATGGCCTATGATATGTCCCTTGTTCTCAAGAAAATGGCTACTCAGGGTGAGAACCTGTGACCTCGAGGCCACATATGGTTCAATATTACATGTTCCTCATCCCTGATCTAATCTATTAAAGGAGAGAATTCATATACAAAAATATGTATAATTCAAATTAGAATATGAAGACAAAAGAGAAATCTAGAGTGCTATCGGAGATTTGGGGAGGAAAGGATCACTTCCAGTAGGGGCTGAAAAGGCTTAGGAAAGGCATCTTAGTGCCTGATCCATAGTACATGCTATAGAAACATTTATTCCATTCCCTTCCCTGGCCCCCCTCCAACCCATAGAAGTAGTACTTGAATAAAGACTTAAAAGAAGGAAAACACTTCCATATGTAGGGGTGAGACTGGGATCTTTTTTTAGTCATATGCAAACAATGGTGGGGAGGGGCTGGATAGCATTCACATTAGACTTTGTAAATATATACTTTGAGAGGTGAGTGCCATAACTAAAATGTGGCTCTAGAAAATTATATCTCATTAAGAAAAAAAAGATAAGGAAGTGTTTATAGGAGTGGCCATGGGACAGTATTAAATATTGAGATGCTATACTCATGTAAGGTAATATTGGAACTTGAAAAGCAAAGGGAACATGAGGAAGAACATTTAGGTGAAGATCCCTGTGGATAGAAGCAGAAACAATATTGTCAGTTGACCATACTGTGTACCCTTTAAGACAATCTAGATGAAAGAGAGACACAAAGAGACAGAAACAGAGACAGAGAATCACACACACACACACACACACACACATACATACATGTGCACGCACACACACACACAGAAATAGATGAATTCAGGAAATGGATTGCAAAGCTGATACAGAGGAGGCACAGTATAGTAGTGAACAGGTATTCTGTTATCTACTGGAGATCTCTCTTTTCTAGAAACAGAGTTTAATAGTTTACCATCTTGCCTTAAAGATATTTG
This sequence comes from Bettongia penicillata ogilbyi, assembly GCA_023548195.1. Classification (NCBI taxonomy): domain Eukaryota; kingdom Metazoa; phylum Chordata; class Mammalia; order Diprotodontia; family Potoroidae; genus Bettongia; species Bettongia penicillata. The sequence continues at coordinate 29,797,690 of JAJHZJ010000314.1, read as the reverse complement.
TATACTTTAAAAGACAGAGGAACTGATGAAGGTATTCTGGTTCTGATTCTCACCAAAGGAAGTTCATTTCTGGGGTAGAAATAATGTGAATTTTTTGGGTGGGAAAGTGGCAAATGATTACTTTTAAAATCTGTTATAGAGGAGGTAAGAGCTGGGAACAATTTGAAATACTAATGAGATTTTAGAAGAGTGAATTTCAAAGATTTCAGGAAAATGACAGGGAGAATTTTATGGTCTCAAATTCCACAGGGAATGTCAGTGGGTGTTGCGGGGTGTTAGCGAAAAGCTCTCAAGAATGAAATTCACAAGATAGAAAGAAAAAATTCTAATGGGGAAGGAAAGGGAGAATTGTCTAAAGAGCTGGTGGTATCTGAATGCCCAGGGAAATCATTAACCAATGAGTATTTAAAGACATGTAAGTGAAGTCAGGTAACTGAAAAAGCCTTGGCATATTCCTCAAAGAATAAGCTGAGACTGGCAAGGAGAACTATGACAGCAAAAAGTGGGCTTAATTTTTAAGCTATGTTAGCAAAAACAGATGGATCAAGAAAGGAGTGGAATTATTGCTTGAAGTAGAAATAATGATTAAAAAAAATCAGAAAGATGGAAGAACTAATTTTTCCCTTTGCTCCTGTTTTCTTGGCCAAGAATGATATTTCAATTGGAAAAAAACAGAGCAAAAATAATTACTAGAGAATTATTGATTCCTTGTACTGATGCAAAAAATGTTTTTATATTTATGCATATTTTACATATACTCTGTGTGTGTGTGTGATTTCATCCACTAGAATCAATAAAATGTAAATTCCTTCAGGGAAGGTACTGTTTCCTTATATCTTTTTTAAGCTGAGTGCTTATCACATGGCCTGGCACTTGGTAGATAGTTAATAAATACTTTCTGAGTGATAGATTGATTGGTGATGAGTCTCTCCATACCTTGGTAGTCTGGTTTGCTATTATTGGGACCATATCTAAGGTCTTTCTAGCATCTGTAGAACCTGCTTGTACTCTGCTTTGAGAAGTTCCATGCTACCTTGAGACAGTGGAAGAGTATTTCTGTGTGTCCAGAATCATGGGATATAAGATCTCAACAGGAAATAAAACTTAGCAACCATCTAATCCAGTCTGTCCCCTAGCGCAGGAATCTTCTAACAAGTAATCTACTATGCCAGGCTTTGTTTGAATACCTCTTATGAAGAGGAAGTTAAATTATGTTGGTTTCTTCTTTATTTATCAATGTAGTATCTGCTTTAATAATAATTCAAGGAGAGTTCAGGCTTTTGGTATTTCTCCTACAGATCAGCAAAATTCTAAACCAGCAGTAGTAGTGACAGACAGGGACAAGTTAAATGATGGTAGATCAAAGGATAAAAATCTGAATTTCTAATCCTGACTAAATTTTAATATTAATATAAATATTTTGAATGTGTTTATGGGTCTTTTCATTTTCATTAATATTGATCATTTGGTTAACTGTATCTCTCTGTCACATAAACAACAGCTGGGATGAAATGAGTAGTTGCCATATGTCTAGAACCATATTTCCTTGAATGTTAGACCTAGCTCATGGGATTTTAACAAGAGTTCAGCTTTACCACTGTTCCTCTTTTTGTCCTTCCATTCTACTTTGACAATTGATTTTAGCCTGTTTATACATTTCTTAAAAAGAAATAATTTTCTTGAATAGAAAACAGATTTCTTAAAAAATAAGAAAGTGTTATTTGAAGATGAAAAGATATTTGTCACTTACCTTGGGAAACATTTGTTCTCCTTTAACAAATTGTTAGCTTTAATTAAATTTGGAATAAGACAAACACATGAATTAAAAAGCCCCTTGATATGCAAAAATGATAAAATATGATTAGCTTTGAATTCACAAATGTTGTCTCTTTCCCTATTATGATTGATTACAACTCTAATTACAGTAAAAATTTCCGTTAGAATTAAGCAAATTTAATTGTATAGATTCAATTTTATTACTCCCGTGTGAAGCTAGATTATTCAGAGTTGCCATATCAGACTATAGAAGGCAAATCAGATGATAGGGGGTATCATGTCATCTGACCATCACCTGGCTGCAATGACTTTTATAATAGGAAATGATAATGGAATTTTACTTATCAGATTAATGTTTCAGTGGGTCTGTGATACCATCAATATTGTGGTCAATACAATCTCCAGTTCCATAGACATCAAACTGACTGTGTACCTGTATAAAGGTATTTATTGTCTATATGTCTTTCAATATCTCATCCTTTGAGACTCTTAAACTGTTCTTCTCACATATACTCCATAGAGGATCAACCCAACCTGCTGAAGGTTTCTTATCATCTTTTTAACATTCTATGGGTACCAATGTATTATTCAGATTATCCATCTGATATCCCTCAATCTTGCTAAAGGGCTAGTCTACCTCTTTTTCTCTGATCATGCATTTCTTGGATGTCATCTCGTATTCCAGTTTTTGTGTGCAAACAATTGTTGCTAATAATCTATAGACTATTTATGCCCACTGCACAGCTCTGAACTGCCATTTTTGTCAGCTGCCATTTGGGCTTTGGAGAGAAGTGGGTTCTCCTTCCTTGAAGATCTTCAAGCAAAGACTGGACAATCACTCATTGGTTTTGCTGTAATAATTTTCTTTCTTGGATTCTGTGTCTGTTTGCAGATATTCATTGCTTAACAATTCAGGGCTAAATATTGATACCACTGTTATGACTATTGAAGACACTCTCCTGGGTGTACAGAGCTCAGGGCAAATTATAGCATGTGTCACCTCCTACCTGCCAACATTTTTATACAGATACAATGTGATTAAAATGAACCTTAAGAGGAAAAAAGTTATCGAAGAGAAACATGCAGCCTGGGGGATGTATGGAATGTTTCCCAAGGCAGAAGGCCCAAGGCAATCTCCCTTATTATATTGGAAGGACAGCTTTGCCTTGCAGAATGATCCAGAGAAACCATGGAGTTTCCAGTTGTATATTTTATTTTCTGATTCTTGGGAGATGACAGACAGTATGGCATAGTGCAAAGAGGGGGGATTAGAATTAAAAGCCCCAAATTCTAGATCTGAACCCACCATTTGGGACTGTGGGCAAGTTGTATAACAATTATTTTTCCCTATTTAAAAAAGAGATAATAACATATTTCTGTTGTTCATGTATTTTGGTCATGTCCAATTCTTTGTGACCCCATTTGGCGTTTTCTTGGCAAAGATACAGGAGTGATTTGCCATTTCCTTCTCCAGTTCATTTTATAGATGGAAAAACTGAGGCAAACAGTGTTAAGTGACATACCCAGGGTCACATAGCTAGTAAGTGCCTGAGGACAGATTAAACTCAGGAAAATGAACCTTCTGATTCCAGGCTCTATCTACTGTGCCACTTAACTGTCTCAGAAATACATAGGAAGTTTCCAGCTTAGCTTATGTAGTTGTTATTAATAAATTGCTGTGTGAATAAACAAATGCAGTATGGTCCAGTGATTAGACTGCTGGATTTTTAATGAGGAACAGATGGCTTCCAGTGTAACCTGTGACAATTAATAACTAGGTGACCCTGGGCAAGTCACTTAACTTCATTTCTTCATCTGTAAAATGAGTGGATTGTACTCTGAAAAAAGTTGGGTGATTGATTTACTCAGCCACACTCCCCAGTTGAAGTGGGAGATAAAACATCTAATTAATCACTTTAAATCCTGGGCCTTGGACTAAGTGCAACAAAATTGTTGAAAACTATTTGGTGAAATAAAACTATTCTAGACCAGAGATCTGTTCCAATTGGCTGGGGGATTTTATTATGTACTCTGGAAAATTTGTGACTTTCCAACACATCTCTGAGGAGAAAATTCCTAGGTGGTGGAGGAGGGAGAGGAGATAAAGCCTCCCTACAGCTACCAGTCTTGGCCAAACTCTCTTTCTCTTTCTCCCTGTCTTCTTTTGATTAGAGAAGGAACATTCTTCAAACAGAATGTAGGAGGTTGGACCTTCCAACTTCCTGTCAATGTCCTGGCATTGTCCCTCCAAGGCAGTAGTAGTTCCATAGGGCCTGCTTTGTCCTTTCATTGTTTTCCAGGTAGACACTGTTCGCAGTCACTCCACAGCACTGATTTTCCTTCAAATCAGACATTCTTCTCATCACTGCCATTTTCCACATAGTCTGGGGTAATTCCATCCCAGGACAAACCACTATAGACAATGATAACCTACATGACCTCATTCCTCAATAATTAAAATACTTTTACCCCATTGTACCCAGCCCCATCCCAGTGATTCTGAATCCCCATTCACTAACCCCTCATTGCCTGCTCCCATATTTTCATCCCCCTCAACTATACCATTTCAGCCTTCTCTAAAACTACACAACCCTTTCATTTTGTTCTGTGGGATGCATATTTTATCAGTTAAAAAACTGGATTAAATTTCTCACTCACTCTATCTTCTGGTATTCATGTGATACAACCTACTTTCCAGGACTAGTTGTATGTTCACTAGCAGTAGTAGAGGAGTTAGAATTCTCTTTGTTTCCCACCACCACTTTCTCTTTCTCTGTACTACCATCACTCAGTAACCTCTCTTCCTTTAAGGTTTATACAATCCATATTTATTGCCCAATAAAGATTCTGGTGCCTGTTATCTATCAATGTCCAAAACACTCTCCTTTCTTCTTCAATGAGCTGAGTACTTGATTCATGGTCTTTCTCTCCTCTCCTGACCTTATACTAAGGGACCTGAACATATGTGCTGATATTCCCTCAAACACCCTAACATCCCAGTTTATTCATTTCCCACTCCTTGCTCTGCCACCCCACAACAGTTATGCACAGAAATGGTCATACCCTTGATCTCATCATTTCATATCTATGTTTATAAACTGAAATTCTTCTGTCATAATGTTTTCATTCTACCTCTCCCTCTGCCTTGCAACTCCAAACAGTTTTTCATTCTCACCCCCACCTACATTCTGTTCACCTCTCAATTCTTTTCCAAGCCATCATTCCTGCACTAGTAACCCTCTCATTGCTTCCCATCTTGATGCCATGGTCAACAAATTTAACTCTACACTTTCCTCTTCTCTTGAGTCCCTTGCCCCTTTATCCTATTAAAAATAACACCCTGCCTTGGATTACTCCCACTATGTTTCCTTTGCTTGCATCAGCTCTTGTAATACTGAATGAAAATGGAGAAAATCATGAATTTTTTCTTCCTGGGTCCACTAAAAGTTTGTTAATATTCTCAATTGGGTCTTCGCAGTAGCAAGGCAATCTTTTTTTTTACCTCCATATCTGACTCATGATTTCACTCAGCAAAGCTTCTTTTTCCAAACCTTTACATCCCCTCTTAAATCTCCCATAGCTCATGTTCTTTTCACCCTTTCAGCTGAGAACCTTGCCTTGTACTTCACTGGAAGCTGAGAGCTTCCTTTTTGGCCTCTCTTTTTTTTTTCATATTGCTTCACATGTGCCCCAATCTCCCCCTTCACCCCTATTTTACATGAAGAGATGACCTTTCTTCTTGCCGTAAAGCCCCCTCAATATGTACAAGTGATTCCATTCCATCCAGTCTTTTTCAATAGATTTCCTCTTCTATCCCTCCTCTCACTAATCTTCAGTGATTTGTCTACTGGCTGCCATACTACTGCCTAAAAATCGCCATATGCCCATTCTCAAAACAAAAACACTCACTGATCCACTCACCCCCTCTAGCCAGTGACCACTGTCTCTCCCTCCTTCCACAGCCAGACTTGAGGAGGCTGTCTACAATAGGTGCTTTTACTTTACTATCTTTCTCTTCTTAATTCTTTGCAGTCTGGCTTCTGATCTCATAATTGCACTAAAACTGCTCTCTCCTAAGCTCCTAATTATTTCTTAATCCACAAATCTCATGCCCTCTTCTTAATCCTTATCCTTTTTAACCTCTATTCAGCCTTTAATGCTCTTAATCACCTTCTTCTTTCTGACAGTGGGTGGCACAGTGGATAGGGTACCAGGCCTAGAGTCAGGAAAACCTGAGATCAAATGTGATCCCAGATATGTACTGAGCAAGTCACTTAACCTGTTTGTCTCAGTTTCCTCATCTATAAAATGGGGATAATAATAGCACCTTCCTCCTAGGGTTGTTGTGAAAATTGAATAAAATAATATTTTGAAGTAGCACAGAAAAATGACCGGGGAAAAAAGCTTCCTAGAATGTTTTCCTTTCTCATCTCTGCCTCCTGGTTTCCTTTCCTTCATGTCTCACTAGTCTCCTCTTCTGTAAGAAATCTTTCTCAGGCTTCTTTAATGCTAACACCTTCTCTCTGAGATACCCCTAATTTATTCCCATATATGTATATATGTGTATACACACATGTTATTTGTACAGTTGGTTGCATGTTATCTCTCCCATTAGACTTTGAGCTTCTTTAGAGCAGATACTTTTTCTTCTGCCTTTTTCTTTATCTCCAGTCCTTAGCACAACACTTGTCACATAGTAGGTACATAATAAATGCCAGTTGGTTAGTTGGTGGCAGAGCTACCTTCCTCTATCACCTGATGGCATTGTGTGAATTGGGAGCCCAAAGAGAGGTTAGACTCAGAGCTCCACACAGAGATTATAAAAGAGACATCATGCCTGAAGGGAGCTTTTGAGTGCCTACCCCACAAATTTCAGAAAAGGCCATCCAGCAGCTAGGAGATGTGAGCTACCCTTTAGCCTTAGCTGCTGTCTAAGCTTGAGCCCACTTTCCCATGGACTCTCAGACATGTACCTATGGGAGAGCGTTACTGACATCTTGAGATGCTTTGTACCAACTGCTTGTTGCACCTCCTTAGTATATTACCCTTTCCAAAAACTACTTAAGAGTGTCTGATTAAATTGATTTTCAACTGCTGACCTTGAGGAGAAGTACATTGGTTGGACATCTGTAATGCCAATGGGATATTCACAATGAACATCCTGGCACAATTCTGAATCACGGAATACCATGGGCTCTCCATGTGGAAGGCAGAACTAAAACATTTATTCAGACTCCAGAAAACCAAATCCATCATAACCTATACACAGTAACATTGCAGAGGACAACCCCAGCCCCAAGCCTTCCCCCTGCTAGGCTCCATTAACAAATCACAAACAGGCTCTCTCGCTCACACCAGGCCGCCGTCTGCATCCTTCCTAGCTCTGACAGCTCTCAAGACTCACTTTCTCTCAGCTCTTCTCTAGCTCCGCCTTTTCCTGTTCTACCCATTCGGCAAACTCCTCCCACCACAGGCTCCATGCAACTCAGGCTTCCGTGTGACCCAGGCAGGTAATGAATGGGAAAGATTTGCATATTAAGAAGCAAAATTATATTAGCAATTGTATATATATATAATTATGTATATATATTATATATCTGTAATTATATATATAATTATATTAGCAATAATGCATTATCAATACAGCATCATCAAGTCAACGGCATTATATGAACGCCCTTGATCCCTCAGTGGTACTCCAAGGAGAGAGGAAGAGAGGTGAAGAAAGAAGGGGGAAGAGGGGGATAGTTAGGCTCTTAGGACCCAGATTCATTATGGGAATTCCTTTGAGAGTATAGTTTGAACTTGAAAGTTTCTCAAGCCTCTTGACAAATTTAAAATCAAATTTAAAATTTGAGGATTCTGTAAGGTGAGGCAGCTGGTGGAACATCCACATAGAAATGCCTATCATCTATTTCTGTAATGAGGCTGAGAAAGGGAAATTCTTGAATGTGAATACATGAACGAAATGAATTCCTGACTCCTTCCAAAAGCTCGAGAATGTGCTGTCTAATTCAGCCCCTAATCCCTAACTAGTAAAACAATAAACGTATACTGTAGATCAAAGCTATAAATGGTGTGTGGTTAGTTATGCGCAGACCTGTTTAACATGACATAAGGAAACCATGTATCTCAAACCTAACAGCTTAAGTGTTGAGATAAGGCTGGGTAACTGGTAATAAACAATGCCCCTTTTCTGGGAGGTAATGATGTAGGACCATGGTAATGAACACACACACACGTAGACTTTCATTTTCTTTTACTCACCATTTATTTTTCTTACCTTTTTATACATAACTTGCTTTGCCAATAAACTGCCTTCTACTTTTGTTTCTTCTTTGGCATTTTTTCTTCAAGTCTTTATTCCTCAATCACTTCTTCCTTCGGATTTAGTCCACTTCCAAATTTAGCTTTATCTTTTTTCAGCTAAAATTGCTCTCCTTCAGATTTCTTTTCTTTTGTTTTATCAAGTTCTCCCTGTTTTTTTCCTTTTTGAATTTAATCTCTCACCTTCACAGGTCCATACTTATCCAGATCACTATGACAACTTCCTTCTTATTTGGCTCAAGTTCTTATCCCACAAGCATCTTTCCCTGCATGTCCAAATCAAACTTGTCATATCTCTTTTTAATATTTTTTTTCTTAACTGACTGTCCCAAATATGAGATAGCAATAAAATGCAATAATAAAAGATGTTATCTTAGGTTGCATTAAGAGAAACAGTGTCTAGAACAATAGAAATGATAGTGCCACTATATTCTTCTGATCAGACTACTGTTCTGGACTGCAATTTTATGGAGGAAATTGAGATACTGGAAAGCATCCAGAGGAAGGTGTCCAGGATGAGGGGAATGGACATAATGCCGCATGAGGATTAGTTGAAAGGAACTAGGAAATTTAGAAGAGAAAAATTGTCCCAAAGCATCATTTCCTCCTAACTTCTATATTTTATAGAATCTCAGAGCTTGATATAACCTCAGACATCTTTTAGATCACTCTGTATCTGATATTACATCCTCTCTATGTATTTGACAAGCTTCACTTGAAAATCTCTAGCAAAAAGAACCCTATGGCCTCTCACGGCAGCCTATTTCATTTTAGTACAATTCTCATTGTTAAGAAGTTTTCTCTTATTCATATCTGCTTCTTGAAACTTGTTCTTAAATTGAGGGGATGCTCATCAGTTGGGGAAATGACTGAACAAGTTGTGGTGTATGATGAATACTGTTGTATTATAAGAAATGATGAGAATGATGTGCTCAGGAAAAGCTGGAAAGACTTGCATGAGCTAATGCAAAGTGAAATGAGCAGACCCAGAAGAGTGCACACAGTAACAGCAGTATTGTACAATGATATAGTAGTAAATGACTTAGATATTCTCAGCAACACAATGATTTAAGATAATTCCCAAAAACTTATGATGAAAAATGCTGTTCATCTCCAGAGAAAGAACTGGTAGAGTCTGAATGCAGATCAAAGGATCCTTTTTTAAAATTTTATTTTTCTTGTTTTTCTTCTTTTGGTCTGTGTTTTCTTATACAACATCACTAATGTAGAAATAGGTTTTGCATGACTGCACATGTATAGCCTATGTCAAGTTGCTTAGCTATTCAATGAGAGGGGAGAGAGGAAGGGAGAGAATTTAGAACTCAAAATTTTACAAAGTGAATGTTAAAATTTATTTTATATGTAATTGGGGGAAATAAAATATTTTTTTTAAAAAAACTTGCTTCTAGTTCTGCCTTCTGAGACCAAACAGAACAAGCAAAATTCCTCTTCCATAGGATGACTTCAAGATACTTTAAGGTAGTTGTCATCCAATTCCCCTAATTTTCTTTTGTAAATATCCTTACTTCCCTTCAACTAATCTTCATATGGCAGTCTGTCCATTCCCCTTATCCTGGACACCTTCCTCCTGATACTTCCCAGCATGTCAATTTCCTTCCTAAAATTGCAGCCCAGAGCAGTAGTATGACCCAGGAAGCATATAATAGGACTATCAGTTCTATTGTTCTAGACACTATGTCTCTCTTAATGAAACCTAAGATAACGTTAGCTTTTCTTATTGTGTTTTTATCACTGTTTCATATTGAGCTTACAGTCCACTAAAACCTCCACAGTACATTTATATGAACTGTTGTCTAGCCACAGTTAGCCTTTATCATACTTAATGATTGATTTTTTTTTAATTTGGTTCATGACAACATCATTTTCTCATTCATCCAGGCCTGAGACCTTGGAGTCAACTCTGATCCCTTACTTCTCATTCAACACTTTCTTCAAAACACATTCATTTGTTGTTTATTCTTTCTCAGCAACATCTTTTAGACCCAACCTCATTTCTTCTTCCCTCAACCATTGGAATAGCTGTCTAACTCATCCATCTAACTCTGGTCTCAACACCCACCCATCCTTCCTTCTCCTCATCTTTTACAATCCATTGTGCATTACACTCTTTGTATGTCAGTTGGTCAGTCATCCAGCAGTTAACAAGCATTTATTAAATCCCTAATCTGTGCCAGGCACTGTGCTAAATGCTGGGGATACAGCTAAAGGCAAAAAAACGAAAACAAAAAACAAAAACCCAGACCCTACTTTCAAGGAGCTCAAAGTCTAGTGGGGGAGACAACATGCAAAGAATATGCACAAACAAGGTATATATAGGTTAAATTGAATATTATCAATAGGAGAAAGCTATTGGTAATAATATATAATCCTCCTAAGGTTCTATTCTGATTATGCAATTTAAAAACCTTTTAAAAAACATTGGGTACTATTTAAAATATATTATTTTCATATGATTATATATTACCTCACTTGAGACACCTAACAGTCAAGCCATATTGACCTACTTGATGTTTCTCACTGGAAGATGCCATCTCCCACTTCCTTGTCTTTGCACTAGCTAGTGCCTCTCCAAGATGTGACATGCTATCTCCTATTCCTTTGCCTTTGTATTAGATAGTGCCTGTAGATGGAATTCTTTTCCTTCACACCTCTAAATCTTGGAGTCCTTGGTTTCTATAGTGCAGGAGAGTTCTAATGAAGAATTATCCTCAAATTTTATTTAGTCCCACAGAGACAGATTTAACAAACTAGGGAAGGAGGAAAATCACATCCATACCCTCACTGAGCAGCACAAGTCAGAGGGAAAAATGCTTGTGCTTTACTTGTTTTCCTCCAAAAATCTGTTCTTTCTGCCTCTCCAGTTTTCCCATCAAAAAGGATCTGGAACCATACATTTGTGTCCTCACTTGAAGAAGGAAGAAAGAAACTTATTCCTTTTCTCCTAAACTCTTGTGCTAATTCTGTCCATCACATAGGAAAGTAGCATTAATCAATATAAATGAGTCAGGCTCAAATGCTGGGTTACTTTCAAATTTATGTAATAGATATCTACTACATCTTATTTCCTCTCTTGGATTATAAGGTTCTTGAAAGCAGAGACTTGTTTCATTATTATAACCTCAGTCCTTAACAGAGTGCTTTGTATGTGGTTGATATGTGATAAGTATTAAATGAATTGAATTAAAAACTGGGATGCTTTAATGACCAACTCATATGGTTTATATCCTTAACTAATTGTTATAAAATAACCCATCATTTTCACAATCTAGGAGAAATGTAAATCTCAGGCATTCATCACGTACCTCCTGCCTTCATCACCTGGTAGAACCATTCTTGTAATTGAGACCTTCTGATGATACATATAATGTGGAAGGGAGGAAACAAGCATTTATTAAATGCTACTATATACCAAGGACAGTGCTAAGGGCTTTACAGATATCTCATTTGGTTTTCATAACAATCCTGGGAAATAAATGCTATTATTAAGCCCACTTTATAGTTGAAGAAACTGAGTCAGAAAGAGGTTAAGTGACTTACCATGGATCTGACAGTTCTTGTGAGAGGTGTATTTTGAACGCAGGTCTTCCTGATACCAGGCCCAGCATTTCATCCACTGCAACAGCAGCTCCCTCTTACACAGAAAAAGCAATCACCTTACTTTTCTATTTCTGAGTAGGAGGAGTGTTGAGTTTGTGATCAAGAAGGGCTGTGTTTCAAATTATGCCTTAGATATTTATAATGATGTGACCTTAGTTAAATCATTTAGTTTCAGTTCCCTCATCTTTAAATAATAAATATTGATACACATATAGCACAAAATTAAATGAAATAATGAATATAAAGCTCTTTGGAAACCTTAAATTACCATATGTCACTTCTTATTAGTATTATCTCTAATTACTACCTGACCATTTTGAAGTAAAAAATAAAGATCACTTTATTTTGATGTGATTCCTAGTGATTCCAGATTCTAGAATGTTTTTAATTCAGGTATCATCTGAATTTTTATGTGAGAAAAGTGGGTCCCTCTCCCGACTATTTGATCTTGGAAGAAACAAAAATATAAATTCCCTGAGATTCAGTTTCTTCTTGTGTGAAATTAAGCGGTTGTACAAAATCTCTCAAGTTCTTTCTAATTCTATAATTCTGGGACTTTATGCGACTATAAGTAATGAAAATTATTTTTTTTTCCAGTGGTGAAAGTGGTTTGTGGAACTCCAGGTATTATAGCAGAAGCAGCTGTGAAAAAAATGGCAAGAATTTCATTTACATGGATTCACAGTAATAGCAGAAAAATACTATCCCAAGAGATTTCTGACTCATGCACTATTCTTATGAAACATCTTGCAAAGAACTGAGAAAAAAACCTATATTTCCTTATAGAGTAGTGTCTGTTGTATATAGCCAGTTTCTTTATGTTACTTCCTGCAATTCATTTTAAAACAATTATTAAAGCCAGCTATATGTCATTAAGACTCTATGCTTACTCTAATATTAAATTTTTATCAAGGTTTAATTGTAATAACAACTTAAACAAGTATATCTTAGTTTTTAGAGGAAAAAAACAAACTTGCATAAATTTATTGAAAATTGGAAGTCAAATCAGTGGGAGGCATTAGATTCCCAAAGCTCTCATCAGAAGGCACAGCAAAACTATTGATAACCAAATGAATTAATGTACCACCCAACGATGGCCAACTTGAAATATAGGAATATGGTTCTTGTTTTTGAAAGGAATTTGAAGAAATGGTCAATAAAGTTGTTCTGCAGATTGTCTATGTGATTGATCCTGCATAAAGTGACAAAATATCACACCAGAACTGGTAAGGAGTCAGCTCTTCATGATTTTCGAAATGAATTCAAAACTTAGAATTGTATTTGCAATTCTTAGTCAGTAAACATTCATTAAGTACCTACTGTATGGCAGACACAGTGCTAAACTTTGTGGATACGAAAAAGGGCAAAAGACAATCTCTGCCTTCAGGAAGTTTGTAATCCTAATTCTTAGAATATCTGAAGGACAAAACACCAGATGATATTTCTGTGTGTTGTAGTACTGTGTGCTGCTTTTACTGAGGTGGTGCTATTGGTGTTGTTTCTTAATCATCAAAATAATTATCATAGGACTGAAACATTTAGTCACTATGCTTTCATTCTATCCTTACAATTCTTTATTCATGTTATTTTCACTACGTTAAAAAAAGGTCTTGTTTCATTGGTTTGGGAAGAGGCATGTTACAGATTGGCACTTGTATGTGTCAGTATTTGTGAGGGGCCATCCTTATACAAAAGACCCAGGTACACTTTGAATATCTTTCATTTTTCTGGCTTGTTGCTAGCAATTTAAGTAAAACTTGAGGATTTTGTTGTTTGACTCTCCACCTAACATGTGGTGACCAGCTCTGCTTATAAACATCTGACCTCACAAGGCTTCAAAACATAGAAGTTTTCTGTAAACAGTTAGGAACCTGAAAAGTACTTGAAACAAAATCCATAAAGTGTCAAGATATTCCTTCCCTGTTCTAATGAGAGACCTCCCTACAGGCTCCTGTACAATCCTTTGACTTACAGAACTGTCTTGGGTGAACCTCAGCAAGGAAGTTCTAACTCATTGCTATGTGGCAACTCTTCCACTTCCATGTCTTGATGAATTAACCTTTAATTAACCTATTTTCACTTAGTAGTCTACCTCCTCTTATAAGTATTCTATAATTCTATTGTCCTCCATTTTGGAATGACATTCTAGAATTTTCCCAGGAATGATGTCAAGCTCACTAGTTTTTATATTCTATTTTCTTGCCTCCCCCCCTCCCCCGTTGCCCCAAAGGCATACTTGCTACTTGATCAATGACTTCCAATGAGTCTGGTTGGGTTTGGAGATACCTTCCCATAGGCTTCCCATTTGATCCTTGTTCTCCCCTACTTAGTTCTCAGCAGCCCAGGTGTGTTACACAAATTAGATGTTCACTGGAATATCTACAGAAGAGCTGAAAGTTTGTAGCACATAGGTCTGACTTAAAGGAATAAGAAACAAGCACTTGTTGCATATAGATTTGATGTAATGTCATACTTGAGAAAAATAAATTATTTCAGAATTTATCCTAGTTGATATACTTACCTGAAAAAAGTATCTTACAAGTGGCTCAGTTATGCTTGAAATTCAGCAGCATGTCAAGACCTGGTACTTTTTACTACTGACCACTTTGATTATCTCAGTCACCTTCCGTTCTGTTCTTCCAATGTATAGCCATGCCATTATTTAATTTTGTTTTCTTGTCTTGCATCAAAACCACTTTGCTTCAGTGTTGTGACATTAATTCAGGGATTGCCCATGTAATCATAGCATCCTTTCAGTCAGTGGTAGGTATCCTGTCACTGCCATTGATTTCTTGCTATTGAAAGACCATAAAATGTCTTTCTGTTATTCTGTGAGAACTTGTTTTAACTTTTTGTCCTGATCATCTTTTTGAGTAAACTCATTTTTTTGTGATCTAATACAGCTTATTTTTATCAATGTCTCTTCTTTTGCCATTCAATAAAAGAAAATTCATTAATATTTAGTTTGTTCACTTAGTTTACTCATTCAACAAATGTTTATTTTTTTCTTTTGAGTAAGCTTTCCTAAATCTTCTTTGAGGTTACTGATATTATATTTCAGATTTGAGAAGGGAGAGTTATTTTTATACAATTTTTCTTTTTCTTTACCATATTAATTTATATAATCTATTACTCTTTTCTGTGCTTCATTGATTATTCAGGACCATTTTTCTTACTGCTGTAATTGTAACAATAAACCATGGTTTATAATTTCAAAAACTTTAGATATTCCAGTTAATGCCTACCTTTTGATTCTAGGCTAATATTGTACAATTAATGCAAACCAAAATCTAAAGGTAGGTCACCTGTGCCTTTAAAGACAAAAACAGCAAACCCAGTTTAGCAACCCAAGATTAAGACAGTCTTTGATTTTAAAAGTAATGGAAATTAGAGTGGAATCTTAGAACTTTTAAAAAAAAATCCTTTTTCTGCTGACCATCTATCCAGGAGAAGGTCTGAGTCAGAAAGTAACCTGGTGGCCTAGGCTGGTTCTCTGAAGCAGCAAGCAAGGCAGTTTGCACTTTATATTCATACATGAATCAAGGAATTGGTGTAGAGGATTGTATGTCCTCCATTTGCCTACCTGGGGATGAAAAACACAAGAAGTGGAAGTTAGAGGGACCTTGAAATGATTGGAGTTTTTTTCTGTCATACTCATTTTCAAAAAGTATTATAATATCTTTGAAATGAAATTCTATTGTTTATGTTGGTGCTTTAAGAGAATCTCATTAGGAAAAGTAAACTTGCTCATATTAAGTAAATACTTGAGTTTTCTCAACCATCAGTTGCTGAAGAAAGAATCAAGCCACTCATTTATAGTATCTCAGACTGATTTCAGTATTATACATTAACATCCACCCTCAACCACAAGACAGAAGTCATACATAGTTAGCAGGTTACAATGAACAGGTCATGTGTGCCTCACTAACATTGTTTTCCAAGTTTAAGCCCTTTCTTCTCATGGATGCTGTTTGGAGGTGGTGAGGAAATGAGAGAGAAAATAAGAATATGTTGTAACTACTCTTCTTGCAATGCATTTTGAATAGCTATCTTTAATAAGAGCTAATTGGGTCTACTGATTCATTCATTGGAAACTGACTTATCGGAGCCTCAGGAGCTCCAGAAGTGGGAGTAGTCATCCACAATATTATCCCAAGCATGGAAGGTGGCAGTTACCTTATTGAGGACCCAACGTGGACTGTATGTGTGAATTAAGAGAGTGAGCTCAAAGAGGGTGCTATAAAAGGAAGTACGTCAGAGTTATAGAAACTATCATGGTAGACTAGATCTGTACCTCTACATGTTATGGCAGCATTAAAATTTTTTACACCATCTAAAATACTTATCACTGCTGCTCACCAATAATTACAACTGATTCTTCTTTTACCTATGTTCCTTTACTCTCAAATTATCCTTATTACTCTCTAAAGGAAATGCTTTGTAAGCCTTAACGTACCATGGAAATGTGAGCTATTGAATAAGTTATTTATCACTTATTTTAAATTTTGTCCAGATCTGTGATTTCACTGGTTTAGGGAACTCCTGGAGTAGAAAGTCCTTCCATCACTGCAGACTGGCATTTATATCTGCAGCTTTTAGCTTTAGAGAGTTTGCAGGGGAATGAACGTTTACGTGACTTTGCCATAGCCACCCAACTTGTATGGGTGTCTGAGACAGAACTGAAATCTAACCTTTTCCAGCTCTGAGCCTTCCCTCTATCTGTAACCCCATTCTATCTTTAGTTGCATGTGTTTTCCTTTCTTACCCGGCCACTTAACTGTTCAGATAGCTCATGCCCATGTTTGGTTTTTTTTAATTTCATTAGTGGCTTCTCTTCATAGAATCATAGAATTTAAGAGAATAAAAGTCATAATCTCTACTTGGGTTTTGTCCTCACTTCTTTCTCCCTGTGGTTTATACTGATTTTATCAGATTCAATTAGGAATGGAGGCCACTAATCCATAGAAAAGAATCTCTGTGGTTTGTGTATTGACTTCGATCACTGAATATTATCTCTGTTCTGTTTTATTGTACTTTTATTTATTGCTAAATATTTCCCTAAAGTGTTTTAATTTGGCTTGGACTGCACTCTGTAATGTGTTGGTTTACATGTAGTCTGCAGCTTGAGTGTTTGAACTCTGGTTTGCGCCAGCATACAGGATGTTGTCATCTCTTCTTTAAATTGTAGTTCCAAAATTAGAACTCATTATATTGATTCATTTCAGCTATCCACTTGATTGGCATTCAATTCAATAAGTATTAAGCATACTCTTGATACAGATTCCTATGTTAGGTATTCATAAGGTCTAATAGGGGATTGCATATAACAGAGTTACACTACAAAATGACTTATGATAAGTGAATGCAAGAGAAGTCATCCAAGGGTCATTGCCAGCAGGGCAGGAACAGGAAAGGCTTCATGGAATGAAGCATTCCAGGTATAGAGAGTAGCTTGGGCAAATGTACAGAACGAAGACAGTGCAAGGCAAGCACCAGGGATGGCCATTTGATGGTGAAACATACAATAGTGAAGGGAAATAATATGATATAAAGTTATAAAGTGAAGCTAGTGACAGATTGTGAAGGGTTTCACATACTTGGCTAAGAAATTTGAATTTTCATTTTTATACATATAATTACAGTAAAAAATGTTGATGTAATTTCAGTAAAACCTTTATTATTGATAGTAAATCTTTTAATACAGGACAGCACTTTTTTTAATCCTACCCAAAACAAGGTGTGAGTCAACTATTAACTTGATGGCCTACGCTAGTTCTCTGAAGCAGCACCAAAGAAGTTTATACTTCATAGTCATCCATGAATCAAGGAACTGGTTTAGAGGTGTGTATGTCCTCCATTTGGCTACCTGGAAAAAAAGCCACAAAAATGAAGTCCAAATTAATAAATAGAAAACTATCACATAAAGTAGACTTTCAGAACAAGAACAGAAACAACCCTGATCACAGCATTTAGACCATTAAAAAATAAGAAATAAGATAATTTTTATTATTATATTATATATAACATTATAATATATAATGTATAATTATATTATATTATATATTATTATATATTTTATTTCTAAGATGTAGTTCCTGTTTTTTTCATATTCCTAAATAACATATTCTAAAAAATAGCATCATAAAACAGATGACAATAAAATATTATAATTTTTCATGGGACAATTTGGAGGTTATATACATTATAATTGGGGTTGTATCCATAACCAAGGACTTAGAATCAAATAAATTATAACTGTGATGAACAAATAATATTTACTATCTCTTAGCAGACAGGAAATGACTTATACCATTGTGGAAGTCATATCAGAAGCATCTGTATGCATCAGCTAGGTAGAGCAAAGGTCAGAATCAACAAAAAATATGGAAAAATGAAATGACACTGAGAAGTTGTGAACAACTTCGATTTAAATGAATTGTCAATGCAACAAGAAGGGAAATGGAAGAAGACAAAAGAAAAAAATTATTTACCACCATTTCCTGCAAAAGTTTAGCTCATACAAATCAAACCACAATGAGGAGGCCTAAAGAATCGCAAACCTCTATAGGCATCAAATACATAACTATGTCAGAGAGAAATGGCAGGCAAAGGCAATACCAGTTGAGGAAACAAATTCATTTCTAAAATACTAGATAGGAGGATGGCAAAGGATGGTGAGGAATTTCATCTCATAAGTCAACACTATCCAATGGAAGCAGAAACAAATCTACATAAAGCTTAATCTGAGATACAAAGTCAAAACACCTCAAAAACAGTCAAAAATGAAACCAACAGGAGAATGTTAAATTGAAAAATGGAATAAATTTGCCAGCATTTGTATAAAAATATAATTAATCAACAACATCTATTGAACCACCACATTTAGACCCTAACATACAATGTGCCTTATGAGGAAGTTGAAATTGTCTGCAAGTAGCCATTCATCAAGTGTGTAAAGAAGAAACCAGGGCAGTGAAGGAGAGAATTCTCCACTAAGCATACAAAAATCATTATTTTTTAAAAGGAAACTTGTGGTGAGGGCAACAGGGCAACAGAATGTTAAAAAGAGTGATCACATGATTTTCTAATATCTCAGAGTGAAAACACCTAAGAATGATTTTCAATCCCAAGTTTTTTGTCTTTTTTCTGTGTGTGTGTGTGTGTGTACGTGTGATTGAATGTGTGTTAAGTAGCAGGAGGTGAACTCATTTTCTCCTTTTCCTCTGGCCTTCTTCCAGTGTGGTATAGGGTTCCCCAGGCAGATGAGGAACATGTTGAAAGAAGGAGAAGTAAAGTACAGGTCAATGAGAAGAAAAAATTAATTCTGAGATAATATCCACATGTGAAACATTGAGAAATGGTCAACGACAGTTCTTTCTTCATGGTCCAGGCACATTTCAAACTATTTGGTTCAGTATTAGGATTGGCTTTACAGAAAACTTTGGTATCCTGGGTTTGGACCTACTGTCTACCTGTTAAGCTCATTATAAAGATTATCTCTTTCCTGAGCTCCTCTGCCCTCCAAAGTACTTGCTGAACCTCTCTACCTTGGTTACCCATAGATATATGGTCACTAATAGAACCCACTCCTCTCACTAACATGCCTACTTTTGTTAAGGTCACCATCATCCTTCAAGTCATTCAGATTTTCAGCATCAGGATCATCTTCAACTCTTCATTCTTCTTTGATCTCAGACACATGTACAATCAGTTTCCAAGTCTTGTCAATTTTATCTCCACAACATAATTCACAACTGCTTCTTTCTTTCTGCTCCCATGGCCACCATCCTGTTTCATGCCCTCATCACCTCTAGTCTGCACTCACCTCCTACTTGGTCTCTATGTCATCATCCTTATTCTTCTCCCATCTAAAAAGCTGTCAAACTGATCTCCCTAAACAATAAGCCATGTCAGTCCCCTCTGCTTAAGAAGCTTCAGGCTTCAGGGCTACCTATTGTTACCTAAGACAGAGGTTCTTAACCTTTGGTTTTTCGCCTTTTGTCTCATGGATCCTTTTGGCAGTCTCCTAAAGCTTATGGACCTCTTCTCAGACTAATGCTTGTTGTCTCTATTGAAAATTGAAAGGATTGCTAAACTTGAGTTAGAGGTTAGTGAAAATAAAGATGTAATTTTTCCCATCCAATTTCACAGATGCCCTGAAATCTATCCATAGACCCCTTAAGGTTCTGTGGCTCACAGATTAAGAAGCCCTGATCTAGGATAAAATACAAAACTCATCTGTTTGACATTTAAAAGTTTGCCCATATGACTGCAATATGTCTTTCTAAGCCGATTTCCCATTTATTTATTTATATTCCTTTGCCTAGACTATACCTTATGCCTGGAATGACCTTTCTCCTATGTAGTACTTCTTGTAATTACTAGTTCAATTCAAGGTTCAAATCACGTGTCACCTGCCACAAGAGGCTCTTCTTGATCCTTTAGTTTGCTAGAGTTTCTTGCTCCAATTCCCTAGAAATTCACTTCCTATTTCCTTTATTATATTTTCGGCATTTACTTCTCTGCACACCCACTGTTTGCTGTGCCATCTATCTCATCAACCCTTAGTATAATATAAACTACCTGACAGTAGGAATTATTTTCATTTTTATCTTGAACACCCAGTGTCTGTTACAGTAGGTGCATTATAGGTGAAATAGTAAATAAATGAGATGAAAAATAAATAAAAATAAATAAATTACATTAAATGTATTACAGAATTTTATAAGCTGCCAAAATTGTAAGTTTCAATGACAATGTTATATGCATACAATTTCAAATATAGTTAGCCAAAAATTTGATTTTTATATTTTTAGAGTGACTTCATGTTTATAATAAACATAATTTAACCACACATAAAACATACATATATATATATTTATATATATGTATACATATTATATATATATATATATTTGCTATTGTTGTTGCTGTTAAGTTGTATATCACCCTTCATGAATCTATTTGGGGTTTACTTGGCAAAGATAAAAAAAGAGTGGTTTTCCATTTTCTTCTCCAGTTCATTTTACAGATAAAGAAACTGAGGTAAGAAGTGATTTGCTTAAGGTCACACAGCTTCTAAGTGTTTGAGGCCAGATTTGAACTCAAGTATTCCTGACTCCAGGCCCAGCACTCTATCCACCACACTACCTGGTTGCCCCGGGTATATGGACACACATGTGCATACATGGATCCATGTATGTGTGAAAACATTTATACATGATTACATTCATGTATAAAAATATATCCAGTAGTTGAGGGTGAGGAGAAAGAGCATTCCAGGAATGGAGCATATATGTGGTATATGTGCTACAGTCACATATTTCTATAAGCATACAGAGATTATATATACATATGAATATAAATTTATCTTAATTATATTACAAGTTTAAGGGTATTTTAATGATGTGGACAGGATATCGGAAACGTAGGCTTAAAAACAAAATCTTGCCTTGAGTTGGCATTCAATGACAAGCAGATCTAAAAATTAAAATATAGGGAAAATAATTTAAACACTTTGTTCTACAGTCATTTACAGGCTCTTGTCATTTCATTCATTATAGCCTATTGTAATGGAAGTTCAGCCCCTTTACGTACAAACTTAAGAGGTGTGAGATTTCCAAGAATACTGAAGTTTCAGAAACTATTAAGCATCAACTATGCTTTGCAACTTTTGCATACTAAATTGAACAAATGAATATAGACCAAGTTGGAAGACTTGAATTCCAGTCTTGGTTTTTCTTTTTACTACTTGGATGTCCTTTCACAAGTCACTTAACCTCTTTGGGTCTCAATTTCCTAGCTTGTAAAATGAAAGCATTGGACTAACTGATGTAGAAAGTGACTTCTGAATCTAAATCAATGATCTGTGGTCTTCCTCTATAGCAGAGAGAATGGAAAACTGGAAGCTCACAGATAAAATAGAGGCAAGAATGTCAGAACAAAATCACCTTCTACATTTCTAGTTCCTATAGATAGCAATACCAGCCTCCCAGTCCCCCAAACTCACAAATTAGAAGTCATCCTCAATTCCTCACTGTCACCATATCCAAGCTGTCATCAATGCCCACTGATTTCACTTTTGCATTATCTTTCAAATACTCCCCATTGGCTCTTCTGACACAACCACTGCCACAATCGCCTCATGCCTGGACTATTGAAATAGCCTGCTGTTGGGTCTTCCTGCCTCTCATCTCCAGGCCATCATTCATTTGGCCACCAAAGTGGTTTTCTTTAGACACATTTCTGACCATGTTACTCCCCCACTGGACAGACTCCAGTGGTTCCTTTTGCCTCCAGGTTCAAATACGAAATCCTCTGTCTAGCATTTAGAGCCCTTCACCTGTCTCCCTGCTACCTTTCAGTCTTCTTATTCCCTATCACATACTCTTTCCACAAACAAATCACTCCATCTCTTGCTCCAGGTATTTTCTCTTGTTTCCCCTCATACCTAGAATGCTCTCCCTCTTCACCTGTCTACTGACTTCCTTGGCTTCCTTTAAGTCCCAATTAAAGCCCCATCTTTTACCGACAACTCTTTCCCAACTCATCTTAATTCTAGTGCCTTCCCTCAATTAATAGTTTCCTATTTATCCTATGTATAGCTTGTTTGTATGTATCTGTGTGCATGTTGCCTCTCCTAATAGATTGTGAGGTCTCTGAGAGCAGTAACTGTCATTTGCCTTTTTAAAAATCCTCTTAGCACAGTGCTGGCATATAGGTGCTTAATAATTATTTATTAAATTTTTGATTCATTGAAAATTCAAAAACAATCAGCACTGACAAACACCTGTGATTTTGATAAGCCGAGGCAATTTACCTTGACAGTACAGTATGCATATATCATCTGAGAATCATAAATTTTCCACAAAATTCAATGAAATAGATATAATACTTTGAAAAATGATTAGAAAATTTCCCAGAAGTATCAGGAAAATGTGGCAAAACATCATGGTGAGGTTTCTGAAGTTCCAAAATTATGCACCAGATCTTAAAATTAGAAAAAAGTACACCCCTTACATACCAGGGAAAAAACACTCGAAATCATACATGACCACTTCTTTGTCATGAGAAATTGAAGATGAAAATATGATATTTTAAAAGCAATTTTTTAAAATCAATTTGTTTTTATAAAAGAACAGGTCCTGCAAAAAATTATCTGAAATGTCACTCAAAACATGATTTTGCATGTTGAAGTGAGGGCTGTGTGTGTGCAGATTTGAGTTCTTCTTTCTGAGAAGCTAGAGGTGAACAGGACATTCAACATGTAAACTCATCAAACAAAAGAAACTTAAGACATATTTAAAAGTTCTTATAGCAAGAAAAAAACTATGCATTTAAATCGGTTGAGAATGGAGTTAGGGCTAGGCATGGCTGCTATTTTTATTTTATTTTATTTTAATTCTCACCTTGTTGGAGTGCCACTGAGAGAACAAAGACAAAGCGTTTATGTGAGAACCTCACAAAAAGCAATTTAAAAAAAAAGTGAAGTAAAGGGATTAGAGTTCTGTCTGTAGAAAAGAGTCACCCAGGCTTCCACCTACCTCTGAAGTGTTTCAGGGACCTTGCAGTATGTTTTATTTAAAGAGAGTAGGCTTTTCACAGAACTTTCTTTTCTCTAGGAAAGGGAGATATTTCTTGAAATCATGTCCCAGGATTAGGTCCCCTGGAATCTTTATAAATAAGTAGAGATAGGCAGGAAGGGCCTTCGGGTGATGAGAGTGATATGACTGACCTTAGGACGTAGAGGTGAAGGTTGGAAGAGCCTAGATTTGAACTGGGTCATTTCTCCTTAACTATAGTAGTTTGCTGGTATTCTCATAAATCCTTTTTTATCTCTACAAGGGAGGAAGTAATAAGGAATCTCTCTCTCTCTCTCTCTCTCTCTCTCTCTCTCTCTCTCTCTCTCTCTCTCTCTCTCTCTCTCTCTCTCTCTCCCTCTCTCCCTCTCTCCCCCTCTCCCTCTCCCTCTCCCTCCCTCCCTTCCTCCCTCCCTTCCTCTCCCCCTCTCTCTCTCTCCCTCTCTCTTCCCCCCTTTCTCTCCTCCTCCCTCTCCCTCTCTTCCTCCCCTCCCTTTCTCCTCTCTCTCTCCTCTCACCCTTTCTCCCTCTTTTCCTCTCTTCCTTTCTCTCTCTTATGTCTAATACTAGGAGCACTTGAAAATGGGTAGAAATAAAAAAATAGGTCACTCCTTACAAAGACTGAATTCTTTCCATTTGTTTAGCATCAGGGTCCAGTGCCATCTAAGAGCTTGTGGAATTAGTTAGGAGATAGCTACATTTGGACACTCATAATGTAAATTTAAAATTTACTGAAATATATTTTCATTTGAATGTAAAACATTGAGAAATTTTAAACTATCTAAAATTAGTCATCTTTTGGGTATTTCACATTTGTTTAATATTGCAAATGTAAATATCCATCTGTTTTTAGTACTAATAGGATTTTGTATATAAAGCAGTTGCAGGGTTTTTCTTTTCCCATGTAAGCTTCATCAACTGTTTTATTCAATAATGCAGGCTTCAGGCACTTTCATAAAGTTGGGCTGGGAGAAATGAAAGACCCTTGTTGAGTGGGTAGTCACACAGGTATTCATGGTAAAAAGATCACATTTTAATTTAATTGTGATGCCTCAAGATATCATCTCTCTTGGGCTGCCTTCCCAGTCTCTTCTCTTATACCCATATTTTAAGAAGGCATGGATAGTCTCAGTAAATTTGAACCCTGCATCCCCCAGATCTTGAGGATAAGGTTCATTGCTGCCTCTATTTTTATTTTCTTTTTGAAAGGACCTTTTTAATTTTAAAGGAGGACATGATATTTATGAAGTGATTAAATGCAACATGTGTTATGCAATACATAGATCCATGAAATATTCAGAGGGAAGATTCTTATAGACTCTGCTGACAGAAAAGGGAAAGGGAATGCTTTTCAAAGAAGTTTAAATTATATTGTAAATGTTTTAAAGATAAGTACTATGGTGTTCTTTGTAGAACTCAAGAGTACCTTGGACAGTTCAAGGTTCTCAACAAAATGTAATTCAGAATGGTGTTAGTTCTTACAAATTCTTGAATTCACAGGTAGGTGTGGTACAAAACCTGGAAGAGACCATATGTTTTCAGCATAAGGGGCTTGTGGAATTCATCCTTAAATGTCGTATGCAACCTCTCCTCAAACCATTTCATCTGAACCCTTATTCCTGTGAACAAAAGATTTTTAGCATCTTGGGATCCTCTTTGGGTAAAAGGAAAATGAGTCCATGGAGCTGGAAATACAGCAAGATATTTCTTTGCAATTCCTTCAGCAGCAGGAGGGAGAAGTTGCTTAAGGACCTATAGCAACTTGTTATGGATGAGTTCCCCCCAGTCGAAACCATTCGTTGCCAGGGCATTTGAAGTTTTCTACATTACGTTATTTAAAATTGCTTCAGCTATAATTCCTTCTTACTTATATTTCATAAGATTCCCAGGACAGAGGCGTAACTTCCCCGGATTCCCTTCATCCTTAATGTAACAGCATAGTGGGTGCTCCAGGGCAGAAAGCTGTTTTAAACTTGGTCTCCTCCCTGTGTTGTGTTAATCACTCACACTAGTAAGGGATTATAAAGATACTTCCCCCCACCCCTTTCTAACATTCAACATCATAGGCTAAGTAAATACAGCAACAGATGTATAAAAAAAAGTCAATGGTAACACTGTTTACACTAATACTGTGTATTAAGAAAACAAATACCAAACTGCCTGAAGTCAGTTCAGAAAAAACCCAAAACTCCTTATTATATACTTAAACGCTCACTTGTCCTTATCTACAATGAATCCATAAACAGTAGTGCAAACAGACTCCTGCACTTCATTACCCACTAAAATCTTTTCAGTGTGTTCCTAGCTATGATTTGGAAACCTGCTGGGGTTCAGTTTGGCTCAGCTGGCCTGCAATTTTGAACACCTTCTGGTGGTATCAGAAAGCATGTGTGCAGCCTGGAGCTGAGTTTCTCCATATATTAAGATTTTCCAGGGAATTAAAAAAATTGCACCACATAGCCCTATTATAATTGGCAGGGAGCTATGGTTTGTACCCTTTCAGCATGGTGGGCAATATTACCATCTGGATTCCCAGAGACATAACTTTCATGTATTAGAAAAAGTCAGGGGCATCCCAGTTTAAAACCACAGACCTAACAGAAGTTATAGCAGATATTTTAATTGTGTTGCATCAGTATTAAGTATTTAGAAATGTCCTAATGTCTATGCATTATGTTAGATGCAGGTTTTACAGTAGGCATTGATTAGGTTCATGGATGAATATAGAAACATGCCCCCTTCTTAACAGAGGATGGTAAAGTGAAAACACACAAGTGAATAAATAATGATTAAAATTAGTTACAAATAAATTCAAGAGTATGTTCATTGTAGTGGAATCCTGTTTAAAATTTTGCTTAAAATAATGAGACATTGGCTCTACATTTTGAAACGTTTCCATCATCCAGGTAATATCCTATTTTAACAACTCACATCAAAACATCCAGCTCTACATAATGAAACTCTTTCTCTGTCTCAGCAAATCGACCACTGCTAACCTTGCCTTCTTGACAGAGATATAACAAATATTTAGTGAAAAAATACTGAATACTGATGACTACACAAGCCCTTGTCAATCTATTTCAAAATGATGTTGTTTGATTGGTATAATGGTTGAATTTGAATATATAGTGTTAAATATTCTAAACTTAGACATGTTGTTCATAATGTCACATTGATGTTGGGGAAAACTGCATTTTTTTTTTGAAGAATTGCTGCTGTGGATACTGGAGAGCTATTGGTGGGATACTGACCATGACAGAGTTCTTGGTTCCCTCTGATGAGAAGCAGGATAGTGTAATGGCTAGAGTTCCAGACATGGAATCACAAGAGATCTAGATTCATATCATACCACCACCTCAATACTTACTGGCTATTTTACCACCGGCAAGTCATTTAGCCTTCCTTTCTTTATCTGTAATAATACCACTAATACTTCCTTTACAAGATGATTATGAGGATAAAATGAGAAAATTTACATGGAGTACTCTATAAATCTTAAAGCAATCAATTGAATATCAGCTCCCATTATTAATAAAATAGCAGTTACTACTGAAGGAGGGAGTAGGGGGAGGGAAGAGAAAGGAGAACATGCATAGCACCTTCTGTGTGCCAGCTACTGTACTGCTTTTTAGAAATAATATTGCACTTGGTCCTCACTTATTATCCCCATTTTGCAGTTGAGGAAACTGAGACAAAAAGAAGTTAAATGACTTATCCAGGGTCACACAGCTAGTAAGTGTCTGTGACTTACTTGAACTCCGATCTTCCTGACTCGAGGTCTAGTGCTCTATCCATTACACTACCAACTGCCTCTAGGGATAAAGAGAGGGTATACTATATGGTACCTCTTTAACTGTCTTAGACATTTGATATTAGCTGATTCTGTCTACTTCTAAGGTCCAGAAGTACTCCTGATATCTCCTTGTTCTCTACTTTCAGATAGTTAGAAATCTCTACCATGAGCTAATGATTATTCTGATCTTTCCCTCTCCCCATTCTGTTCCTTTACAATATACCTCTTGCTCCTGACCACCTACCTTGCCTTTTAACAACCTGTGACATCTTCATAGTCTCTCCAGTTATACTTGGATCTGCCCTCAAGTTGGAAACAGAGCCAAAGTCTATACAGTCCAGATCACCAGCTTTACAGTAAGAAAAATATATATAGCTAGGTCCTAATTAGTATGACCTAATTCATGAATGCCATAAAGTAGTTACATGTATTTGAATTCACAGTATTTGAAGTTATAATTATGAAAATACAGTCATTGGTTCCAGTTTAGTGGAAATATGCTGTGTAAATTCCAATAATATGACTACTTCACTACTTCAGGATTCAATATTTTCTCTCATTGAGACCTACGTGTATAGCAGCAGTTAATATATTATTCAGATACAGTTATAGCAGAAAAGAAACATTTATTCTCCTTGTTACTATTGTTTAGGAACCTAGAAGTATATCTTTTCATTCAACTTTTCAAAGTTCATTTTATTACTCTTTGCTAATATAGTACCCAGCAAACATAGGCTTTAAATATTTTTTTAAATCAATGCAACATACATACTCCACTATATAATGGAATAATAGGTTCGCATTTTAATTAATTTTGAATATGGGTATTTTAGCCTGTCATAAAGCGTGTTAACATATGAGTGTACCTATATCAGTCTATCAATAATCAATTGATAAGCATGTATTGAACACCTACTCTGTGCCAAGCAGTGTGCTAAGCACTATACAAACATTTCCACTGTGATAGAATTTTAACCATGCTGGAAGATATGAAACATGCATGGTAGTACATGAATTCATTTTTAAAAACATTGTAAAAAAAATTTCTCCCTGGAAGATTAACAAGAAACACTTCCCTTATCCCAAGGTCAGGTTTTTGCCAACTTCAAACATCTAGAATACAGACTAGAAGTAAGCAGGAGGGATGAGAGACAATGCAATCACTGTCCCCAAACCTATGCACTGAAGTCCACTTAACTCCCTAAAAAGCTCTGCAGATCCTCATTCAGAGCACAGTTATTCTTTCTTTAAATATAATTCCCACAAATTTGGCTAATCTAGTTTCCCAGACCACAGAAGATTATAGAAGCTAATGCAGAAGAAACAGGCAGGCTTGTTAACAGTGCTGAAAACAGAGAGAAGAGCCCAACAGCAAGGTAGGCAATAGAGAAACTCCGAAATGCTAAAAAAGTGCACATAAAAACTCAAAAAGCATAGCAGTCTGGGGCCAGTTAGTGTAGGGATTCAGTAGCACCCTATTAGACAGCATGAAAGATAAAATGACGCTGGTCAAAGGGCTAAACATAATGACTGATACAGGATTCAGTCTGAATGCATGTGTAGATTTCCTGTATTATCTGAAGCTATTGCTATACTAACATGGCACACATGGCTTTTTTCTGAAATAAAACAGTGCTTTCTCTTTGTTAAAGTCTGCCTATCCTGCATCCAGTACTGAGCCTGCAGCATCTCATGGCAGCTTTTAGCTGGAAACTGGCAACAGACTGCTTTAGTCATTTGCTAAGTTTTAGACAGCAGAATGGTTCATCTTCTTCCTCATCTTCAGAATAATTATCATTCAGATTGTGAAAGCATTCATTGTCATTCCAGAATATAGACACTGGTATTCAATACCAACTGCTTCATGGACTTCAATAATATTTCTAGTCTGTTAGGTTGGAACAATTTCCCAGAGATTCAAAGCCGTCCAAAAAAAAATCCAACGAGCATTAACTTATGGCTACACAAGACCCATTCAGTAACCCTGCATCACTTCATTAGAAATGGAGGTTGAGTGCCACAGAATGTAATAAATTTATCATATCAAAGTCATAGCCTCAGAAGTCAACTGAGAAATAATATAGGTTTTTAGGAAAATGTATCTAGAGCTTGAAGGGATCTCACAGGTCATCTAGTTCATCTCCCTCAATTTACAAATGAGGAAACTGAGGCTTTTAAAGGTCAAGTAAATTGAGAGATAAGTATGAAAGCCAAGATGAAAGCTCAAGGTCCTATGACTCTTAAATTCATTACCAATATATACAAATTATTTCACAGCCTTTCAATTAAAATACATAACTTTAAAACCTGTCATTGACTGAATCAGTAGTCATCTAACAATTACTTATATTAATTATTAAAAATTATTGCCAAACACACATTTGCCTAAAATATTATTTTTTTAAAAAACTCAAGGGAAATGCCCATATGGTGGTCAGAAGAAGCAATACAAGGACACTCTCAAGGTCTCTCTGAAGAACTCTAGAATTGATTGAGTGACATGGGAGATGCTGGCAAAGGACCACTCAGCATGGTGTGTCCACATCTAAAAAGGCTCTTTGCTCTATGAGCAAAGCAGAATTGCAGTAACTCAAAAGAAACATGAGATGCAAAGATTGAGACATCTCTACTCCAAAGGTCTATATGGATTATTTGTATCCAATCTGTGGTAGAGCATTTTGAGCACATATTGATCTGATCAGCCAGTCAGATATACTGTACCTTGACTCTGAAATAGTGATGTCCTTTTGGTCCTCTGCCAGAATGAAGGACAACTGACTTATTTTAATAAAAGGCAGAATATATCCTAGTTGATAGATTGCTGGGAGTTGGAACCAACAAGGAACGATTTCAAATCCTGCCTTTCGCCTTTATTAACTGTGTGATCATGGGCAAATCATTCAGCTTGTCTGGACTTTTGTTTTCTCATCTGCAAAACGAAGGTGTTAATGATATCTAATAGGTATGATATAAAATTCAAATGAAATTCTTTTTATAAAGTGCATTGTGACCTTTAAAGAATTATATCAATGTCTCTTTTTGTAAGGATCATTACTGATAAAAATGAGCAAGTATATGTAGTTGCAGCTGAAATTCATTAGGGTACCTCTCACATAAGGATAAGGACCAGACCTATGATAGCATTGGTATAAGGAGCTTCCTGGTGAGGCACTTCCTTTACCAATGCAGGTTATCACCTTCTCTTCAACATAAGAGTTTGAGACAATTGCCAAGAAAAGGAAAATATTGCATCATATAGCCAACATGTGGCAGAGGTGAGACTAGAAGTCAGATGTTACTTTTCCTGGGGCCACCTCTCTATCTACTACAAAACACTACCTTTAGAATTATTCTATGCTTACAATTCAGAAGCAATGACTAAATTCCACATTAGGATTAATTTTGTGAAGAAAGAGCATGATATAATAGATGAAAATTGGACAGAAATTAATGAACTGAAATTACTTCTTAGCACTACCATACCTAGCATTATCTTATGTAAATTGTATTTGTAGTTGGGATACCATTTTTCTCCATCAGAGGAATGGGCATAATAAAACATATTCAGTACTTTGCAGGGACATTGTTTGAATTTATGCCTCTGAAATTCCTTAGTGAAGAGCACTATTTTCATACAGAGAGATTGTTTTCAGTAGCTTTATTGAACTGCCAGCATCCTTAGAAGACACTTTAAAAAGTATTCTGGGGGGGGGGGGGGGAAGGGCCAGAAAATTCTAACAAAGCTACTATTGAATCCTTCAAAGGAAATTTGTAATTTAGCTTATCAAAAAAGTGACATGGTCACATCTAACTCATTCTTGAATATACCTTTGAGTGTATACAAATGAGATTCTCTGCCCAAGTACTGGTCGCTGGTGAAAACTCAAAGCCCAGGGTAACAAAGGATGCCATTCATCAAAAGGTCTTCAAAGACATGTAAATGCATTATTCCCAGCACCACCTTAGTGTGTATCAATGGATAGATCATGTAAGTCACACCAGTAAATTCTGGATCCCATTTTAAAAAGAAGCCTAGTGGCACACCAGACATAAAAGAAGTTGGGTTAGGTAGCTATGTGACTTTGGGCAATCATTTAACCTCTTTGAGATTCAGTTCTCCAATATGTGAAATACTCTTTTGTAAAGTTTTTGTGATAAAGTGCTTTGTTATCAATATATTGCTATATAAACATAAGCTATTTTATGACTATAGCAAGCCAGAAATAAGTCAACATTGCTGATCTTTTTTTTCATAGGAATCCCTAATAGTGGAAGAGCTCTGAACATGTTCTTGTATTAGGAAATGCAGAAGGCTGACCTTGGTGAAAGATAGGAAACAGCCTTTGTTGATCATTAACTATTTTCAGCACTTACTTATTTCCTTTTGCCACTTTTCCCTTATCTAGTACTCACCTACTGTCCTTTAGGTATTCTCTTCCAGCACCCACTGGATCTCATCAAGTCTCCTCTGTCCAAAGTCACTTAGTTTTTCTTTAAAGCCTTTCTGGTAAAATAGACAGCTAATCAAATAAGTGCCAAAGTATTAATAGCCCTGATTGGTTTAGTGTTCTAAAATTCAGAATACTTACACTGAAAGAAAAGTCTTAAATATCTTCACCTGACTGTGATACCATAGTCTTAGGTGTTGTGGCCAGATGACAAAGATGAGGGAGACTGTTTTGATTAAGAAGACCTTGGGCAGCCTTTCATTCCATAAGATGCAGATACTCACAAAGCTGTCTAGACATGGGGCCGAGTCTGAGGAGATGGATACTTCTGTTATCTCTTGGACTAGTGATATGAGTCTGGCACCAGTAGTCACAATTGTGTGTAATTTTATGTTTATGTATTCATGTGTGTGTGTGTGTGTGTATATATATATATATATACACACACACACCCATACATATATAATACACATATACACATAAACAGATCATATACCTATGTACTATATTTTGTGGTTCAGTCATTTTTCAGTCACATCCAACTCTTTGTGACTCGATTTGGGATTTTTTGGCAAAGATACTATATTGGATTGCCATTTCCTTCTCCAGCTCATTTTACAGATAAGGAAACTGAGGCAAACAGGGTTAAGTGACTTGTCCAGAAGTAGTAAGTGTCTGAGGCCACATTTGAACTTAAGAAGATGAGTCTTCTTGCTAGGCCTGGCACTCTAACCACTGAGCCACCTGGCTGCCTATATACTATGTCCATATATACTACATTCACATATACTATGTACTACATACATATATACTATATATGCTATACACACATATAAATGTAGGCATATAAACACATATAGATATGGATATACACAAAGAGTTATCTTTGTATATCATATATAAGATATAAATTTTGACTCTTTATAAGCATAGATGTCAACAGGATTAGAAAATATGCCTTAAATAAGCAGCAAATAGTCCAGTTTTATGGGGCTTTTTTTTTCAAAAAAATAAGGTTAACTTAAGAGTCACCTTCTGTATATATGTACGTATACACACACATCTAAGTTCACATCGCTTTATCTAAACACATGTTGTTTCCCTGTAATGGAACATACATTCCTTGAAGCCGGCAAAAGAACTACCTCATTTCTTTGTATTCTAAGCATGCCGTACAGTGACTGGTTTACAATAGGTACTTAATAAATGCTCGTTGAATTTAAGTCACTTTTAACAATGTCATAGTCTCAAAAATAGCTAAATTATAGTAGCAGCTTCACTTGTTTCCCATTCTGGAAAATTATTGGGAATGGAAAGTTGTCTGATAACCATTCATTGCTATGAGATGATTAGTTATGGATAGATCGACATGATGCTTCTGCTAGAAAGAGAGGTTAAAATGCAGAAAGATAGGAAATCGTGTTTTTAGATCTTGAGGAATTATATCCAGAGTGTGAGGAGCCTAGTAAAGTATGAAAAGCTGCCATCAATCCTTTAATTCCCCAAAGTTAACCAGATGATCTTAACATGTTATAAGCCTTAATCTATTTCTGGTGATGTTATATCTTTTTTTATACAAACAATAAAACACATGCACATACACATACCTTTAAGTATGTTGAGAGAATTGCCATCAATTTTCACAAATTTCATTTTGTCAGTGGTAATTTTTTTTTTAAGTTCTGGGTATTCAAATTTGTATTTCAGCTAGGCATGATGATTAGTCAGCAGCTGACTTGGCAGACTATCAAAAAGAGAACAAACCTGAGCACTGTCAACTTTCCCATTGTACCAGGAGGGAAGATAAAATTATAGTACCTATAAATAGAAGAATCAGGTAAATGATGAAAACCAAAGGATTAGGAAAAGAAAACTTGGAATACATCTCAAAATGTGCACTACTGAGCAAAAGGAACTGTTATTTAGAAAGGACTACAATAGATCTGACCATTGTCTAAAGTAAATTAAAAATACACCAGGATCCATAATATGGAGAGCCACTTGCAAGCCTACCAGATGATTAGCACTTACTCTATTGGAGCTAAAGAATATTTTTACTTTGTTATGGTAATTCTTATCAGGCCACCTTCCATGTATTATACAATGCAAGCGATCTTTAAATTATTGTCAAAGTCTTTCTTAAAGAGAGCTTTCACAAAGGACATGCAATTCATATCTTCTAGGGTTGCTGTCATTTCTAGGCTAAGTCCCATGGAAATTCATAACTAAAAAAAAATGAAAGTCACAAAGATGCAACTGCCTTCATAATGCCGATGCAGCAGTTATAAATATTTCATGAACGTTGCATGGGCAGGGGCAGATCTCCATTTTTATGAGTTAGAATTTGTACAGCTAAGTCGCAGGATTTTACTATTCATAATGCACAGTATGCCCTGTTAGAGCCATTCCATATAGTGCTTTTTAATATTTATGTTTAATGAAGAAATTACTGTTCTGAAAAAGGAACAAGCCTAGCCAAAGATTTCCCGTTACAATTTTAAGCATTGCTAAACTGAGAAGATTGCAATCCACAGAACTTTACATCATTGCTACAGCTCTGCGCATATCAGCACAACTTTGAGTCATTCATGATAACAGATCAGAGACTGTTAACTCTAAGCAAAAAGACCTTTTTAAAAAACGTTATAACTTAAAATAACCTGAAAAATAAAGAAACATGAAGAGCAACTTTTCTAGTAAGAAAAATTAATCATAAATAATATACTCTCCTTCTACTTTATAGGATACATACACACATGCACACATACACATGCTTTCACACATATATTCTGGAGTTCTTATTCAGAAAACATTTTAACTTGCGAAGATAATATTGCTTGCTAAGTTCAATAATGAATCGCTATTGCATATTTTAAGGTAATTTATCAAAGTGCATTATCAGTAGCTGTCAGAATACATTTTGAACTAAAAGTAATGAAAAAAAGAACTATTGTGTGTGTTGAAATCAAAGAACATGACTGCAGCTAAGTTGTTTTCAATGGCAAGGATAGCTGATTGCCCTCTAAATGATACTTATCCCATGAGGGAAGTAAAAGCCTGAGAAAAATCACAGGAAACAGAAGCATGAAAATGTCTATCCGTAGCTTTTAAAAACATGCATTTGATATTTCATTTCATTTTTGTCATCTCGATCAATTCTTTCAAGGAAGTGAGTGTTGAAAAATGCTGCCATGATCACAGTGACATTTTAAAAAATAAGCTTGAGGTGCTGCTCAGCTCATGTATATCCCAACACTGGATTATTTCACATTGCAAAGTAGGGAAGAATTTGCTTATCTTGATTATATAATCATTTATGTCTTTTATCTGAAATTCATCTTAGCATGACTAAAAACAAAGAAAAAATCCTAATGGAATTTCTTCTTCTGATATTTCATCTAGGGGCAAATAGTATTTTAAAGGATTTTCGCTAAGGCTTTTACTAATGCCTTGTTGGAAAATTCCACAGTAGATTCTGAAATCTCTAATGCCTAAAGATAGGGTTTTTTCCTGGGACTGGCCAAATGGAAGTTGGAACTTTTATCTTTTTTGAGTTCATAATTTTATTTCCAGTATTTCCTTTAGGTGGTGAATTTGCAGTTCAATTTAAGTTCCATTAACTAATGAGTTTATTAGGTGCAATTCTGAAGAATGAAACATACCGAATCTAGTGTATTGTAAAGTTGGATTTGCCTTAGACTTCCCTAGTGTTCTTGTTGTTCTGATCGCCCTTTCGATCACTGTATTTTAATTATGTACTCTACTTATCTGACCTATTTGAACAGGATCCAGATATGGTACGGAACATCTGTCGTTGGATTAGACAGGCTGTTCGGATTCCTTTCTTTGCCAAATTGACCCCAAATATCACTGACATTGTAAGCATCGCAAGAGCCGCCCAGGAAGGTAAGAAAACAAGCCTATCTCTCTTGTCCTGTTACCCAGATATGTGTCTTAAACAAAATTCCATGTTAATTGTACTAAAACAATTTCCAAGCTAACATGTGTATGTCAAACCATCAGATATTTTCAGAACTGTTATCTTGTTTCTAATAAATTGAAAGGACATGATTTATTAACAGTTTATCTATATTTTGAGGCAGACCTTAAAATGAAGAATAGATCTCAGAAAAACTTTGGACTGATACTTTATTTGATTAGAAAAAGAAGGAACAACAAGTAAATGCACCTCTATTTGGGTCTGGGAATAAAGATTGCTGTCACCATCTGTTCTGCTTGAAAATGAATCCCAGCTTCAAATGTTCAGAAGTATATAATAAACTCATGGTTTCAACAATAGCATTCAAACCCTCAAAGCCAAAGATCCAGCACCTGTGACAACCACAAATCTAAATAACATTCCCAAATCTCAAAAATTGTCAAGTCTACACTAGCTTCAAAAAGAGCCTCCTTTGGTTTTCCCAATACCCTTCCCAAAGGCACTTAATAGACATTTGCTGAAAAAATAATAAATGAATGAAGTAATTTTTGTGTTTGTGTCTTATCCAAGAAATTGTTTCCTGACATCCTAAGTATAGGTTTCAGTTTTTACAAAGCTTTTGTGCAAAGAAATGCCTACCACTGGTAGACTTATATGGTAGAATCAATACAAGGCCATTAAAAAGTCTCTACCATATTTTCACCAGGAAGGTTCTCCTCCACTGTCACTGTCCTTTGATTTTTGAATCGCTACCCAACCTTTAAAGCCTAAATGGCACCTCCTCCGTAAAATGTTTCCTGATGTCTCGTCTCCAATGACTTTTCTCTTAGATTTCACGTAGTACTTCATTTTATACACCTCTAAAGCCTTTCTTGTGTAATGTTGAAGATAATAGTTACCTGTTTCCATTTTATTTAGAACAGCAGTGTACCATTAGTGGAAAGAGTCCTGGAAATACAGTCAAGAAGATCCAGGTTTACACCTTTCCCCAGAACTTACTAGCTATATGACTGGATAAATCTCTTACCTTCCCTGAACCTGTTTCCTTATCTGTAAATGGGGATAACAAAAGCTAACTATATAAAAGATCACCCACAGGTAGAGTAGGGATTATTTCATTCTTTGTTTTTTCATTCCCATAGGCAGCACTGTGTCTGACATAGAGTGCATGCTTAATAAATGCTTGTTGAATGGAGGTATGATGACAGTTTGCATTTATAGAGCTTTAGAGTTTACAAAGTTCTTTGTATACATTATTCCCACTGATTTTCATTATTTTTTTGCCAGACTACAAACTTCATAAAGTCAAGGAGTATGTTTTTCCCTTGCCCAAAACCTATACTCATGTTCTACACTGAATAGGCATCTAATAAATGTTTACTGAAAGAATGTTAGATAAAAGTAGATGGGAAGGAGGTGACCGTAAATGTTCTCAGAAGTGCGCACTGTTTCCATGCCCATTTCTCTGCTTGTGGGCTAGAAAATATTTCAATTAATCTTGTCACCCTAACTTCAACTGAATGTTGACTTGTTTCTACATACAGGTGGTGCAGATGGTGTTACTGCCACCAACACTGTCTTGGGCCTGATAGAACTCAGAGCAGACGGCACACCCTGGCCTGCAATTGGTGTAGGGAAGAGGACCACATATGGTAGCGTGTCTGGTAGGTTTTGCCCTTTGTATTGTGTTATGCATCCAGAGAGGCCTTTAAAAATCTCTTAGTAGACCAGAATAGCTTGTCTTCTCTAATACTCAGTTCTTAAAATTCACTGCCAATCGAGGTTCCTCACAGTCGTGACAGATGGAGCAGAACTAAGTGTGAAAACTTTCCTGATGCTCTTTCCTTTATGTTAGAACAGTGTAACAACACCAGGATAGAGATCACTTAAGGATTGGGAAATTGTGCTCTTCTACAGCCTCTACTTTGTCCTATAATTTCTCATCATCCCAATAGACATACTCCATACTAGACAGAGGGTGATGAAACAATGTCAGGAGGAAGGATCCTGATTATGGTGTCTATTTGAAAGACCAAACTAAACTACTTTTTTTCTTCCTCTCATATTTGAAGACTGCTTTCTTCAAACATAGTGTGCCCTAACTAACGTCATCCAAAACAAACCACTTTAAAAATTGCCTTGATAGATTCAGAGAAATAGATCCTTTGTGATCCAGTCTTTGTACCTTCATTTGTTTTTTTTTTATCTTCTAGTGCCCATATTAAAATATCATACTAAAAGTAGTGTTAACAAGTACAATAATAAAAAGTTTTAAGCCCATGATCCTGTCCAGTGTCTGCACTCACTAATGTATTAATTCATTGACCCAGCGCACTCTGTTGCTGTGACAACATGAACTAGGTCTTGCTGAGACAATGCTGTGAGGTTCTTGACTGTACTGGTATGGGGATTAGTCTCCTTGGTGATAGAGACAGTGGTAAATATACATAACATAATAGTGTCCCACTGTTCAAGAAAAACAGTGCTGAATCAAACCAAAATGTACATATGGATGAGACTGGATAGACCAAAATAAAGCTTCAGTCCATGCTGTGGTATTATATTTAGAGAGCAGAAGGTGTGTCTAGGAACCCTGGTGAAAAAGTCCCATTATGTCTTTAATTGGATACCATTTGAACAAACAATACAGGATAGGATGAAGCTAGAAAAAGGCACCTGCTTGGTCCATAGCCACAACCTTAAGTTATGGTTACTGTATACCAAAGTCTTAAATAGTATTGTTAGAATAACAAAGGTGGATGGTGTGTGTGTGTGTGTGGGCTCGCGCGTACATGTATGTGCACAAAGGCGCATGTGCAAAAACATAAGAGACAGTTTGGGTTGGGCTGTAATGTGCACTATGTTTTCTGTCAGCCCATTTCAATTTTTCCAGCCTGCCATGTTGACAGCAAAAGAATAAAGGAGGTCACAGAGGGTGCTGAACATTAAAAATTAATAAAACAAGTATTGCGGTAGTATTTTATATAAGTAGTACCATTCACACTTTCTCATTTATACTGCAATTTCTGAATATTCTCCATGCTGTAACTCAGTGTAATAAAACTGCAGAATTTTAGCACTAGGGAAAATCTTTTGTGTCACCATTTTTAAATCTACCTACACATGTATACAAATATTGGAAATCATAGCAACACCTGCAAACAAACTGAGGGTCAGTTAGAATTCGCATAAAATCTTCTATTTCTCACGTTTATAAATTCTGATATAAATATTCACTCAGGCTATAGTAAATCTAAGTCTCTGTGGAGCATTTATTTAAAAAACAAAATAAAACAAAAAAAAACTGCCATGATATTTGAAGGTTGGCTGCTTATTTCAAATAAGGCCTATGAAAAGTCCCCCTGTGTTTAACATCCTCTGTTTTTTAAAAAAAAGTCTTTCACTATAGCAACAAAATAAATAGAATTTCTCCCATTGAATCAAAAAAAAAAAAAAAACAACTCCACACTGATTTAAAGATAATGTAATCTGAAAGGTAGTTAGTTCAGGCAGGGACAATATATATATATATATATATATATATATATATATATACATATATATACATGTATATACATACATATATATAGGGAAGAAGGTAAAAATCAGTTCTATAATTAAGTTATCTATAGCAGTAGTAATAACAAAACAAAGGCAGACACACTTGTGCCAAATAAATGTTAAATGATAAAAATAAAAATTAAATAAAAATGATGTTCAAATTTTAGGAAAGATAGTATAATCAAAGTTAACTAAGTATCTTTCTTAGTAATATGGAACATGGCTGTCAAGACTCAAAATGCTAGCTCCAAGGAGAAAACTGCATGAAATAGGCCAGTTTATCTTTCCAAGATTTACAAAATTTACCAAAGCACAGTACTAATGTCTTTCTAAGAGTTCCCCAGAGAACTGGAATTTGTAGCTGAGTCCTAGAAGAGCTGCCTGAAGCGTAGACTCAACAGCCTGAAAGCTAAATACAGCTCAATTTCTGGTAGTTATACCACCTATGCTTTCCATTACTGGAGAAGAATTGTTTTCTCTAGTAGATTCATGAGCTCTTTGTCGATTAGTCAGACACCTAGTCAGACTATACTATGGTCAAGACAGCCAGGGGTAGGGAACCTATGTGGTGGGGAAACTCCAGGCCACATGTAGCCCTCTAGTTCCTCAGGGGCAGGCATATGGCTGAACCCAAACTTCACAAAACAAATCCCCTTAATAAAATGATTTCTTCTGTAAAATTTGAACTCAGTCAAAAAGCTGCACCCAAAGACCTAAAGGCCACATGTTGCCTCAAGGATGCAGGTTCCCTACCCTGTCTAACCTTTTTGTTTTGTTTTGTTTTAATATCTCAGTAGGAACTTAATAAAATTAATAAAACAATTATTACAGTAGTATTTTTATATAAGTAGTACCATGTCACACTTGTGACATACAATGTCATAAGGAATCATAATTTCCTTTACTTTTTTAAGAATGAAAATTTAGTATCAAGCAGCAAAAACCTTATTAGAGAGATTTAATGACTGGGAAAGGCAGCATGGTACAGCAGATAGGGAGTCTGTCAGTCAGAAGATGCCATTTAAAGTCCAACTCTTGACATATACTAGCTTTGTGACCCTAGATAAGTCACTTCCACTCTCAGAGGCCCCAGGTAACTCTCTAAGACTGGTAAGTTGCTGGTAAGTCACTGATCTGAACCCAGGGAGACAGGTTCCTCACCAAGAGTTCCCTATGCCCATGAAGTCACAAATCGTTAACAAAAAGTTGGAGCGTTAAATATCCTCCTCTTCTGGGCATCAATTAAAGAAACTATTTTCTTGAATCTGATTCATCTGAAATAGCTTTATGGCCACATCAGGAAAATAGTGATGGAATGATTCCATGAAGAAGGCATTTGAAGTAAGATAATTTTGAACAAATCTACTTAATAGGAAGAGAAAAACATTTTCCAATGGTTCATTCTGTCTTCAGAACTTTGAGATTGACTAACTGTTCTTCTCTTTGTGTCTGATTTGTTGAATTTCATGAAAAATGTCACTTTTTTCCTCTTGTGGTTTTCATATTTGGACCCTATTTGAAGGTATTGTCCGATAAAATAAATTATTTCAATGATATCCATTTTTATTTAATGATAAAACTACTAACTTGTTGTTACTACTATTTCTGGGGTAGGAGATTGTCTAGGATGAGCACACAACATATTTAAACTTCTAGAACCTTCATTTATCATGCAGCACATACACAGAAATCCTTTATATGAAAGGTCTAAAAGATAACTATTACATTTACTTAACAAACTAATATCTCATTCAAAACAGAGCTGTTATAGTCTATAAATAAATAACAGGGAGAAAATTTTCTAATTTTCAGCTAGGTGGTACAGTAGATAGAGAGTTAGACCTGGAGTCAAGAAGACTCATCTTTCTGAGTTCAAATCTGGCTTCCAACTCTTACTAGCTTTGTGATCCAGGGCAAGTCAATTAACATTATTTGCATCTGTTTCCTCATCTGTAAAATCAGCTGGAGAAAGAAATGACAAACCACTCCAATATCAGTGCCACAAAAACCCCCAATGACGCCACATGACAGAAACAACCGAACATCTAGAAAATTGTCTGCAATATATTATTTCCTCCCTTTGGGCTGTTCTGTGAATTCTATTAACTGCTCCACCATTCCTTATGATGACTTTTTTTTCTTTCTAAACAAATATAAGGATAAAGCCAATATTTGATTAGTAGTTTTGCAAACTTGTGCTTAGCATGGCAAGTACAAAGGTACAAATTATGCAATTTGAAGAAGTCTTAATAATGAATCAGTGGTTTTGAATGAAAGCAAGAGTTTAAGCATTGACCCTCCTCCTACCCCCAAGTTTGGGGTTCTATATAAACAAATCTTTAGGAGTAAATTTTCAACTCTATACATAGGATTGTAGCAAGTTAGCTTTGCTTGCTCAGTATCATACAACTAATTTCATATACAATACATGAAAAAGCATAACCTTACTTGTCTTGATAATCTTATGCTTATCATTTCTTTAAAATTGAGAATGAAAAAATATTATATTGTTTCCTAGAAAATCAAGATTTGTACTTAAATTTTATTTGTATAACTAATAGTTCCATGTATCCTAGCAATAACAAGATTGTTTGTCATGATGCGGTTCTTAGATCACATGTGGATATAAAAAAATCCACATGCAAAAGTTTTATTTTATTAAATAATTCTTAATGAGATATATCATCGAGAGAGAGGGAGAGATACAGAGACAAAAATGAAAACAGATCCTGCTTTCAAGGAGCTTAGACCTTATGGAGAAGAAATAATAGGTATACAAATTAATAAATGAACAATATGTACAAACTAAATATACAGTAATGGGGCAGGGGTGCAGGAGAAGAAACACCAGTACCTGGCAGGTCAGATATAGTAGCCAGAACCTGAGCTAAGTCTTGAAAAAAATAATAACATTTATATAGTGCTTTAAATTTTGCAAAATGCTTCACATATGGACTTTTATATAATTATAAGGTCAAAGCCTATCAAGTTAAGACCTCTGTGTTGTCATCAATAGCTATAGAAGCTTCAGTTTTAACATGGAAAATAAAAATAAATAGCAAATTTAACAAACCCAAAACATAAAAGAAAGAAAAATCCTACAAGGCAGAATTTTCTTTGCCTAGTCCCTTTTCTCTCAGACGAATGACTTCTGAGTATCATCATGAACTAAAAATCTGATCTGCCTTCTATTCAAATTTGTGGAGAACTCATGATCTCAGAAGTTTCATTGGTCATAATTATTAATGCCTTAATAGTATAAAGCCTGTACTTGGACAAAAACAGCAAACACAACAGTCTAAAGAGTTATCAAATAAAGATGCTGCATTCCATTTTCCATTATAAATTATCAGTTCTGTTGAGAGCAGCTCAGCCATTAAGAAAAAAAAAACCCTCTCATTTAAATAATGCTCATTTGAATATATTCATGTAGAGATTCACAAAGAATTCTCTTTTCTATTATATTGTCTTTGCTGCTGCCTGATTTTCTCAGTGTACGGCCGTCATTGGTCTGTGCAGGAGATCAGAGCCCTAATAATAGATTTTTGACAGCGAGCTCGCCTGCTACCTGCCCTACACAAATCCTCACTGTTCATGTTTGCTTCATGGCAACAAAGCAGACAGAAGGAAAATGCCAAGTGCTGAGTTTGAGGTACAGCCTTGCCATAGCTTGACATTTCAGCAGAATAGCAGTTTATGAGATGCATAATTTTTCATCTGGGACTCAGCTGCCATATTCATAGAAGCTTAGAGCTCATCGACTGACTGGAGCTAGGGCAAAGGTGGAAAGCAGAGATCAAGGTCTACATCCCTTCCATAGCTATTTTAATATAACTATAATTCTGAAGATAAGCTAATAGGACCAAACAGCTTTTTTTTTTTCTTAAGCTGAAAGACTTAGTGGATCCTTAGTCAAAACAAAGTTGGGAGGGGTTGGAGGTGGGAGTGGATGTAATAGAGGCTTGGTCAGTTCCTAAGAAAAGATTTACTAGACTTTGTTAACCAAAAGACAATGACAAGCACATTAAGGATACTTCTTACCTTTGCAGCAGCGATAATGAATTATTAAATCTCCTCCTGTGTGTGTGTATGTGTGTGTATGCATGTGCATGCATGTGTGTGTGTTTCATAAAGGATGATTTCAAGCTTGAAATTAATCAAAATATTCTATTATGAAAGTAAAAACTAGAGAGTATTGCGTCTCTGAGATTGAATTTAAATATTCTCAGATTCATGCATATCTCCTGTACTAAAAAAAAAAAATCAATGTACGTACACGTCAGTGACTGTTTAATTTAGAACTACACATCTCTGTAAGCTTCAGAAACAGTTCACCATGTCACAGTCTCATACCGAACAATGCTACAGTACATTGGATTAATTAAAGAAGGCTTGCAGAGAACTGAGTTCTCAGTATGTCAAGATTTCAGTTTTATGTTAAATATTTTCTAAAGGCCAGACCCTGAAATCTCAGGGGCTGTACCAAGCAGTGAGCTGTGAATTTAACCATAGGCTAACTGCTAATGATAAGGAAAAGAGTCCAAGTTGAG
Source organism: Bettongia penicillata ogilbyi (assembly GCA_023548195.1). Classification (NCBI taxonomy): domain Eukaryota; kingdom Metazoa; phylum Chordata; class Mammalia; order Diprotodontia; family Potoroidae; genus Bettongia; species Bettongia penicillata. Next base: position 29,754,098 of record JAJHZJ010000314.1, on the reverse strand, counting down.
GCAGCTGTAATACAGTCATTGGATTAGGCTATCAATCACTCAGCTCCCCAAGGAACAGGCAAAGAAGACAAAACAGTGAAAAGGGAAATTAGGAAAGGAGGGCATGACTAGAATGAGATTCCTCACCATCTTTATCCATTAGTTGGCTTGAATCCCTAAACCATCAGACAGAAATGTCCAGCATTCCTCTGACTTGGAACCCAGGGTACTTTTCCCATCATTTAGAGCACTATCAAATGGCCATTTTCTTTTTCTAGTCTCCAGTGATCCTGGAGGTACCTGGACCAAACATTTGATTTACTTCATGAGTTTTTATAATAAGGAATTAAATGAACTTTCAATTTTTGGACATTAGGAAGTTATAATGCTCTGTTGTTTAGGTTTCATTGGTGATAGTGGGGAGAATATTTTATTTTCACTTCCAAAGTGCTCTCACATTCTATTGAAGTTAAACATAGAACCAGGTAGATGACAAAAAGCTACAACCATTGATCATGTGGCTACAAATAATTAAGTATATTATTTCCAAAATAAAGCCAAAGACTTTCTCCCTTGGGAAGAAAAAAGAAAAATATTTTATCTTGTAAATATTAATATACCTATACATCTAATCTGAATCTAGATGGTAGGAGCAAGGTCAGAGTTCATTTGTGGATTACATAATAAATAGAACATGTAATCCTAAATTTCCTCATAAAAGAGATCATATCATACCATTGACATTCAGTACAGTGAGTATACACAACTGGGAAGACAAAATTCATTTGTAATGGATACTGAGAATAATTTATGGATACTAGTGTTCCTTTGAAAAGGAAATAGGTATACAGAGCCTACAAAGGTAAAGTGAGATTCGTAACTATAAAATGGATTTTGAGGGGATGGTTTTTTGGTTCATTTGTTTTAAAGCCTTGGTGCTAGTGCTTGGAATGTAATCTAGATAAATTCTATATAAATAAATGCTCATTGATGGACTAAGTGATAGAAGTGAAAAATAGTTATAGAGGAAGGACTAGCATATGATTTGATGGGAAGGTGAAGCTCCAAGGTAAGGGAATGCTCTCTACCAATGCAGGCCAGAACCAACCATAGAACATATAGCCTTACAGTATGATAATCTAGAGCATGGGAGGCTGGGACTTGCTTAAGGTCATGAAGCCAGTATGTGTCAGAATCAAGACTTAAACCCAAAGTCTTCCTGGCTTCAAGACCAACTCTGCTATACACTATTTTAAACTTCCTTTCCTACATGTGAACATAGAGGATACTCGCTGCACTACCCAATCCACTAAGACAAAGTGACTTTGAAGAACTAATTTATTGATCCATAAAGTCATTGACAGAGAGGGCAACAAACTTCAGACTTTTTGTTTTTATTTTTTTGCCATAACTGATTCTTATTCTTTTTTTGTGTGCATGAGATTTTTTTCTTTTCTTTTTTTATTAATTAATTAATTTTTAGTTTTCAATATTCACCTCTACAAGATGTGATCTCCAAATTTTCTCCCCATCTCTCTCCTCTACCCACCTCAAGACAACATGCATTCATGTTGCCCCTTCTCCTAATCTGCCCTCCCTTCTATCACACCCCTCCCTTCTCTTATTCCCTTCCCTTCTATTTTCTTATAGGACAAGACAGATTTCTGTACTCCATTGCCTGTTTGTGTTATTTTTCAGTTGCATGTATAAATGCTTTTTCACATTTGTTTTTAAAACTTTGAGTTCCAACTTCTCTCCCTTCTGCCATTCCCACCCACCCCCATTGAGAAGGTGAGCAGTACAGTATAGATTATACATGTGTAGCCATGCAAAACACTTCCGTAACAGTCATGCTGTGAAAGACTAACTATATTTCCCCTCCATCCTATCCTGTCCCCCATTTATTCTATTCTTTCTTTTGACCCTGTCCCTCCTCAAAAGTGTTTACTTCTAATTACCCCCTCCTCCCATTTGCCCTCCTTTCTATCGTCCCTCCCATCCCCTGCTTATTCCCTTACCCCCTACTTTCCTATAGTATAAGATAGATTTTCATACCAAATTGAGTGCGCATGTTATTCCCTCCTTAAGCCAAATACAATGAGGGTAAGATTCACTTTTCCCTCTCACCTCTCCTGTCTTCCCCTCCATTGAAAGAACATTTCCCTGCCTCTTTTATTTGACAGATAATTTACCCCATTCTATTTTTCCCTTTCTCCTTCTCCCAATATATTCTTCTCTTACCCTTTAATTTTTTTTTTAACATATATCCCTTCATATCTAACTCACCCTGTGCGCTCTCTCTCTTTCTCCATATATGTGTGTGTGTGTGTGTGTGTGTGTATTCCCTCCAACTACCATAATACTGACAAAAGTCTCAAGAGTTACAAATATTATCTTTCCTGTAGGAATGTAAACAGTTCAACTTTAGTAAGTCCCTTATGATTTCTCTTTCCTGTTTACCTTTTCATGCTTCTCTTGATTCTTGTGTTTGAAAGCCAGTTTTTCTCCTCAGCTCTGGTCTTTTCATCAAGAGTGCTTGAAAGTCCTCTATTTCATAGAATAACGATTTTTCCCTTGAAATATTGTATACCCAATTTTGTTGGGCATATTATTTGTCACTTTAATCCCAGCTCCTTTGACCTTAATCCTTGAATGTAGAAGCTGCTAAATTTTGTGTTATTCTGATTATGTTTCCACAACACTTAAATTATTTCTTTCTGGCTGCTTGCAATATTTTCTCCTTGACCTGGGAGCTCTGAAATTTGGCTACAATATTCCTAGGAGTTTTACTTTTGAGGTCTTTTTTCAGGATTTTTCAATATCTATTTTCCCTCTGGTTCTAGAATATCAGGGCAGTTTTCCTTGATAATTTCTTGAAAGATGATGTCTAGGCTCTTTTTTTAATCATGGCTTTAGGAAGTCCCATAATTTTTAAATTGTCTCTCCCTGATCCACTTTCTAGGTCAGTTGTTTTTCCAATGAGATATATCACATTGTCTGCTATTTTTTTCATTCTTTTGGTTTTGTTTTATAATTTCTTCATTTTTCATAAAGTCATTAGCCTCTATCAGTTCTATTCTAATCTTTAAGGAATTATTTTTTTCCGAGAATTTTTGGACCTTCTTTTCCGTGTGGCCAGTTCTGCTTTTTAAGGCATTCTTCTCCTTATTGGCTTTTTGAATCTTTTTTGCCATTTGGGTTAGTCTGTTTTTTATGTTATTTTCTTCAGCATTTTTGGGTCCCCTTTAGCAAGCAGTTGACTCAGTTTTCATGATTTTTTTCCATCACTTTCATTTCTCTTCCCAATTTTTCCTCTACTTCTCTTGCTTGACTTTCAAAATCCTTTTTGAGCTCTTCCATGGCCTGAGACCAATTCATGTTTTAGTTTGAGGCTTTGGATGTAGGGACTTTGACTTTGTTGCCTTCTGTTTGTATATTTTGGTCTTTCTTGTCACCAAAGTAAAATTCTATAGTATGATTCTTTTTCCAGTTTTTGCTCATTTCTCCAGCCATTTACTTGACTTTTGAGCTCTTTGTCAAGGTAGTTTCTACTTCCAGTGGAGGTGGAGGGTATATTGTCAGTCAGTCTATTCCCCCACAGTCTATGGGCCCAGAGCTCCAGAAACAGCTGCTGGTGCTACGCCTGCTGCTGTGGTGGCTACTGCAGGCTCCTCAACCTCCTCCACCACGGTGGGGTGAGGGCTGGGGCCAGACCACTGTACTCTGTCACGTGGATCCAACAGATTTTTTCCACTGACCTTTCAGTTTGTCCTCGGTATTCTGTGGTCGTGAAGTCTGTAAACTGCCACAGGCACCAGTGATTCAGTCCCCTCCAGACCTGCTCAGATCCCCTGTGCCAGAACAGCCCAAGCTGGACTGTGCTCTGCTCCCAGCCTGGCACTTCCCCTCCACCTTCCAGGCTGTCTTAGATTGGGGATTTGTTTCACTCTATCCTTCTGTGGGTTCTGCAGTTCCTAAATTTGTTTAGAGTCATTTGTACTGGTATTTGGCTGGATTTGTGGGAGGAGGGAAGCTCTAGCAAGTCACTGTTTTACTGTGCCATTTTGGCTCTACCCCCATTTCTTTTTCTTAACAAACAACATCTTAATCAATAGAAAATAATCTAATCAACAAATTATTTCATTATTGTTGAGTCATTTCAGCCTTGTCTGACTCTTTATGACTCCATCTGATATTTTCTTGGTAAAGATACTGGAGTGGTTTGTCATTTCTTTCTCCAGCTCATTTTACAGGTGAAGAAACTAAGGCAAACAGGTTAAGTAACTTGCCCAGAGTCACCACCTCTAGTAAGTGTCTGAGACCAGATTTGAACTCAGGTCCTCCTGACTTCAGGCCCAGTGCCCTATCTGCTGCATCATCTAATTGCCCGATCAACAAATAATACTATGATAGAAAAGAGAAGTTTCTCTCATTTATATTGTTATTTTCAGATAACTAGTTCTCTCCCCAGCTGGATCAAAAACAGTTGAAATGAAGATTGTGTTATATACTTCTGCCTCTGTGGCAAACAAACAGTGGTATGTCAGCTTAAGTCTCATGTAGGACATTGCTGTAGTAAGTGGGATTTGGAATCACCCTTAGAACAGAAGCTTTTTGAGGGCAAGAAGTATTTCATCTTTGTCTTGCATCCTCAGTACTTAGCATATGCCTTGCATATACTTGGAGCAGTTCAAATGTTGATTGAAATTAATTAGGGATACAATAGACATTCAGTAAACATTTGCTTGTTTACTTTGTAGTTGCAAGTTAGCATCTATACAGGGGTTAATGACACTGAATTGGATCCTATGATGGAAACTACCTAAAGGTGCTATTTTATTGGGAGAATCTTGGTAAGAGGCCAATGATGCCATACAGACTAACTCCACGGATTCACTACGGGTCTGAATTTGAATAAATCTAACCTTAATAGGATTATGTTACTGGATTAGCCTCTAAGTAACAATTTTCATATTAATATATAGCTGGTTTTGAGATGAGGTTTTTTTAAAAGTGATTTTAACTTTTTTTGAATATTTCATCTTACCATTAAAGCATTGTATTCTTCAAAATTATACAGGTTCAAGATTCTATTATAAAATAAATGTTATGACCTTTATGTTTTTACACTTATTAGATACAAACCAGTGAAAATTCACTTAGAGGAGAAAAATTATGTCTTCATTTAGTCAACAAAAGCATCCCATTTTTACAAGTTACATCTACAAACTTTCACAGATTGCTGTTTAAAAGAGTTAAACATCTCACCTCGAGCTGCACTAAAACAGGCTCCCAGAGTCCTCTGCTATCATGACTTCCAAGTAAAGGAATCCTGGGGTAGACAAATTGAGATCTTTTTGCAATGCTAACATGACAGCTTTGCTTGCAATTCAAGTAGTGTCTTAGAAGTCACACATTTTCAATTATTTATTTTCCCTGAAGATCAAGAACTTGCTGTTGGCCGTTGGTAAGTCACTTCCTCTCTAAGCCTCAGTTATGTTTTATTTAATCTTGTAAAATAAGGTTAGACCACATAATCATCATAGTTGGCATTTTTATGTGCTTTAAAATTTGTAAAGCCAAGACATTTTACCTGCATAATCCCACTCAAGCTTCATAACAATCCTATGAATTACCCTGTGAAGGAGCTATGTTAGTTATTAAGTGACTTATCCATAGTCACAAAGCTAGAAACTCTCCGAAGCTAGATTCAAACCTCAGTCTTTCTTATTTATTCCGAGGAAAATATAAAAGCTGGAAAGCACAAAATCCCTTACATAAACACGGAAGTCCTTTATATCTCTAGCATTCTATTGAAATGTAAAAGTTAATGAGGAAAGCTGGGAAAAATAACTTCTTAATGGTCTTCCCTTTGTTGCATTTATATCTCAAAGGAGCAACACAAATACAAATCCCTTTTACAAAAATGTTTAAGTACTGTTTAAAATTTTATTCAAATAAGCTTTCCTGAGGAGGAGGAGGAAAATGATCTGGAAATATTTAGACAGAAGTAGTCAAAAATAGATGAGGGTTATCAACTTGAAACCAACATGGGAATATCCAGGCACTGAAGTTCAGTTTTATTACTTGAATTTCGATCTCCAATTCACCTTGCATATTGCATAGACATATGAGGTCGTGGGCTTTACTGATGGTTCCTTCCTTTCATTCTTCTCATTTCAATTTATCTTCTGCTGTTCTCCTACTTATATTGTAGCTACTGTGTACTATATCTATCTTAGAGTGTTTACATAGGCAGTTTCTTCCCTCTCCTCTTTTCCAGCTTAAAGTTCTTTTGATGAGATTTGCAAGACCTTAGGCAAATATCTTCCTAACAGCCCTTTTTAGGCAGATTTCTTCCTAGCCAAGAGTCTATTGTTCCAGTATTTTAAAAGATCCAGAAATTCAAATATAATTCCCAGATGAGATCTCAGCCTTACCAAATTTCTTTTCTCTTTCTCTTCTGAATCCCTGTCTTCTGTGTGCAACTATGATGAAAACACAACTTTTAGAGCGAAGTTTCTCTATTTCTTGTCTAAAACTATGTGGTCTTTGGCAGTACTCTGAAAGTTCCATTTGGAGTATCATTTAAGTCCACATTAATCATCAGAAACCGGCAGCAGGTATAGGAGGTTCTCAGGTGAAGTTTAGGTTAATACCCCAGGAAAGGGGTATTAAGAGGACAACAGCCTCAGCATCCTTTTGAAGGGAGGTACCAAGCTTAGCTGTACGTCTTCCTCTTCTGAGTCTATCAGTATGACCTCCTAACATCACCTGTGTATCCATATTATCATTTCCTCAGGGATAGGTAAGTTCTTCTTTCTCAACTTCCTCCCCTTTAGGGAGAGCTTTATATCTTTTGCTTAGCTGCCAAGTGTTCAGTGATTTTTCTCCTTCCTTTTTTTTTTCTGTGTATCCCCCTAAACCATTGAAATATCTCAGGATTCCCATCTTTCCTTTCAATTTTTTTTAATGTAATGTAATACCTCTAATGGCATTTCCCCAACTGGAAATGTTTGTAAGACTGGAAGAGTCATGATGATGTGGAATGGGATGTGCCTTGGAGAGACCGTGGAACATGTATGGGCATCCTGTAAATTTCTCTGGTGATTATCCGTAGAAGCATCCAATAAGACTCCTCAGCATCAGCCAATTCTTTGTTTTGGTGGTTTTTATAGAGCACAGGGACTACTTCACTCATGGCAACAGGTGAAGGAAATAGAACCTCTAATCTCATTAGTTCAAAAGTTTGAGTTTATAGACAGCAAAGCACTGTTGTTCTGAGGATCAATGAGTGACCTTTACTGGGTACCTACTGGACTCCAGTTCAATGATAACTGAGAGAAACACTAATCCAGAGAAAATCCTTCCAGTCTACATTTGATGGGACCAATACTATGCAGCAACACAACTAAGTTAAGGTTAGCCGTTGCTGATTTGTGGGAGATATGCCCCTGAAGCAGCAGAACTTTAGAAAAATTAGACATTGCAGACCCACTATAATTACTGAATTTGAAAAGAAAAGTATATACATATTTCTCAGCTGTGCTTGGCTACTTTACAAAAGTTGATCATGTCATAGAATATAAAAACTTTACAAACAGAAAAGCAATAATGTTATACATATCCTTTACTAATCACAATCCAATAAAATTATATTAAAGAATCCCTGGGAAAATATTTTAAAAACTAGAAACTAAATAATTTAATCCTAAAGAATTGTTAGATCAAAGAACAAGTCATAGAAATGACAATTTCATTAAAGATAATAATATGACAAAAATATTATAAAAGGAGAAGTTTTATATCTCTAAATACTGTTACTAAAAAGAGACTAGAGCAATGAATTCCAACAACAAATATTGGAAAAACCAACTTTTTTTAAAACCTCAATTAAACACCAAACCAGAAATCTTCATATGAATGAAATAACAAAATTATAAACAAAAAATTTAATTAAATAAAATAGGAAATAAACAATAGACAAACTATTAGCTAATTTGATGAAGAGGAAAACAGAATTATGAATATCAAAAATAAAAAAACATAATTCATAATAAATGAAGAAGAAAATAAAGGATACTATTAGGAAATGTTTTACCCAATAAAATTGACAGTCTAAGTGAAATTAATGAATCTTTACGAAAAACACAAAATACCTACATTAACAAAATAAGAAATTGAGAATTTAAATAACCTCATTGCAGAAGAAGAAACTGAATAAGAATATAAATGGAATTCCCAAGGAGTCATATGGATTTAAAAGTGAATTCTATCAAACAAATTCAAAGAATTCCCTCAGGTATTGAGGGAGATGTTTATATATTTACCTTCATATAACTTCAAATCAAAGAGCTACAGATACACATTTTGAATTTGATCAAAAGTAAAGGACTTGTTTTAAACAAGTTTCAGATGATCTTAACAACAAGAAGCAAACACAGTAAATCCTCACCCCGCAGCCTGTCACTTTATCCATTACCTAGAATGAGTTCAAAGGCAATGAAAGGATATATCTGATATTTTCTTATACATAATCCAAAACATGGCAACTACACATCAATTAATTATTCAGCTCTTAGCTAGAACATTTAATAGGAAGGCAGTAGCTCCTTTTAAATATCATAACTTGTGCATCAGTATCTCTCCTACTCTCTCATTTTTTGGTAAGTAGCATCTAAAACAGGAAAAGACAGAACCAAAGGAAAGGCCTCCTAAAAGTAATGCAAAAGAAAAAAATGGTACTTAAGGTAATGCTTACAGGAAACTAGGGATTCCAAGAAGTGACAGTGAAGAAAGAGCCTGTTCTGAGGTAAAGTCAGACAAATACATGGATACAGGAGATGAGGCCTCACATATGAGGAGCAACCACCAAGTCAATATGGTTGGACTAAAGATTTTATGGAGAGGAATAATGTAGAAGAATGGAAAGATAATAAGTTAGAGGAAAAAGTCATTCAATGTATTATTTCTGTCCAAATGCTGATCCTCTTATTGCTATACTATTGCTTTCTATACAAATACAATAAAAATAATTAATGTTGATGAGATAAAACTTAATTAACCAAGGCCAGTAAATTTATTTATTTTCTTGCTCAGAATCATAGTCCATGGTATTTAAGATGCTTTCAGCACTTGAGATTACTACCATTATGTACCCAAAAACATCTTTGCTGTATGATGCCGTCCCTTCAATATTAACCTCATTTGACCATTCTCATTTTCCTTTCCTGTGCAGTGGGTAGATCCAAACACCAGATTTCCTGCGTACTAATTAGCTCTGAACCCCAAGACTACTGCTTTGAGGTTTAGTAATACTGTCAGATGATTTAGCATAATTGGAATATTGGTCTACGATCTTTTCAAGCCAGGCACTGGGTTAGGAGCATGGGGAATGTTTAAGTGGCAGTGCTCTGCTGCATATGAGAACACTGCCCACCACAAATGGGGCATTTCCTCAACCTTTTGAGGACATTCACTCTGCCTTCAATTTATTGGTTGTTAGATGGCCGTCATTCAATAAAACCACTTAAACAAAAACACCACCTCATTAGGATGTTATCTACTTCTAGAATGACTCATTAGTTGCATTCCTCTTGTTTCTTAATTTCATACAGAATTGCCTCCTCTGTAAACTCCAGGGCAACTAGTGGTTCTCCAGTATTTATCAAGCTAGGGAAATAGGTGGAAAGTGCTAAACCTTCATGGGAAGGGGCAGAGGCATTAGGCATGTTAAAAGAGTATTTACTGGTCAATTAGTCATAGGCATACAGTGTCAAATGCACAAAATCCAACCACATAAATCAGAAAACACCCACCTAGAATGACTGTACCTGATCAGGGACATCTTCAGCATTCCAATTTTACATAAAGACTTCTAGTAACTGAAAGTTGATGTCTTTAAAAATAGATCAATACTACTAAAAATGGCTAAATAAAAGAAAATGTTTATCTTGTGATATAATCATACTGTAAAGTCAGCCAAGACCTATTCTAGCTCATGTGGAACACTGGAAAATCAGATGCCTGGGAGGTAAGAATCCTGAGCAAAATGTATCAGGGCATTTACTTTATCCAGAAATTGAAAAGTCAATAATTTGAATGATTGAATCTGTCCATAACTTATTTGTTTGCCCCCTCTTTCCCACTTCCCCACCTCAAATGGACATACAGATATTTGGAATGAAAATTCACAAAGCTATACCTTGTTTTCAGAGTATTTGGTGTTTATGAAAATAAGTAGGTTCTACCAATATTTTAATTAGCATCCTTTCTACTATGGGTTTTCCCCTACCTATTCAGTGCTGTGGTCAGCCACTTCACCACCATAGGGTTCTTCACCTTTTCTGATGAAGCATTCAAGGGGGTGGGTAAATGTAATTCTATCCCTCCATGACTGTTGGCAATAAAAAAAAAAGAAATAGCTTTCTTTGGGACATTTTTCCACTCTTTTCATAGCTTTACCTTGCCTATGCCAAAAATATAACTCCTGATTAGATTTGGGTGATTAGGGCTGCACCAAAAATGAATTTGGTCATTTAGAACTATCCCTTGATGCCTCTCAAGGGATGGGTTTCAATGATTGTCCTAGCCTCAAGATGATTTTCTTAGCTCAAGCTCTTCGGAGAATGAATTTTTATGAGAGAAGCCATCACTTTATGAAAGGGAACCTCCTCAGCACCCTTGATCTTCTTTCCGATATTCCTTTTCTCTTGGAGAGATACTGAAGATACAACAAAGCTTAAAGCAAGCCTAGGATCTGGGGAAGGGATCTTGCCAGTTTCTCCCCAAGAGTCATTAATACCTCTGGGAAAAAATACATGAAAGCTGCATGTACTCAACCACACAAAGGGGAAGATTTCTGGACACTTCTTTCCTTTCTTGTCTCTCTTTCTGTGCATAGGCCAGAGACTTGAGACTTGAAAGTGGATTTTTTCTTACCTAAGAAGAACAATGTCCTAAAGAAACATATAGAAGTTATCTATCCCACGTGGTTTTGAAAGAGGAGTTCCTATATAATCCATTCCTGAATCCCTACCACCTAATCAGAGGAGAGGTATTTCTTGAGTGGTGGAACCTAGATCTTGGGAAGCTTGAGGCTTGGGTTTGATTTAACAGGGTCTCAAAAGTTCCAGAGTTTGGAAAGCTGGCATTCTAGAAAGGGAAGGGGATGGTTACTAAGCACTCTGATGCTTAGAGTGAGAAGAACATTGCTGATATAGCCCTTACAGTTGGGGTTAGGGGCAACAAACAGCTCACATCATAACATGAGGGAGCAGAAAATCTCTATTTTGTGACTTTCCTGTAACTCCAAGTTATTTAGGGAGTTCAGGAAATGGGATAGCCTTCCCTAAAGTGTGTTCTCTTCTGGTGGGATCCCAACTTTGGGTCAAATTTAATCCTAAAATGTAGTCAGGATAGTTGTGAAGTCTTAAAAGCGGGCTTAAGAAATTGTCTCCAACGATATAGGGGAGATCACATTTAATAGAAAAAGGTCTGAGAGTTTTAGTGAACAACAAATTTAATGAATCAATAGTGTGATGTGGCAATCAAGAAATCTAATACAATCTTAGCCTATGTAAAATGCAGAATAGCATTCAGGCCTAGGGAAATCATAATAGTTTTGTGTGCTCTGTCCCAGTCATTCCACATTTTAAGAAGAATATTGATAAAGCCAGACAACCATAGACACGAAATTCCTTAAGTTCATGATATGTATGATACATGGTGTGAAGAACATGAGAATATTTAGCTTAGACAACAGAAGACTTAGGGACACATGACAAATATCTTCTAGGATCTGAAGGATTGTCCCATAGAAGAAAGTGTTTTTTTAGGGTCAGAAATATCCAGAAAGGTAATGGGCTTCCTTGAGATGTCTTGGATTTGTAAAGAAAATTCTTGTCTAGGTATAGATTGAAATAAACAACCTCTAAAGCCCTTTCCAGTGAACAATGTGCTGTCTTCTGCAGGTTCTACCTTGTCACCATTAGGAAATTAGGTGGCACAGAAGATAAAATGTTGAACTCAGAATCAGGAAGTTCAAATCCTACTTCAGCCATTTTCTAGTTATGTGATCCTAGGTAAGATACTAAATCTCTCAGCCTCAGTTTCCCCATCTGAACATGGGAATAACAATAATGACTTCCACCTCACAAGGTTCTTATGAGAATCAAATGCGATAATGTATGTAAAGTGCTCTGTAAACCTAAAAAAACTTTATACTTTTATCTTATCATCCCATTGTCCTATTCATACCACACTACCATCTTTGATCCTCCTTTTTCCCAAAACAAACAAAAAGTCTTTTTGTTATCTTGAGCTTTTCCAACCGACTTCAAAACATTCAGAGGTTTGACACATTAACACAGAACCATGCGATGCCTAATTTTCCACCATCTGCAATTGTTTGAACTTTATGTACATGTAGTCCATATATACTCTCAGATATCCTTATCCCAAACTCCAAATCCCACTAATGCCTTCAGTCCCTAGAGCTGGGCTAGTTACATTTTTTTACCTACTTAGGGTTCTAAGAGTAACTACTGGTAATTCTGCAGTGTTATTGACTTCAGTCTCCACAGGTGTCCTGTCTCCTTCCAGGGATTATCAGTTGAGAATTACTCAGCCAGTATCAAATAGTATTTTTTAGAAGATGATACAGTTAGTATGAAACGTTCTCTTCCAAAGTCTCTGATACATTCTTTTACAAGTACATACAAAGTTCAGGGGGAAATGGACTCAAGCTTAGAAAGTACATGTGACAAAGGGATAACTCCCAGATAGCTTCTGGATGCTCGAAGTCCTTTTCTTATATTCATGGTGTGAGTGACTTTAAGATTTCCCTTCCTCTAAATCCCTTCTACATTTCCAAATGTATACTGACCTGCATTATTTTATATTTGCCTCAAAAATATTTTTCCCTTAATTTGATCATCATTAAAACAAAAAAAAATTCCAAAGGTGAGTAGGAGCTTACAATTTAGTAGAAGAAATGTCATGCATATAATTAACTCTGATACAAAATAGAGTATGAAAAATGTCAAAACACATACAAACTACTATGACTGATTTATAAGCCACTCAGAGGTGAGAACAGTCCTTCAGTCTTAGAAAAGCAATAGGACATAACAAAAAAGCATAAAATTTGGAGTCAAGGAACCTGGGTTTGAATCCAGGATCTGCTACGTATTACTTATATGATCTTAGGCAAATCCTTTAACTTTTCTGTGGGCCTCAGATTCCTAATATGCCCCATTCTAAATATATTAACCTATGAAGTCATATTGATATAGTGCTTTGCAGAAAACCAGTCACTTTCCTTAAAATAATTCTGTGACTCGTTCTGTGGTTGGTGCAGAGTTTATTATCTTTCTTTTCTAAATAAGGTAATCCAAACTTGTAAAGGTAAAGTGACTTGCCCCAGATTATAGACCTATGATTTATCATAGCCAAGTCCTGAATCATGCAATGGAAAGAATGCAGAACTTAGAGAAATAAAATAGGAGTCAGAAAGGAAAGAAGAGAGGGGAGTGGAGGGGAAAGGAGGGTAAATGAGGATTTAAGTACCAGCCCTTGTGGCAGGCACTGTTCTAAGCACTTTCCAGTCATCTCATGGATACCTGGATCTCACTGAACTCACATCTTCCAGGTCCAGTGCTCTATCCAGTATGCCACCTAGCTGCTTATGTGTACATAATGTGTGGGAATAAAATTTAATTAATTTTATTTAAATCCTGCTATTTGACTGACAAAAGACAAAATACTAGAATTTCAAAACATTCAGATATGTGGCCAGATTTTTTCATTTTCAAACAAATACAGCCAAATAGGCACTCACCTATACATTATCACCTAGTTCTCAGTCTAATTGTCTATTCAACCATTCTCACATCCTCCGGCCCAGAGGCCAGGTCAACCTGCCCATTACTTTCATTCCCTGCTTCCACACACAGGGAGGAAGCTAATTCACATATATACAAAGAGGTTGTCTTTTTTTTCCCCCTGTAATTCTCAGGCCTGTTGCTCAAATCCAGGGGGTAAAAAACATGTTGGGGAAGAAATAAACGCTTCTTTGTCAGTACGATAATAGACCTTCAGATGATCTGAATTTTGCCCATGATTAACTTTAATAATGCAACACAGCACTCACCTTCTTCCACTAATATATTTATATTAATGTGGTGATTTAGATATACAGTATGCTGATCTACTTATGCATATCTCTGATAGGCTAATGTTGGTCTCTTCCCCATATGTTGTAAGCTACTGAGAATAAAGATTTCATTTTCTTTATGCTATGTCACAGCCCAGCAATATTTAGGATAGCGTCATGCGTACAATGGGCACTTAATAGCTTTCTGTTCCAATGAGATAATGTATAGAAAGCATTTGACATTTGTAAAGTGCAACATAAATGTCAGTTATGATTATTAACTGTTGTTGCCATTATTAGTTAGTAATGATGGCAATAACTAAAAATCCCATTTTTCCCCAGCAGTTTAATGTTTCTTCTAACTCTAAACTTAAAATCTAAGTGAACATTGGATAGATTAATTGTGGACTGTAACAATTTCATTTTATTGGACATTGGCTTATAATAATAATAACTGATATTTATCTAGCATCTTAAAGTGTGTCGGCCACTTTAGATATTTTGGTGCATTTGAGGTTCACAAGAACTCTAAGGTAAATAAGAATAGGGACTGAACCTGTGATTTCATTGATGTAGGGAGCTCCTGAAGGGAAAAAAAAAACTCTCTCTACCAGTGCACATCAGCCCTTGCTCTGCAATCAGAAGGTTTAGAGAATTGACATATTAAGTGACTTATCCAGGATCTTCCATCCATCATGTCCCATGTCTGAGGCAGGACTTGAACCAGCTTTCTTCAGTCCAAAGCCGGTTCTCTACCTACTGTTATACATTTCCTCTCACAAGGCAATCACTACAAATATGATTCTTCTTATTTCAGAGGTGAGGGTCTTGAGGCTCAGAGAGATGAAAAGCCTGACCTGAAGTCACCCAGGTCATATGTCAGAGGCAGGATCCCCACTCACATGTTCTCTCATGCTCCTCTCTCATTCCCATGCCAGGCTGTTTCTTCTTCAAGAGGAATTATTCTAGAAGAACTTGGCTCCTATCTCACAACCTCCAGGAAATCTGGGGGCTGTGAGAGTTCAAATAAATGTAAATGATATATATCAGACAAGCAAGACAACTGCATTTTAATATGTGTGTATTCATGTAAGAAAGAGAGCTGTATAGAAATAGTAACCTAAATGTTTTATTTTCCCCCTTAAAAAAAGTAATAAACATATACAAATCCTTCAGGAAAAATACTGCTGTAATGCTGCTCTTTCATTTAATCACATATTGACAATATCTGTATTCCTAGATAAACGCAAAAAGCTTTCAAATTTATAAATAGTATATTTTCCCCACTTCCAAAAGCCTTGGCTATAAATTCACAAAAGCAAGACCCCTCACCGTTAAGAATTTAACTAGCATTATTCAGGCACCATAGAGGTAACTGTACAACATTCAAAAATGATGTCCTGTGGAGAGCGACCATTCTATTCAGAATGTGGGTATTTTATATGTTTTCCCTTTCATGCAATGGATCAATTTCCTTTTTCATTTTTAATATCCCTAATGGCTGAATCTTCAAGATTCAGAAAGTGCTGAGTTTGACCTTTGACATTATTTGTACCAAGGACAGTAACATTTTTAAAGAACTAGGTTTTGATTCTTCCATAGGTCTGTGATCTCATAGGTATGGGCATCCCTCCAAGTATCTCCACCTATCCATGTCTTCCTATCAAGTTTGACTCTTGTGTCGTCCTATAAATCTACCATTGGGTAGCTTCTCTCAGATCTCTAAAAGAACTGCACAAGTTAGAAATGGGAGTGGGAGTACAGGGAGAGTAGGGTCATAAGCACATCTAAAATTTATCTCATTACCTTTGCAGGATTGTTGGCAAGAAGCAGTTTTTATTGTGAACATGGTATAATGTCCTTTACAATCATCTTAAAATTATTATTTAGATCACCTATTTTGTAGCTAATGGAAAGAAAAAAATACCTCTTAGATCTGACTCTCTATTTATACAAAATATTGTCCAAAATATCCAATGATATTTTAATTCTCCTAATTCTTTTTTCATGAATCAATCAGAAAATATTTACCAAATAAATTCTATGTGCTAGGCACTGTGCTAGGTAATAGGTGTAAAAAATAGCAAAAACTGAAAAACAGTACCTATTCTCAAGGAGATTCTAGCCTTCCAAATGGGGGAGGGAGGAGGATAAGGGACGCAACTTCTACATGTATAATTATATACAGAATGTATAATGCATAACAAAATAAATACAAAAACACAAGGTAATTAGGGAAGGACAGCTAGCAACTGGGCAATGAGGAAAGGCTTCGAAGTACAAGGTGATGCTTGAACTGTGTCTTGAAAGAGAAAACAGATTCTCTGAGGTAGGTGAGGAAGGTTCATTTCCTGCCTGAGAAGCAGCCAATTCAAAGACAAAGATAGGTGTTGGAGCGGTATATGTGAACAGAGAAAAGCCAGTTTCCTGGACCATTCAATTGGGCAAGCATTTAAGTGCCTATTTCAAAACATTGTGCTAACTTCTGGGGATAAGAAACCAAAACAACAAGAGGAAAACTTACTTTCTATATTCTTACATTTCATGCTCAGTCCAAAGTATATTTTTATAACTAATGGTTAGCATCCTCAAAAATCTAGCATTTTCAGGGAGGAAAACTTCACCTTTTTAAAATGTATTTTTACCTACTTGGCACAACCAAAACGAAGACTATATGCCGCAATCCTGCATTTGTACATCTCAGAAACTGGTACATTATTCAGTCAAAAGGGTCAAGGAACAAGTATGTCAAGTATTTCAGGGAAATCATTCCTATAAAGATGTGTCAGGAAGACATAAAATAGTTTGTGTTAATATGTCTTTTTCTCAGATAAAAACATTTGAAATGGGTAAAGAGTGTGGCACTCCATTGATCCATTTAAAGATTAACCTTTTTAAACTGCAAAGATTTGTTACTTACTTGTTCCTATTCAAAGTTCATTTGTGTTCAGCACCAGAGAAAGTGATGATTGGATATGTGTAATTACAGTACAGAGAGTAATCTAAAAATAACTCAAGGGATAAACTAAGTTTTTCAGTAGCTAATTATTAATGTGTATCTTAAATCAGTTTCTTAAATACAGACAAAAACTAGTTATAATGATCTCATTAGTGGCTTATTAAGGTAATCTATTTCAGTATGTGTCAGGTGAATTCAGATGGAAATGGACTTCTTAACATATTTAAGAGTTTTTGCTGATCATTTGTTTGTTAAAGATATACCATGACTAATTAACTGTTGTGAAAATAAGAAATTGAAAAGAGGAGTAATATAATACACTTTTTAAAATACCACCTCAGATTGTAGCATGGTTCTACATATGCAATACTTGCCATATTGGGTGGATTGATTTTAAGAGCTGTTGCCTAAGAGAGGTGTGAACAGGATTATTCTGGTAAATGTTTTAACAACTAGCTCTAGGGAAAACACATAACATACTTTAAAATTTAATTTGCATTATTAACATTTTATAGAAACTTAACAAAACAAAATAAGCCATGATTCTCTGGTATTTGCCAATTTCTGAGGTGTAAATGCTTACACTGAAAATTAGCAATCACTCAAAGCTATGGTTTGAGCTAATTCCAACATGTTCATGGACATAAACATCTAAGAGATCGAGGGAAGGAAGATAGAATAAAGAGGGAAAAAAATCTATTGGTCAAGGACCATAGTATTTTCTGTATGGAAAATCAAACTGAGATCTGACCTAGGCATTCAAAACTTGAGTCTCTCAAAGAATAAAGATTTTTTATTTTCTGCTGACAGAATGTGTAATTCTACTTCAGATGCCAGGGGTGGAAGGAAAATATGAAATTATTGAAGGGCTTAAAGTTTCACTGAAGAAGAAACCTGACATCACCTTGAATTTATTTTGTATATGCTTATGTGTGTTACCACCCCATAAAATATAAGATCCTTAAGGTTAGAGACTAATTCATTTTTGACTTTGTATCTCTAACATAATTCCTGGCAGTCAGTAGATACTAAACACTTGTTGATTGATCATAAATGTAAAAAATAATTTAGGAACTAGCAATGAACTGTCCTATTCAGTTTACCACCCATGGCCTGCTTTGCATCGTACTAGGCACTCTACTATGTATAATCTCATTTGGCCTTCTACCAGAAACCAACACTGATGTAGGCAACTTGCCATTTGCCTGTTACCATGAACATATACCCTACCACCCTGAGTTCCACCATTTACTCTTGTTCTAGCAACATAATCAAATCCATACTACCATTGTGACTAGAGAGGATGTGAAAAGCCACTATCCTGGGTCTTCACTAATCTCTGTTGTTCTACAGGATAAAATGCTTTTCCTTGGCCACTACCCCAACTGAACTTGTCATGTTTGTTGTCTTTTTTTCTGTTAAAATGTAAGCTCTTCAAATTAATTAATTAAAACCCATTTATTAAATGCCTGCCTTGTGGTAAGAACTATTCTAGTTACGAAAAGATACAAACACAAAAGTGAGATAATCTCTTCCCTGAAGGAATTTATAGCTTAGCCAGGGGAGTCAATGTTTCTATCTAAATATATACAAAATAGATTCATGATAATTTGAGAATGGAAGGAACTAGTAGCTAAGGACGACAGAAAAAATTTCTTGTAGAAGGCAATGCTTGGCTCTTTCTCCTTTGTGTTTCTATCTCTATCTATACAAATGCTTTTTCATTCAGTCATTCACTCACTGTGGTTAGGAAAATCAAATTTGTTTGAAAGTCCTATAAGAGCACTTAATATAGGAATAAAGATATCCTATGGGTCACCCTAATGGAGATTCTTTGGAAATTATAGTATTCCATGGTTTGCAGAGATATAGATACACACACACACACACACACACACACACACACACACACACACAGAAACCAGTTGCTAGGGCCTGAAAACTTTAGATCTGCTCCTTATTCTCCTCAGCTACCTATTTCATCTTATACATGGTATCGACTTCTCCTAGGAACACAACACAAGTTTCCACTTTAGATAACATATCTAAAGCTGGAAGGATCCCAGAGATCACCTAGTCCAAGCCCCTCATTTTATCGATTAGGAAATTGATGCATAAGTAGATCAAATCATCTACGTAATAAGCAACAGGGCAGAAAATGTGTTGAAAAATGTGTTTGCTGGCCAAAAGGAGGATTAGATGTCAGAGCAGACAGTAATCCATCTAGAAAGCAGTTGGTGCTCAAGCACAAAATAGTGTCTCACATTCTTCAAAGGAAACTAGTTTACAAGGTTTCAGGCACTAACAGGTGCACTTCTCATCAATGTAGAAAGGTTTCCCATTGCCACATATCATAAGCAATTTGTACCTTTTCTTATGTGATTCTTGCCTATGTCCTCCTATAAAAATGGCATAGAGCCTTTAAGAAATGTGTAAGAGCCTTTCATCTAGGTCTTAATATTCTGTGGATACAAATGCAGCATTCAAATTGCCCATACATGATCAACATTTTACTCTCACTGTCTGTCTAACCCATTTATGTTTCTAAATATGCATTTTTAGATGATACTTCTTACACCACTTCTTATATGCTGGTCATTGTTGGGAATATGATGCAACCTACTTATAATACCCCACCTTTCTCCATTGTCCTTTAGGTTATCCACAATTTAGGCTGGTGACCTGCACAGCCCTCCCTCACTCAAAAACAAAGCCAAGTGCAAGTCATGTCATCATTTCTCTGATGGCATGGTCTTCTTCGGCAACAAAGGATGAACACACATCCACAATTTGGACTTTTCAAAAAGCATGATATCCCATGATTCACAGCTATACAGCATTCCCAGGAGAATACTAGTGATTTTTTTTAAGTGTGTTTTGGTGTCAGGGAGCAGTGTAGGAGTATTAAAAGTACTATGATTTCCCAAATACAATCTGGTCAATATTCTTTCTCCTATTTAATTCTGGGCTTGAGTCAGTGCATCATGTGTACCTTTCCATGGATATATACTTAAGGAATAACTCAGGTGCAGTCCATTAAATTTAGTATCACCATTGAAAAAAGAAAAATTTCCATTCTTTTTTTTCTAATTGTTATACTAACCTCTTTTGAATAATCATGAGTTTTGTTGCGGAGACATTGTAATGTTTTGTGGCTTGATTCAATCAGTATCATAGGATCTGCAAACAGAGGAATGTGGAGGCTCTCAGCATCTATCTGAGCTTTCTCTTTCATTTATACTGTGGAAAGGACATACTTGAAAGCAGTGGATAATACCTTTAATGAGCTTAATATGTCACTTTTTTATATTCCTTTTTTTTCAGTTCAATTAAGTTGTCTTTATAGTTGCATCTGACATATGCATGGGAGATACTATGTTAGAGAAGAGCTTTCACAGCTGCAATTTCTTCTACTGAATTAAATCCTTTTAAAAAATTAATTTTAAAAGGTTTTATTTATTAGGAATACAAGGGGAATCTAAGAGCTTTTAGTTAGTTGCTCCTTCTTTTGGGAACCTCTAGAACTACATTTTTTATAGCGGTTAGTGTTTTATTATTGAATAATCTTTCCAGCTCTAGTTCCTATTTTGAGGTGTTGTGTCCACACCCACCTATCCCCCTGAACTTTCAGGTGTGATGATAGACCCTGCTTGGTTTCATTATGAGTCTTCTACGGCCCTCTAACTTCTAGGGCTAGGCCCTGATGGATTTTTGAGGTTGAGAGTTCTGGTTCTTGTAGGCCTTATATAACATATCTCAGGGTAGATTGATCTCTGGGATCCTTCCAGCTCTAGACATGTGATCTAAAGTCACCTTGGAGCCCTTCAGTCTGAGCTGTTCCAGTCTGAATGCTGCTCCACTTTATTAATCAGTGGAGCTTCCTACAGCTTCCAAGGTCCCATGCTGGTGCTTTCTGATGACACCTAGGGCTTTGGGGTGTGAGGTAACTCAGTTCTTTGTGATTTCTGACATAGAGCCTTTCTGGCTCCCCATGACTCTGGCTGACTACTGGTAACATTAGGAAGCTGGACTTGTTAGGGAAGCAGCTTTTCTATTGTCCTCATTTTCTAATGCCTGTAGGCTTCTGGCTGACTTTTTGTGAAGAAATCACAGTAGCTTCTAATTGGATTTATCATTATTATTCCTTAATTTAGTATGAATTTCGGTGGGGTAGTTGTGGGAAAGTTGTGTATCCTTTCAGGGAGCCTTACTGACCAGAATTCCAAGTGAGTTATTATCGTGGATATTACAGAGACATGAGAAAGTAGTCATGTGGATTGTTAATGGTTGGATGCCCTCTCAATTACCTTTTTGATAATGCTAATACTTATGATTTCATTTCCATTTATTTGGTATCTTTCCTCAATGAATATATTTTTAAAAAGTGTTCATTCAGTGTGTTCAGAATGGTGACCTCTCCAGCATGGATTCTGTGTATATTTGGTCTGACTGACCAAAAAAGGAATTCCTGATTTTATCTTCCAAAGTTGAGATCTCTAGCTTCTCCTGTAATACTTAGGGTACTAAGATGTTAAAGTTCAAATCTGGTTATTTGACTGTCATCAATACTGTTATCATTATAGCAATATTATCAGATCTGTTCTCTTTTCCATCTTTTTGTTTTTCAACTCTAACAGCAATGGATAGGCTTAGTTGGGTCCCATGCCAAACTTCCTAAAAACTAATTTTCTGTTTCATTATTTTTTGCCATTTTATGAGGTGGCATTGCCCATCATTTTCCACCATCCTTGTAATTTTTTGCAGATGATTATGATCACAAATAATTTTGCAGGGATTATAATCCAAACCAGTGTTCCCTGACATATTGCTCTGCTTGACAGAAAGATCTAGTGTTTGTTGCCTATGGGTCTTTTGGGGTTTTATACTCATTTGAGGTTAGGAACCATGGTTATTAAGTAGGATTTTAAACATAGAAGGGTCCTGAGTGATCATCTGGTCTACCCCCTTATTCCAGACTTCCCAAAGAAGTAACCTCCCCAAGGTCCCCTACCAATTAAGATTAAATTGTCACACTCAGAGCTTTTTACAAATTTCAGATGATGTTAAACTGGTTTGTCTTTGAATGGAGTTAACAAAGGATGGAGAGCCCATGACAAGGGCACCAATCGTAGGGTCAGTCTGAGGGCTAAAAAACTAGCTTGGCAACCATACACCCAAAGAACCTTTCCCCAACAATTCTCTATGGAACTCATTAGGACAGTGCCCCTTTGCCTTATAAATCAACCCTCCTATGCCAAAGGCTAGGGGGGGAAATGAAGAAAGAAAATTTATTTCTTTCCCAAGGTTGTATTTATTCAGTGCTGTTTTGTGGTAGAAATTGTACCCCTGCATTCCCCAAAGCAGCAGTGAATGCTTTAGGGCATGACAAAGTCACCAGAAACATAGCACTAGATACTAAACTGCTTCATGATGCCATCTGTGTAGATAACTGTGCTCACTTCATGGTGGATCTCTCTGTACTCTCCTCACAGCTGTGTAACTTGAGCACAGCTGGGCTATTCTTCAGTTGCTGGCTACTCTCCACCCTCTGTAAAATGAACCACTAGAACTGGCACAGGGGGGATGTATTAGCACCCTGCTGAGCCCTAAGAGGAGAAGCGCATGTACTATAAAGCTCAACTGACTTCTAGTGATACTTTTTATTGTGGTTTTAAGATAAATTTTATTTATGTCTGTTGTTTTAAACTTTTAAACTTAAACTTATTTTTCCCAGACTATCCCTTCTCTCTAGAGCCATCTTTTATAATAAAAAGGGGGTAGGGTGAATCAGTTTAACAAAACTAGTAAGTACATTTAAAAAGTCTGATCTTTTATACAGTGTTTCACACCAATAGCCCTACACCCCACGAAAGGGAAAGAAGGACTTTCTTGGGGCTGAGCTTGGTTGTTATAACTTTACAGTATTTAACCATTTTGTTTTTTCTTCCATTTACATTGTTGTAATCTCTGTTTTGTGTTCCTGATTATCCTTTACTTCACTTTGTATCAGTTTATATAATTCATCTCATATTTCATTGCAGTAATCATAATCATTTAAAAAACCATTTTATTGGTATCTTTTCTTTGTCAAGTCACCTACATTTCCTGGTATGTCATTTCCCCCCAATACCTCTGAGGGAAGTCAACCCCTTATAATAAAAATTTTAAGAGAGGATAGAAAAAGTTCAGCAAAACCAGCTTATTGGGGGCTTAGTTTTCATAATAAGGGTTGAGTGCCAGATGAGGACTCTGGGAAGCCAGTAAGGAGCTCCCCCCCCCCCCCCGCCGCTTTAAGAACCCATATGTTGTGCTTCCCTTTCTAGTAACTACAGTCAGATAGTTGGGGGTCTGTTGAATTCAGGTAGAGGAAGTCATGTCTGTTGATCTTTTGATTTCACTGTGTTTTCTTTGAAGTTTAGGGTGCTGATTCCCCTGAATTAGGTGAATGATTTTTGTGTTTGATTAAAGTGATAGTTATCTCCTCAAAAACAAACAAACAGCTTATCAAAAAATCCTGGCAGTCAATACAGAGCTCTACATCTTTGGTCTGCAAAAAAGTGAGGGATGTCTTTATCACATTCCTTCTTTGGGACATCTAGTGTTAATCATTTTGTTCCTTTTGTTATCATTAATCTGTCCAGTTTTCCTATCTTTATACTTCACTTTGCATCTGTTCATTTGGCCATGCTTCTCTGATTCATCATATTGTTTCTTATGGCAAGTAATATCCACATACCATTAATTTACTTACCCATTCTCCAGTGGAAATCTTTGCCCCCTTCCAACATCTCTGGTGCACTGGTTCTATCAGCATCCCTCTTTTTCCTTCCTATCTCCTTCTGCGTACAAACACATTCAAGTCTTTCAACATTATTAAAAAAAAACCCAAAACAAACAAAAACCTGAAACATCTCATTTTCTCTGCTATTTATCCTATATAGCTCTCCACCCTTTCTGAGTCAAACACCTTAAAGATCCATCTACACTTAGTGCCTCGTCAATTTCTTCCTCCACCTTCTTCCTCAGCCCCGCCCCCAACTCTGCCCCGCCCCTTAGAGATGTCCATCAGCCACAGTCAGCAATGGCCTGTTTCCCCAACAACCCCAACCCAGCCTTCTCTTTCGGGGCAGTCTCACAGGTGTTCGTCAAGTGCTTGGCACTATCTGTCAGCACACCAGACTTGGGTGCCTCTACCCTCATTTTCACTGCACAGTCGCTGACCCCCACTACAACGCACCCAGGGCTCTCAAAGTCCCCATCTTGCTTTCCTCTGTGCCTCACGTGTCTGGAGTAACTGACATGACCTGTGACAATTTAATGTAGCCTGCGCCTGCGCACTCTGCTGAAGCAGGCCCCGCCCCCCACTGTTTTCTAACACCTGTAACTAGTCCTAGAGCTTGGACTCCTAAGCTGGAGTCCATGAAAGCATAGGCATGTTTTAATTATAACTGGCTTCTTTTATGATCCTGGGCATTTTATCTTATGCATTTAAACATTTTATTCTAAGATAAGGTCTAGTTTGGGCCACTTTGCCATGAGACAAACCTTAAAAAATCCTACCTGAGAGGGATTTTATTATTCCCAACTTCTCGGGGGTCTTTAGGTGTGTTGATGGTTCGGAATCTTATCGCCTATGACTGTGCAAAAATGCTATATGGACCTTAAAAATTGTTTCTATTTTTATTGAATACATAGGACATTGTTTCTCATGTTGGTTTTTCCTGTTAGTACCTTGTATGATTTTTAAACATCATTTCTGTTTAAAAGCAGATCAAATATAAATTGCAATATTTTTATTTGCTAGAATATATCAATGGTTCGAATACAGATTATCTAAATTTTCTGATATATATTTGTTTGAATATGAGACATCTGAAATTGCTTGTTAATAAAATTCTTGAAAGGATAACATAAAGATTATACCCCCTCTAACGAACAAAAATTAAACTTTGCAATTGACCATTTTAAAATGCAATCATTTAATGTTTTATTTCCTCATCTACGTGAGGGCATTGGACTAAATACCTTTGAGGTATCCCTTCCAGGATACGATGAACGTAGTAGGCACTTAATAAATGCTTAGGGGCAGCTGGGTGGTGAAATTAATACAGTTCTGGACCTGAAGTCAGGAAAACTCACCTTCTTGAGTTCAAATCTGGCCTCAAACAGTTACTAGATGTGTGGCCCTAGGCAAGTCACTTGACTCTGTTTGCCTCAGCTTCCTCATCTTTAAAATGAACTGGAGTAGGCTGTGGAAAACTATTTCAATATCCTTGCCAAGAAGATTCCAAAATAAAGTCACAAAAAGCCAGACACAACTGAAAAGCAAAAAATAATTTAAAAAAAAATTTAAAAAACATATTGATTGGTTGAGATGTCATCAAATGACAAGTAAATCTTGCCCATGGCTATCTTTTGAAGTAGAGTTGGGCATGAGAGTCATGATTAAGCTAGTGTCCAATCGGATAATAACACGGATAAACAAAACAATATTAAAAATGATATAATGAAAAGTACCCTGATGTCCTTATCCTGAATTTACCTCCAGGATGAGTGATTTCATTGATGTTGGTGACCCTTCCCCTAACAAATACAAAAATCTTTGCACGCCTTAGTATTCATAATTGTATATGGGTTGTTTTTTTGGAGGTGGGGGTGGAGGGTGAGGGATTGGGATTGATGAGCTTCTCTAAATTGGTCTGCAGACAACAGCATGCAATTCCACAACCTGTACTTAAGACCTTTCTTAATTATTAGGGCTGGTTAGAATTTGCCACAAGATAAAATGAGATTAATTCACCCACCTGATTCACTCAATAAATGATTAATAGCTGTGTATAATGGTTAAACTTAAGGAAAGAAGTATTTGGTTGTATAGTAGAGTGCAAGGAATATAGTAAACATTTAATAAATGCTACTGATTGAAGATCTTTTTGGAATAAGTATGCCATCAGAAA
The DNA here is from genome assembly GCA_023548195.1 of Bettongia penicillata ogilbyi. NCBI lineage: Eukaryota > Metazoa > Chordata > Mammalia > Diprotodontia > Potoroidae > Bettongia > Bettongia penicillata. The sequence goes on along the minus strand of JAJHZJ010000314.1, from coordinate 29,728,048 downwards.
AAAACATTTTGAAGGGACAAATTTAGATTTCATTTGGGACAATAACTTTCTAACAATTAGATATGTCTTAAAGTCTACTTGGGGACATAGCTGTTTCCCCATCATTTCAGTTACTTAAGCAACATTTAGATGATGACTTATTGGAGATATTTTAGAAGAGATCATTTTTTAAATCATTTAATTCTTCCTATTTACTCTCTTTTCTTTTATTCTTCTCTTTTAGATTGTTTCTAAAAGATTACTTCTGAAGTATCTTCCAATTCTGAGATTATGTGAGAACATAGGGACCATGTTATTTGCTTTTATTTCTTAAACCCCAGTGCTTTTCACAAGGCTTGGCACATAGCAAATAAGCACTTAATAAATTTTTATGGATTGACTGATTAGAGGAGGACTTTAGTGGAAGGCCTCTTCTGTCACTGTTTAATTATGAGTTTGTTTTTATGATATTTTCAGTACTCTTTGACATTCATCTTACACATTTCTCTTAACTTAGTGAAGGCCAAATGCTAAAACGGGGCAGTATTGTCAGGCTAATGGACCTTCCAATTCAGTTATTTACAGACTGGAAAGAGAACCTTTGCCATTAAAACATTAAACATCAAAGGAGCAAGTGCCGGCTCTGTCTAGACGAACAGAAATAACTGAATCAAGTAACAGCGAGTCTGGTTATTTTCGTTGTTCTATAATTTGCCAATTTGAATGATGCTATTGTCAGTTTAATCTTGTGATCATAATTGAGGGATCAGATATTGACCATGCCTAGGTGACCCTATCATCAAACTCACAACATAGGGGTCATTTGTTAATTATCTGATTTGTGTGAAAATCTGTTATTTTTCATGTTCATCTTTCTCAACATAAGTAAAAAAGCATATATGAAGTTCACAATAGAATGCAGTGTTGAGATATAGTAACAAAAGAAAGACAGAAATGCAATCCATAGAATTCAAACTCCAAAGGACTTAGAGTAAAATATATGAGATTATTCATGTTAATATTTAATCCTTATAAATGTGGATATTTTAGTTGCTAAAAAATCAAATCATATTTTTAGCTCCTGAAGTGTCAATAACTTCGACTTACCATTTAGCTAGTAAATGAACATGAAGTTAAACCAGTTTTGACCTAAATACTGTAGCAGTAAGACCTGTCTTTGGGGGTAGTTTTTTGCAGCTAGGTTGACCTAGTGAATAGATTGTTAGGCCAGGAATCAGGAACGCTCATCTTCCTAAATTCAAATCTGATCACAGACACTTACTAGCTGTATGACCTTGGGCAAGTCGCTTGACTCTGTTTGCTTCGGTTTCCTCATCTGTAAAATGAGCTGGAGAAAGAAATGGTAAACCACTCCTTCATCTTTGCCAAGCAAACCCCAAATGGGGTCATGAAGAGTTAGACATTCTGAAAATGACCATAACAATTTTTATGAAATTTATAGGAAATGCAAATTATCTATTATAGTTGGTGTTGCAGTATTTTTTTTCCAATATATGCTACTGGGAATTCTCCCTTTTCCCAATTTTTTAAAAAAAGTTTTAAATCATGTGAAAAACATTATTTCAAAGCCTGAAAATAAAGCTTTACACCAATTCAGGTGATAAGATTTGAAACTAATAAAAACAGTGATAATTCTCCGATGCAATTTCTTCCATTCTTGTTGCAGTAGGAGTATGAAAAACACGTTCTTGCTTTAAAAAGCACAAAAAAAAATCAGCAGTCTAATCTGAGTGTTAGGAAAAGGATCACAGACCCTGCTATAGTATTTTGTATTTAAGCTAGTTTCTGTAAAGGCTCATGACATGCTCCCTGGGAGCTAAATATTGACAAGCATGCTTTGGCAACCAAGATCAAGCTTGCTGAATTAACCCAGCTCAAGTCCTGTGTTGATGCTGTAACCCAAGTCTGGAAACTATTATCTTCCCCCATTTATTTTAGCTTTATAGGTGATACTGTACACTTGAATTGGGGATTTCCACTGTATCTTAAGTACTGCAACTGTGGATTAATTTGATTTGAGAATATATCAGCTCCTGGTCCTTATCACGTTCACAGTGGAAATTCTAAATGAAGTATAATACTCATTGTTTTCTGTCCCTGCACGGGTCCAGAATAAAACTAGCTATATACCTAAGTCTGATATGATCACCTCTATGATAACACGCCTTATAATAACCACCTCTCAAAAAGGGAAAAGAAAAAGATTAATGAATAACATTATGCATCTTTCATATCCCCACTAGTTACCACAAATGCTTCCTAAATTACTAATCCTTGAAAGGCCTTGATCAAAAGTTAAGATGAAATAAAAATTCATAACAGAAAATAATTAAAGGCTAATTTATTTTGTATTGTGTTTCTAAAAACTCAAATGACAATCTCCAAATGACAATGGTATTTACAAAACTTATATTTAATTGTCTATACTTCTTATTAAAAATATTACTCTCTTTGATCTTAGAGCAAGTTGAGCACTGAACTAAATTAATTACCAGAATTAGAATTCACATTCCAATACAACATTCCTTAAAGCAAATGTTTATTTTTATCTATAGATGTATATATTATACATGTTTATTTCATATTTTTTTTTCTTATCTGAAATTCTCACAGATTTACATAGATGTTCATTCATTGAAAAGGTATTTCGGATGGAAAGAACCTGACTTAAACATGTTGTTTTTCATAAAAACAAATAATTGGGTTTGGTTTTAACAAAATATTTGTGATTAATTCATGGTTATAAAATAATTTGGGTAACTTGTTCTTCCCAAAATCCATATCAGTAAATGTGCTTGTAAATTCATGAGAAAATCTTGGATGAAACTGCCTGGGTATGGGACCATACTTAGGATAACCTTCTAGGGTTCTTGGTACTTCACACTACATAGATCTTTAAGATGTTAGTTTTCCCTTCCTTCCTTCCTTCCTTCCTTCCTTCCTTCCTTCCTTCCTTCCTTCCTTCCTTCCTTCCTTACTTCCTTCCTTCCTCCCTCCCTCCCTCCCTCCCACCTCCCTCTCTCCTCTCTCTCTCTGTCTCTGAACATAGAGTAGACCTTGGAGCCAAAAAGAATCACAGAATTTGAGAGAGCATATAGGGACCTCAGCAGCTACTGAGTCCATCCCATACATGAAAGAAAATCCCATCATAAAAATCCTAAGAAGGAGTAGGACATCCACAGTCTCTTTGGAAGACCTCTGTGGAAGGAGATCCCAAGGCTTTATTCTATTTTTGCACAGCTCTAACTTTGAGGAAGTTATTCCATTCATACAGCCTAAATTTGCCACCCTTCATAGTAGAGAGAGTGCTGAACCTGGAGTCCAGAAAATCTGAGTTCAAATATGGCATCAGGCACTTACTAGCTGCATGACCATGGGAAAGTCACTTATGCTCTGTGTGCCTCAGATTCCCATCTGTAAATTGGAGGTAATAATAGCACCTAGGATTGTTGTCAGAATAAAATGACATAATATTTTTAAAGCATTTTGTAATCCTGAAAGCACTATAGAAAGACTAATTGTCATCATCACCATCACCATCATCAATATTATCTCTGGTATCCACCTTTGAATTTTCTCTTCTCTTGGCTGCCAAGTTTCATAAGACAGTCTTTATCCTCATTAGTCTTCTTTGGATGTTTTCTAATTTACCAATAGCCTTCTTAGTCTGTGGTGGCCAAAATGAGACCCACTACTACTACAGCTGGAGTCTGAGGGCACAGTAGAAACAAACTATCATCTAAGGAAATTATCTCTCTTCTTGCAAGAAAAGATTAGCACTATTTTTTGAGGAATTGCCACATCAGTTGCTGGCTCATATTGAGTTTATAGTTCACTAAAACTATAAATCTTCTCAGGCAAACTGATGGCTAGTGTTGCCTCCTGTATCTTGTACTTGTGAAGCCAATTATTTTTATACCCTAGTGTAAGATAGATTTTAAGTTCTGCATCTAAAACATACAGGCTTTGTGACCCTGGGCAAGTCAATTAATCTCTCTATGCCACCATGTAATTCAGCATATAAATTGTAGATGAGTTGCAAATGTGTATTTATACAGTGAATTTTCACACCAGGAGTCTCCTACACAGATGAAATCACAAATGTGACTAAAAAAAATTCTTGGGTGTGTGTGTGTGTGTGTGTGTTTGTGTGTGTGTGTGTGTGTGTGGCGAATGGCGCCTTTGCCCAGTTTTTGCCACTTTACCACATTTGGAACCTTGGGCAAGTCCTTTTTTTGTGAAGGAAATGGACACTGGATAAATCCTCCCCAGATATAGTAGCTTTAGAGGTCAAAGAAATGTAGCTTGCAGGCTTGTGTAAATGGAGACAGATCCTCAGTTTCATTCCATTTTAAAGAGAAACTTCCACTATATTAGAGCTCTCCCACCTAGGCATTCTAATGGTAGGATGAGATTAACTCTAGGAAAGCATTACTCCCCAGCACCAGACCTGATCTTGGGGCTACAGCAAGGATACCCCAAAGTTAAGACATTCTCCCATTCTTCCCACGCCCTGCAAATCACCTGACAGCCTATTTGTTCTACTCAACTTTTACATAGGTTAAGTGGCTGAGGAGTCTCACCTGATAGGTGCCTTTTGCCACCTGCTCTAAAGCTATATAAACTCTGGTTGGCCAGAATTGCTAAGCCACCTGACTCTCCCACTCCCTGCCCGTCCTTCCCCCTCCCTCCCCTTCCCTCTCCCCCCTCTCCCCCCCTCTCCCCCCCTCCCTCCTTCCCCCCCTTCTCCCCCCTCTCCTCCCTCTACTCCACCTCTCCCCCCTTTCCTCCCCTCTCCTCCTCTCTCCTCCTCTCTCACCAAGATTTCAGTGATCCAAGTCATATACCCCAAGACACTCATTGGAATATAGCCCAACCTCTCACTGAATATTCATTTTCTCTTAATTGTTAACCAATCAGAGTTGATTGCCACCCTCAGGAACAGCTGCCCTTCCATGGGCATATGAACTGTGAACTCTGCCATTAGTGGGGTCTTTGATCTAAAAGGGATGGCCAAATGATTCCTTTTATTAATTTATTTATTAATAAGCATGTTGACCTTATTAATAAAAGTATTAAATTACCAAGAAACTATGTCTCTTGATCTTTTTAAATCTCACAGTACTATTGATATTATTCATAATACTTCATTGATCCCTAAATCCAAATCCAAGGATAGAGAAGAATACAAGAGAAGGATTGCTCTGTGGGCCTTTCAGGGTCTACTCTACCCTTAGCACCCAAACTAGTTAAACAAACCAGGATTCCATCTGCCACGACCCTGTATTAAAACTACTACATTAATTAATTAAACTACTAAATGAATTAATTACCATGTGCCAAATCCTGTGGTAGGTATTGAGTGGGATACAAAAATCAAATTGAAACTCTCCCTTCTCAACAGAGGTTTCATTCTTTTGAGGAAAAACATGTACACAGGTAATTAAAAAGCAAAATAAGTACTAAGTTTTCTCTTGGGAGATAGTATAGACCAAAGAATCAAGAACTGTTTGTTAAAAATGGAACCAGGTTCCCAATGGAGCAGAAGGAGTGGGATAAATACACAGGAGATCAAAATAGAGGTGATGTGGAGAAGCAAGGGAGAGGTGGCCAAGGAGAGTTTTAGTCAAAGCAACCTATGTCTCAGAATCACCAAGTAGAGCCAGATGGCAATAGCCTATCATGCAGTTCACAGTACTGGGGCTAATGTTGATTGGATCATCATACCCTGAGCAAGAGGCAGAAAATGGAAGGGCAGGGATGTGATGTTGGAGGAAAAGGAAGGAGAGAGAGACAGTAAGTTGGAACAGTTCAGAAGTTCCTGATCCTGAATGATGGCCAAGGCAGGGTCTGTTGAAATATTGAAGTCTACGAGAAAGAAAAATTAGAAAGTTGCATCTGGGTTTTGATTACTTCACAACATCCTTGTTTTCACTGGTGTGGATTTGTCACCCCACAGTACAATCTTGTCATGCTCGTATCAGCTAAAAAAATTACAAATATGTACCTCTGATTTACCACCATACCACAGGAATCTGCTTATTGGAATAATATCATCATATTGGAAATATGGTATTCTACCTCATCATTACCCTCAGTGGGAATGATTCATTGATGGTTGAATTAGGTAATGTATTTAATATTACATTTGAAGTTCGAAGACCTGAGTCTGAATCCTGTTCTGACCTTGAGCAAATAATTTAACCTCCTAGGATCTCAGTTTCTTCATCTGGAAAGTATTTTGGGCCAAATGAGTGCTGAGATCCCTTCTAGCTCAAATCTCCATTCCTATGAACTACTTCCTCACTTGTTTAGGTAATTTGAGCTTAAACAACCTTCAGATGCATCCTCACAACTGTCAATTCTGTCTCGTAGGTGAATGTATTCCTTAATGGAACTTTGTGTTCTTGCCCCAACTTGAGACTTTTCCCTTCAACATGAGATATCTTCAGCATCTACTGTTTCATATTGATTTGCTCTCTGACAAGTATCAATTTAAAGTAGCTAATTCATCTTTGTTTATTGAATATGGTTTCACTCCAGACCGTGGTTTATTTCTGTTATCTTTCAGTTTTTGGTCTCCCCACCCTCCTTTAAGACAGATTACTATCATGTATATTTCATTACCCCTTTTCCCCAATTGCAGAAATGTAAGGAACTAAATATTTAGAAACTGATGTAGCTAGTTATAAAGCCATAATTACAAGGGAGTGTACATGTATAACGAGAACACTTCACATCTGTCATCTAGTGTTTTAATGCCTATAGTAGTTATTAGCTGAATATTTCTATTATTACCATTCTACAAGCAACTGCCATTCTTGAAACTGATTGATGTTTAGGAATAAAGCACATTTATTACATGTTGCCAAGTTCTGAGGAGCAATCCTATAACCTACAATGCTTTCTGAGGAGTGATGATACCTCATATTTCTGGAACTAATCACTGCTGAAGAAAGTAAAAGGGTGAAAACATTATATTTTTCCCTGTGAAGACCTTTCATCACATTATATGTCATTCAACTATAAAATGATTATAGTATTTTACCTGCCAAAAATGACAGTGGGGAAAGGTAACTATATGTATGCAGAGAAATGTGTTTATATCTCTGCAAATGTATAGAGAGGCTATTGTCCAAAGAGCAACTTTCAGCTGCAGGCTAAGTGGTCTCTCTTACTCAAATGTGGAGAAAGGAGTAGAGATAGGTAAAAGGGAGAGAAGAGAAACTTAGGAGAACTTGAAAATAAAACAAGTTTATTGAGTTTTTTAAATGAAGTACAGATTAATAAAGTTAAAAACATTTTTTCATTAACTCACTTTTAACTACATCAAAGTTTATTTTTACAACTACCTTTAGGGGAGGTTAAAGTTTTTATTCTCCTTCTAAGCCTAAGAAGTCCCTTTCCCTAAATTGTAAATAGGCTCACCTGATTATAGTTGGGCAGGTATTTTCACTTGGACTGGTATAAATTGGACTGTGTATAAATTATATATCATTATGTATGTACATATATGTATATACACACAAATATATATATACATATATATAGTGAGGTAGAGAGATAACAATGGTATTTTGTTGGTGTGTGTATGTATGTGTATAAAATATATAAAATAAGACAATGACTACTGGTTAGAGGGGAAGTGTTGAGGAAGAAAAAACATTAGGTCTTTGCCTGTCTCACTGTGTCCTTGGGCTACGTTAAAGTATTAGCATAGCTACCAAGGATAAGGAAATGATAGTCACTCTGTACTGTGCCCTGATCAGAGCACATGTTCATGTCTTGTGAAAATTAATTTTAAAAACTGGAAATATTCAGCTTGGAAAAGAAAATTTAGAGTGAGATGAGGGTGACGTGATCTCTGACTTCAAGTTATTTGAAGGAATCGTAGGAAAGGCTATCTTCTGACTCCTTGATGGAGAGCAGACACAACCATATTTCCTTTTGAGTCTTCACATGTCCCGGTGATTGGAGAGTGTCAAAGATTGGGTCCCATGGGCTGTAGAGTGAGGAGAGATGACAATGCCAGCTCTCCCTCAAACTTCAAGAGGTATGTTTGGTAAGGGTTGGATTTCCCTTTGTTCACTTGCTCCAACAGTAATGACAACCACAGGTATAAATGGCAACAAAGTTTCTTGGGCAAAGTGTACTTCCACTGTAATCCTAAATTTTTCTAACATCTTTGAATCAGTTTGAAACTCCACCAGCCACTGGTTACCCAAAAGATCTTAACAAATAGCAAATGCCTTCATCAAGGTGAGCGGAAAATAAATTAAAAACAGTTCAGTCAAGGAAGGAGCAGTCTCCTCTGGGGGAGGTGGGCTATCTGATTTCAACAGGTTTGTAGGTATTGGGAATCAAGGAACAAGTTAGGAGCCAGCTTCCTCACGTATTTGTGTCTCTGCGGAAACCTCCAGTCTGCCAATCAAAAGTTAGGTCTCCTGATCTTCTTTCTCAGATTCCTCCCCATTTTCCTCCCCTCCCCTCCCCTCCAAAAAAAGGTCCCTTCTGCACTCACAGAAGTATGGTGTTTCAAGCTTAAAGGTCTCTTAACCAATTGGGAGTCTGCTCTCCCTCCATGTACACAACATGTTAGACTTTTGCCTTGGAAAAACTATCTCAATCTTGGACAGGAGTAGGGTTCCATTATCAATGATTTGAAGCATTTCCAAATATGATTGTTAGTAGCTGTAATTTCTTCTTTTGAAAATTCCGCATTTTCTTTGATCACTTATCTTTGGGAAAAATGACTCGATCTTACTTATTTCATAGGATCTCTAGTTAAATCTACTTTATGCCTCTGCTCATTTATAAAATGGGGATAACACTAGCACTGCCTTAGTGTTGTGGCAAGAATTCAGTGAGATAACAAATGTAAAGCACTTTGTAAACCCTAATTTAATATACACATATATGGAAAGTCAAGTGCAAGTCGTGTCATCATTTCTCTGATGGCATGGTCTTCTTCGGCAATGAAAGACAAACACAGCAGCAACAAAAACAACATGTATATTGTGTGTTTCATATTAGCTGTTGTTACTATTTACTATTATTTGTCACAACCTCACACAGCTAGGGAAAAATGCTGATCAGTCTAAAGGACTACATTAAGAGATAATAAGGCTATGTGTGTGGTGTTTTTTCAAGGGAGATCTAGACACAGAAAATGGTCTAAGTGAAGGCATGGAGTCAGGAAAGTATCAGGCATATTCAAGGATCATAGAGTTGCTCAGTGTGGTTGGAAATGGAATGACGATGATGAGACTAGGATGGTGAGGCCAGTTCATGGAAGACTTTGAACATTAGGCTCTATAAGGAATATAGAAAACCTGAAGATATCTGAACTGAGGAGTGAAATGGTTAGAGCCACACGTAAGGTAAATTGTAGCAATGGTGTATTATGTGTTTGTCCTTCGTTGCTGAAGAAGACCATGCCATCAGAGAAATGATGACATGACTTGCACTTGACTTTGTTATGAGTGAGGGAGGGCTGTGCAGGTCAGCAGCCTCACTTCTCCTCCAGAGCCATATGAATCCAGTGACAGATATTCATCAGGATGACTGGAGATGACCCAGGATGAAGCAATTGGGGTTAAGTGACTTGCCCAAGGTCACACAGCTAGTGAGTGTCAAGTGTCTGAGGTGAGATTTGAACTCAGGTCCTCCTGATTCCTGCACTGGTGCTCCATCCACTGCACCACCTAGCTGCCCCAACAATGGTATAAAAAAATGGTTTGGAATATGGAAAGGGAAGGTGTATTTTAGACTTGTTAGGAGGCCATTGCATTGGTAGAGCTGGATTTAAGCGAGACATTTAGCAAAGTTTCTGGTAATTTCTTTGTGGGCAAGATACAATGAAGACTAGATATTAGAATTAGTTGATTAGTCTGACCATGCATATGCCCCCATATGAAGGGAAATTATCATTTCTTTGTATTATTTCTTTATATATTTCTTTGATTGTCCTTGTTATTTTACTTGTTAAAAAAATCAAAATAGATATTGACCACATGCTTATCAAACTTGTAGATAATACAGAGTGAGAAGTAGCCAATTGGTTAGGTAACAAAATCAGTATACTGAAAGGTCTCAACTGGAATGATGGACTGAAACTTGAAATTGTGATGCTACTTACAGTTTTTACATAATATTCATTGCTCCTGAACCATACTTTCCCATATATTTCTCACCATCCTCATGTTTTCCCGCTTTTACATAAGAGTCACCAGCATCAGGATCAGCATAATGTTTATTAGATTTGCAATTATGTTAATAGGGTTTTTTTTTTGGAAATAGTTAACATTGGTGCTATAATGCATGATGAGAAATGTCCCCAAAATGAGGTTTCTTACAGCCTATGAGCATACAGTGAAATTCCAAGGAGTACCTAGGATCCATCCTCCTATTATGTACAACTTCCTTTTCTTCTGGTTTTCTTGTAGCAAGAATGTGGATTGAGAGGATATAGCCTTTGAAGCAATATTTCCATTCATTGGTCATTGGACTAGGATCTCACCTTTAGAGTACCAACAGTGAAGCTGTAGTTTGTGGATAAATGAAAATGTGTGGAATTCTTAACACCCTTTGCTTTATTTTTTGCCATTCTTCCACTTTCACTGCAGAAGAAGGACAGAGCTATACAAGAATAAAAGTTATTTAATTTTTTTTTTCTTGGTTGGAAGAATAAAGAAAAAAAATCCTTATCACTATATGGCCAGCTTCCTGGTAATGTTTCTCTCCATAATTATCCAGGTTGGTTCTTTGAAAACAAACATAGTCTGTTATAGGGCCATCTCTGGGCATTCTAGGAGGAAAATAGAGAATTAGAAAGAGAAGAAGGGTAGAGTTTTCCACAAACCATTTCAATAGTTTTCTTCATCAAGGATGGTGGAACTTCCACATCTGAACCCTGAGGTGCTTATCAAATATATAGAGAAAGGAGATCCACACTGGAAGTTAATACAACTGTGAGGGCATTGAGGGATCTAAAAGAAAGGGAGACAGCAATGTATTGGCAAAAATCTCATACCTTATGGATACAGCCAAGTGTATCATGAGAGAACTTTATCTAAGCTGATTGATGAGTTTACCAGTTAAGACTCATGAGTAAAGGCTATTTAACTTGATTGAGAGGTGGTTTATAAGAAGTTTCTTATCTATGAAAAATTACCGGAACCTTCCTGAAGTATAAAAGTTTGAAAATAGAAGGAAGTAACAATTTCTTGCCAGCAAGAGTTATTAAACATGGGTAGAGATATAACTAAGGCGAGTTTGATCATCAGTAAAATGAGGAGGTGATCTAGATGACTTACCAGGTTCCTTCTGGCTATACATTTATTCCCCTATGACTTTGCCTTAATAAATTCAACCAATTTAAATAACAGATCAACTTTGGGGAAAAAATGGTCAAACTTATTACTTGATTAATCAGCTAAACAAAACCTAATTCACTGTAAGAAAGTTGTATATGTTGTTTCAGATGTATTTAAATGTAATAATAGCAATAGTAAAAAGAACAAAAGTAATCACATTTGTATCTGCCTGTGATGGAGCTGATTTCTTGAGTTGTAAGGTTGTTTGGTTCATCATCCTCATCCTGCAATATTTACTGCCTGACCACACTTTGCCAGAGACTGAAATTCAGAAGTTGTTGGAAGTCCGTGTGTGCCATAAGAATAATGATGATGGTGATGGTGATAGGGTTAATGTTAATAATAATAAATGACAACAATAATTTTGCTTTTCAAGAACTCACAATATCTCAAAATTTCAAATGTAGAGGTAACCTCAGAGGTCATCTAGGTCAACTCTACCTAGGCAAAGGTACATCCACAATGTAACAGAAAAGTGGTTGTTAAGTCTTCACTTAAAGTCTGCAGAGAGGAGGAACATAATCCTTCCTTCTCTCCCAGCCTTCATTTGTTGAGAAGATTTTCCTTCAGGCAGATCGAAATTGACTTCTTAGGTACTTTGAACCATTGCTCCTAATTCTAGCCACAATAACCGAATAGGAAAACCTAAACCTTCTTTTCTTCCACATCGTAGCCTTCAAATGCCTAACGATAGTTATTTTCCCTTGCACTCCTGTCTTCTCTTCCCTAGGTTCCATGTCCCCAACTCCTATAACCCACCTACATGTGGCAGAAACTTGAGTATCCTCAACATTATGAAGGTCCTCTGAATAATTTCCATTAGGCTCTACTACAATAAATTGGATGCTGGTCAAAAATGAGTATGGTATCTGCTTTGTGAAAGTGCCCTCTAAATGACAACTTTTTTGCAATCTTATATTGAGAAGTATCTTAAAATCTCTGCTTCACTTAGCACTGGTATATTAAGTCAGTCCATTAAAGTGGTGATCATGCAAAAGAAATTTCAACTTTTGCCATGCACATAGTAATTATTCAATTAAATTTTGAATTGCCATCCATGCTATCTTCTGCTTTCTCCAAGCTCCAATCCAAGCCAACCCAACACGTAAATTTGTGTCTTTGGTGTCTGTATTAGAGCCCCCAGATATCCCTAACGTGAAATTTTTCTTTTTTGTTTCTGTGTAAGTCTTGCGAAGTGGAAAGTGTTGAAATAAATGGCTTATGACATGTATAGTGTTGAAATAAAAGTTTATTTTAACACTTCGTAAGTCATGAGCCATTTATTTTAACACTTTTCACTTGAAGTGTTTAAATAATAGGTTTTATCCATGGATGTGTCATCCACTCTGTTTAATGTAAAAGTGAATATGTAAATATATCCATCTAATCTGGATTTTACACTTTTTGACTGCCAAACAGTCCAGTTACCATAGTTTCTGAGTAACTTAAAATTATTTTTTTATCTTTCCTGTTCAGCTAAAAGAAATTGGGGGATAAGGTGTATAAGAATGTGGATGTCAAACATTAATGAACAAAATAGTTACATCCTATTTCTTGTAGAATAATCAACCAAAAGTAGATGACATAGAAATAACTATAGAGCATACTCTGATCAAGCAGAAAACGTCTTCTTCGTGCTATTTTTTTGTATCTTGCTCTCCATGTGTTATGGTTGGTTAGGAAGACCCAAGTCTTGTACATTTCCAGTATAACTCTGGGCAAATCCCTCAACCATTCTGATCTTTAATTTTCTCATCTGCAGAATAGGAATAATATAGATTGCACTAACTTCACAATTCTGTGAGAAATCAAATAGGATTATATATTTTGAACAGTTTGAAAACTTTTTAAGTGCTATATAAATGGGAGTTATTAATTTTCATATAGCAGAATTGGAAAAGATTTTTATCATGTTATATTTCAAATACTAAATTTTTTACCTTCTCAAGAACTTATTTTTAAAACCTTATATTTTAAAAGAAGGATCTTTGTTTAAAACATGTCCTATTTTCACTTAAAAATTAACCAATGTAGTATATTTTGGTTTGACTAGAAGTACTGAAGCCCCAGAGCTAGAAATAAGTAAATATTCTTAGTCAAAATCATTTAAAACTGTTTCATTTTTTTAAATTGAAAGGCCTTAGTCCATGCCAAGCCTTCCTTTTGGTCCTCAGAAACATGGCAACTTTTAGAGAGAAAAAAATGAAGACAAATATGGATAAGCAGAAATTGCTAAAATCCTTATTTCCAAGTATTTTGAAGTTTAATGATAATTCACTGAGTCCTCTTACCTACCTGCATTTGTTTTCCCATTGCTTACCTCAAACAGCCTGTATTCTCTTTATTGTCTATAAGGACTTTAAGGGTAGGACCTGAAGTTTGCACTTTCTTTCAGGGCTTTGCATTCAGCTTTCTTCAGTGTTTTTCTGGGAGAATAACTAAGTGAATTCTCCCAAGAAACTTTTTTAAGGCTGAAAGATGTCCATACTGATCAATACCCTCTCTTTTTACTGATGAAACAAGAAAGCCCCTGTTCAGATTGTAACTGTATGCTGACCCTTGAAATATTCCGTAATAGGTGACCAAATGACAGTGAACTCATTTTTGTTGTGAGAAAAAGACTTAGAAAATGAAGAGAGAAGTGTTGGAACAGATTCATGGGAATTGAATTCATTTTAAGTTTTAGAAAATAATTAAAAATGAAAGGAGAAAAAAAGAGCTTTAAATTTAAAAAGAGTAGTGTGGAGGTGAAAAAATAAGGAGAGAGAGAAAAAGAACCACATAGTCAGATATGGTATAGGAAGAAAGAATTGAAATATGAAATAACAATCCTTTGAGAAATAGCTTTTTTTCAGTGGACAGTTGTCACATTCCCCAAAACTCATGGATCCCTGACAAATCCAGAGCTATCAGAAGTTAACTGGGAAACTTAAATTTAAATACCTGTTTATTGCTCTCAGCCTCTAGTGAAAAACAATTTATTAAATATATTGTCACAAATAATACATTTAAACATTTCATAATATATTTAATATATTTTGCATTTCATATGAATGCATTAAATATTTAAATGCATTGAATATATAATGTAATAAAAACTGAAAAAGAAGCAAACAGAAAAAAATGACTATAAATGCCAGTATTCATTTTTCATTTGGCATTTTGTAGTGTCCATAAATACTATTGATTTTGAATTCTGAATAATTTCACTTCTGAACACGCCTTGCAGAATTATTACAATGCTGTTTGTGGGGGCTTGTAATCATTGATTGCAACATTATCCTCTCCATAAATATGCCATTGTAAATAATTAAACTTGTTAGCATTTTGTTTGCCTACAGTCTTCAGAATGCTAGCCTTTCTTGGCAATCGCAAACATGCTCTCTTGCTTCTGTTTACGCTAGAGACAACTAAACACCCTCTTTTTTTTGGTTTGTTTCTATACATTTTAAATATTTACTCAATTTGCAGTCTTAAAATTATAGAGCTGTAACAATTCAAATTTTAGGAAATAAGAACCTTGGTCACTTTATGATATATATTCTAAACTTCATGAATAAAGGATCTTTGTGGTACAAAGACCTATTTTTTTTCCTTTTTTTCATGCTGGTTACTACAAGCAAGCATGCCATCTCCCACAACTTTATTTTTGGGCTGGGGTGAAACAAATATTAGGATTTCAGAAAAAGATCTCCATAAACCCTATCATTTGGACCCCATTGACACTAGGTAACATTTTGATTTGAAAATGTTTTGTCTTAAATTCTGGTAGGGATTTGATCAGTTTTCCACAATCAGAACTATTACCAGAGCTTTGTGGAAAGATGACAACATGCCAAAGCTTTGGCCCAACTTGATTCAAGGCTATAAAACTCTAAGGCATGGAATCTGGGTTGCAGGACTGCTAGAGTAAACGAGTATATGGTTCTTGATTTCTACAATGGAATGCTATTGACCCTTTAAGAATGATCTTGCACAACCTAAGTATTTGAATAATGAGACATAGCATAACAACTATTAATCTCGTACCCTCCTGTGAAAGAAGACAACACCATAAATTTCATATACTTCCACTTGGGTATATGTCATGTATTATGGATCTTATCTCTTTCAAGCTGTACCCAATCGTACACTGATTCTTTTCCATGTGTGCAAAAATTAGCTAAATTTCATTTGGCAGTTGATTGCCTCATCTAGGCTTGTACATATGCCAAATCAGCTGAAATGTTGGTGCCAATTGACAAAGTAATGACCCTATTTTGATGAGTCCTGAAATTTCATCAAAAGCCACCATGGATTGGAAAAGTAGCAAATAGAGGAAGGATATTTCATTGCTGGCACATCATTGGAATGGGAGACCTGACATAGGCAATAAGCCAAATATTCTTTTAAAGATTCAACTGGGAAGTTAAGTTTATGATGACATGTTTTTAATGGGAATGATACCCCTGAGCACTTACTCTCTTGTTTTGGAGAGGTAGAGATTTACTCAAATACTATTTAGGGGCATAACATGGAGAAATATGAACTCCCATTAGATGTTAACAAGATCTGTCATCAGTATTTGCCTCTTTTTTTAGAATTTGGCACTGAATCTTCGTATAACAATTAGCAGAGGGCCAAGTTTTGTAGGAAATCCACGATTCTCCAAACAGAGAGGTGTTTAATGTTTCTGGCTGAATTAGATACTACAAGTTAGATATATGATCAAACAGTAGTGTCTATCTTGATTTGTATCATTTCCAGACATTTTGCCTTCTCAATATTTGCTACTAGTGAAAATGTATGTATATATAAATACAATCTCCTCCCTTACCCCAACACACACATACAAAGTGCTTGTGTTGCCTTTAAATATGTTACTTTCAAGGAATTCTAAAAGCTGTTGACCTTATAAAATAATCTGAATAATGATCCAGATATCCAACTGTTGACCAGTCTACAGATTACTCATCTTAAAGGTCTTTGGTGTTTTACACCCCTACCCTTTGAAAAAGCTATTATTTATTGTTTCTTTTTTGTCATATAATCATTTATGGATATAACTCCTTCTACTCCCATCCCCAGAATTGAAAAATCCTATGCAGCAAAGAAAAAACATTTAAGCAATGGGCAGAGTTGTGTAAGTTTTTAATCCTGGCTTGTAAGGAGAATGAGTCTGGCAGATTTCTTGATCTTGGGAGTTCTGAGCTACTCTGAAGTATATCAATCAAGTGTCTCTAGCAAGTTTGGCATCAATATGATGAACTTCCCAGAAGCACGTAGCCCCTGGATTGTCCCAGGAGAGATGAACTGGCACAGGTTGGAAACATTATGTCAAAATTCCCTTGCTGATCAGTAGTAATATTGATCCATGTTATCCATCCACCTGTGCTTCTTGCCTGGGAAAGATAGGAGACCAAATCTTATAAAAAGAAAAACATAGATAATAAATACTTTTACAAAGAAAAATCATTTAAAAACAACCACAGTTGTGACTGTCTAATAATGCATGTAACAGTCTTACTTCATAGTCCCTAGCTTCTCTATTGAGAGGAGGAATATTTGTTTTCTGTTCTCCAGGACTGTAATTGCTTTATTATTAGAATTATTATTTCAGTTAGGTTTATTTTGGTTAATATTTTAATTTATATTATTGAAGTTGCTATAGAATATATTTGGCAGTACTTTGTTTACTCTGTATCAGTTGATATGGATCTTTCTATGCTTCTCTAAATTCCTCATTTCTAAATTCCATGGTTTCTTATTGCACTCAGATACAATACTCAAATAAAACCTTTCCCAATCAAGGACACTAACTTCCCTCCCCCATTTTTTTATCATAACAAGAAGTCTCCCCACCTTTTAAAAATGCTTATGAGTTTATATTGTAATTTTAAAGTTCAAGTAAGCCCTTTTTCCTGTGTTTATTAACAATGCCAGTTGATGAGTGATTATCATAAAAATTAGATTAAAAAACTCATGATTATTTCATTAAGTACAGACAAAGCCTTTAACTTATATAGTATTTATATTTAAGAAATAGAAGTCTTCTTTAATATGATCAGAAGCATATATTTAAAATAAGCAGCCAAGGCAATAATATTTCTTAGGATTCAGAAACACTCAATGTTTTCCCAGTTTGCATTGGGATAAAGTAAAACTGACCCTCCTACTATTATTTTACATAATTTCAGAACTGTTATCCTAGCAATAAGAATCAAGAGCAAAAGTAAAGATATGAACACCAACAAATGGGAAACAAAATTATCCTTGTTTGTATATGTATGTTGGTACACTTAGAAAGTTCTAGAGAATCCACAAAAGTATTTGAAATGATTAGTAGTTACAGAAAGCTTTCAGGATACAAAATATATCCATAAATATAAGCATCATTTCTATAAAGAACCTCCCTAAAAAAACAACCCTAGGCATCAACATGCACTATTCAAAAGCTTCTATGACCCTGCCAATGTAATAGACATACATGTAACTTGAATTCCGGAGCCCATTAGTATAATACTCTCTCTTTGTTGAGTTTTTTCCCAGTTCTACCCTGCCTGCTCAGACAGTTTCAGGGCATTGATCCTCGCCAGTGAGGAGAGAGTCCCACACCAAAGGGCT
Organism: Bettongia penicillata ogilbyi; assembly: GCA_023548195.1. Taxonomy (NCBI): domain Eukaryota; kingdom Metazoa; phylum Chordata; class Mammalia; order Diprotodontia; family Potoroidae; genus Bettongia; species Bettongia penicillata. The sequence continues at coordinate 29,710,070 of JAJHZJ010000314.1, read as the reverse complement.
TTGGGTCTTGGATTACATTCATAAGTGAGTTGATGCTTGCTCTTAGGGACACTATATTCTATTAAGGAGATTCAGTACCAATTGGGGAGTGTTGTTGCTCCAAGGATTTTGAGTTCAACTGTTGGGCAGCAAGTTGCCATGCCTTTCCACCAATAGTAGTAATGTTGATTTTATCATTATTTCTCAAGCAAAAATGAAGAGAGTGTTGGAGGAGTTTGTATGTGATAATAGGAGAGATGGCAGGATACCTGTTCTGACTTGGCCCTGATATCTTGGCAAATAGCTAAATAGAATAAAAGCATGATCTGAGACCTGTCATCAGACTCAGGACTTGGACTGAGACTTTGTGCCAGTCAAGCTGTCTCTACCCTCCTGCACACTTGAGTGGGAGGCTTTGTGCCAGTCAAGCTGTCTCTGCCCTCCTGCACACTTGAGTGGGAGGCTAGGCTTAGGATTTCCTACTATGATCATAGGTCCTTTCAGGCAAGAACCTGACCTTCCTACAACTTTGAATGTGGTTTTAATCTGGGATCCCCCTTCCCCTTACTGTTATTTCTTGACTGGGAAACTCCCTGGGACCAGGGCATGCCCTGCTGTGGGCCTTGTCTTAAACCTGAAAAATGGAAACCAGACTCCACCCATACATTCCTTCTTTGATGCATTTCCTGAGATGTCTCCAAACTCTTAATCATGCTGGTCTTGGACTGACTTCCTTGCTTGATCATTTGCTGAGATAATTGAGACTTCTGGCCTCATCTCTTGAAACAAACTGGCCAGAGATTGTGTTGGCTTCAGGCTCTTTCTACTGGGATAGTCTTTTTCTTGGAGGGGGGAACTCAGTGATATTTCTGCAAACTCAGTGTTATTTTTGAAACTTGGACCCATATGCACTCTTCTTCAGAATCGTGAGATGTTTCTCAGAGGAATTAGACTGGACTGAAAAGTTTCATATCACCGTCTTTGTTGGAAGTTAAAGAAAAAATCAGGGTGATAGGTGACTTCCTACTGTATACTGAGATAAATGAATAATTGAAAGCAGGCTTCTTAGAGATTATGATGGAGCTCCTCTAGAAATTTCTTAAATTGGGCAAGTAGTAGATCTTTCCTCCCTTTTATAGGTAAATAGTTTAAATATAAAAAGGAGTTGAGGAGAAAGAAGGCATTGGGCTAAGTTGCTGGGGTGCTTTCTCCCCTGTTCTCTATTGAGGAAATTTCCTTATTACTCATTGCACCAAAAATGAGTTCCATTTTCTTTGTACTCTGGATTTATTAATATTATGTTAAGGTATGAATTTGTCTATAAAGATATATATTTCTAGTAGTAGCCGTATTATGTGCTGGCATTTTTATTGTTTTCCTATAGCCAACTATGTATATTATGGATTTATGACCTACATTGACCAATTGTACCTCTGGCCTCCTCTTCACCTAGATGATCCGTATCCCTTTGCCACTCATCTTTTCAGCCAAGACCTGTATTCGGTGTAACATGAACAAATATAAATGTTTCCTTTCATATACTCTAAAAAACAATAGACAGGCAAAGTAGTATAGAGGGTAGAAGCTTAGTCTTAGAGTCAAGAGGATCTGGGTTCAAGCTTGAATGGTATGATCATAGGCAAATCATTCATTCTCTCATTGCTCTGGGCAACTTTCTAATAAAGTAAGTTATAAATCCTTTTCCTATGTTAATAAAATCATAGGCATAAACCAAAAGGAAATAGTCAATTTTTTATTAATAATAACAATTAACTTACCTCTTCAAATTCTTTTTTTAATTTTTTTACTGCTTTGCCAGTGAAGAAACTATTTTGGATCAAGACTTATGGCTCACAAATTTACCCATTTAGAGTAGTGTACATATATGTAGATGTATGTGTATATATATCACATATAAACATGTGTGTATATACACACATATACGTGTGCATCCATAAAACCACACATGTATATGCACATGTATGTATGTGTGTGTGTATAATTCTCCCCCTGCCATGGTTTCAAGGTATTCTGTATTTTATGTCACTGGATGTAGAAAAATGGGCAGAGTAATGTTCTTTTGGTGGCTGTGTAAACTGGTCTAGAAGCCATTCTGGAACGCAATTTTGAACTATGCCAAAAAATCAGCCAAGCATCCATTTGAACCAGCAATACAACTACTAAGTCTATACCTCTAAAGGAAACAAAAAAAGGGAAAAAGGGCCTAAATATACAAAAATATTTGTAGGAATTATTACAATAATAGAAACTCAGAGGGTGCCAACATATAGGAAAATGACGTTTATCATATGTGGATATCATATGATATTTTTGCACCACAAGAGGAAGGGAGAAAGGAATAAGTGTTTATATTGTGTCTATGATGCACCAGGCACCACGCTAAGTACTTGTTACAAATACCTAATTTAATACAACTCTGGGAGGTAGGTGCTATTATTACCCCCATTTTACAGTTGTAGAAATTGAGGTTGAGAGACTTCCCCAGGGTTGTACAGCTAATATGTGTCTGAGACTAGATTTGAACTTAGGTCTTCCTGATCTAGCATTCCGCTCACTGTGCCGCCCTCTGCCTCATAAGAAATAACGAAATGGACAACTCCAGAGGAAACCAGGAAATCTTTTGTATGGCACAAAGTGAGGTGAACAGTATTGAGAACAGTTTATATAATGACTTCAACACTGTAAATAAAAATACCTTTGAAAGTCTTTAGAATTCTGATCATTGTAATGATAGACCTTAGTTCCAGAGGACCAAAGATAAGGATACTACCCACTGCCTATCAGAAATGTGTAGATTTAAAATTTTTAGAAATTGCCATGAGGGAATTTCACTGGACTATGCATATTTGTTATAAGGATTTTCTTTTCTTTTTTTAATTTTTCTTTTCAGTTGGGATGGGGAGAGAGAATAGGAAGTAGAGATAATAAATACTTGTAAAAGTAATTTTAAAATGAGGAGGATCTGCATTTCCTCTTTCTAAACATATTTTAAAATACATGATGCTTATGCTACATTTAGGCTCATATCCTTGACTTTCCATGAATATGACATTCTCATATATGCCCATTTCTGGAGATAACCTACCCTCATTGTGCTAAGGATCCAAATCCTGCCTATTTTTCATTCCCATTTCATGTCCTACCTCCTACCTAAAAATGTCCTTCAGTACTCCTCCCCTCATCAATCTTTATGTTTCATTTTTTCCATCATCCTGAATATTTACAGCATATATGGTTACATCATATGATTATATTCAAAATTATGTCATTAACACTGTTCCTTCTCATGCTATTGTACCAAGAGCTCACCCTGCCCCCACCCATGACACTGCAATCCCCTGGAAGTAAAGACCATATTTCACTTTTGCTATAACTAGTGAAGGAAAGAGCACAGAGAAGATACTCAACACACAGTTATTGATGGAAATTTTGTACTGCTTTCATAACCTGCTCTTTCTTCTTAGCAAGAGCACCAAATAATTACCTCTTTAGAAAAAAGAAAGGAAAAGGCTTGATTTGCTTCTTTTTTTTTGTTAATGAGAAGTTCTAGAAAGGTTAGGATAGTACTAATTCTTTCTTATATTGTCATCATTTTTGTGAACCCTTGTGTTTTCCTAGAGATTAAATGAAAGCCCATATTTTTTTTTGGTGTTGGAAAAGGGGTTTTTGATTGTGCAAAATACAATCATTGAGAGTTAACCCAATCAAAAGAAATTAACAAAAGTGAGCTGAGCGAGCGGACGACCATTGCACAACGTGGTTTCACCAGTCTGAGTCATGGGGTCTTATCGTGATACGGGTGGATTTATGAGCACAATTTGTTGTGAACTGAGAAGAGAATATACAACCAAGAATGACAAGATAAGTTTTACTGCACAGCAACTGCTACCATGGACACCAGGGCCAAGCAACCACCCACAGGATAAATATAGCAAAGAATTTAGAGGAGGGAAAATAAATCTCAGTTTTGTATGTCTCTTTTTAATAAAGCAATGTGGTCTTCAGGAAAATGAAAAGCTCCTTTTGTTAGGGTTTTAGGGAAATCTACAAAATTACAAAATATGAACAACCACTGTCAATGTTATCACCATTATTATCACAGATTTAGAGCTGTGGGAACACCCAGTCCAATCCCCTCCACTTATTGATGGGGAAACTGAGACTTAATAAGCTTTATTGATTTCTCCATAGTCACTCAGGTAATAAATGACAGAGCAAAGATACAAAATTAGGCATTCTGGTTCAAAATCTAGAGTTCTTTCCACTTTTTCACAGAATTCTCCAAGAACTCAGGTACACTAAGAGCAGCCTTCCTACTGTTCCCTGTTCCACTCTCTCCTGACGCCATGCATATTTACTGGTTTTCCTTCATTCATGGAATACCATTCCTCCCTAGATTCCTTCAAGTCTCAGCAAAAAAATCTTACCTTCAGTAAGAAGCCTTTCCTGATTTCCCTTAAAACTAGTGTCTTCCCTCTCAGATTATCTCCAGTTTATCCTGTATTTGTTTTGAATGTACATAGTGGTTTGCTTCTTACTCGCCCACTGGATTGTGAGTTCCTTGAGGGCAGGGGTTGCGGTTTTTTGCTGTTTCTCTTTATCACCAGAGCACAGTTCTTGGCCCAGGCTAGCCCCTTCATAAATGTATTATGACATGTCTTCAGTGTTTCTGCTTAGTTATGGTGATTTACTACTAAAAGATGTCGAGTTAACAGGTGGTATGAAAGGGTCTACCAAGCTCAGTTAGATTAAATCAGCTGTTTCTCCCCTTCAGTGACCTTAGAGAGAGTGGGACCAGATAATAGATTACAACATGATTTATCAAAAGAGAAATTAAATTTATAAAGGGTTACCCTCACCATTGGGTGTAATGTAACAAAGCTGTACCGCATGTTGCCTCTGTTCATCCTAGAACTATTCAAATGGATCTGTGATCCCATCAGTTTGGTTGGCCCCTCCAACCATGAAGACCACACACCATCTGTGCCTGCCCAATCCTGTACAATTCTTGTTCATGTCCTTCCACAGTTTCTCCAAAGTATATCCATCCAACCTACTGAAATCCTGAAACCACAAAGACACCAGTGAAACACTCAGACTGTCCACCTGTCAACTCTCCTCTTTGCCACAAACCAATCCATCATTTCTTCCTATCTTGCACTTTCCTGGTCATTTCTAAGAATATGCTGGATTCATTCATTAATTAAAACACTGATTAAGTGCTTTCTATGTGCCAGATATTGCTATAAATGCTAGAGATAAAAATATAAACAAGGAGACATTCCCTGCCGTCACAAATCTTATATTCTAAAGGAGGAAGACAATCCATACGGAGAAAATGAAGGGGACAGGGTGGCATAATTGGAGGCGTTATCCCAAGTGTGTGAGGTGGGAGGGGCTGATGGTGGGCAAGCTAAGACAAAAGCACACTTGAATGAAAGTGAAACTTTCTCTTCAAATAAGATTATTTAGTATGAATGAAAAAACATAAATAACTATTATCACTTCTACCGCCATGTTGCCCCTTATCACCACTCATCTTTTTTTTTTATTATACATAACATTCTATTAACTTACTTTTCTACTCTCAATACACTTCTTTCTATTGTCAAATTAAACTTCCTAATATATTTATTTGATTATGTTATTCCTCTACACAAAATTTTCAAATGGTTCCTTTTAACCCACTGCATAGAATATTAACTTCTCAGATTGGCACCCTGTACTCTTGTCACGCTACACTACCCATCCCCTTCAGAGTATATCACACTCTGGCCAAATTGGAATGTTAATTATCCATTGCTAAACTTGCAATCAGAAAGGCATGAGTTCAAATATGACCTCAGATACTTTCTAGCTAGTCCATGTAAGCTTTGTTTGCCTCAGTTTCCTCATCTGTAAAATAAAGATAATAATATCTACCTCTCAGGGTTGATGCCATGGTGATATTTGTAAAGTCTTTAGCAGAGTGCTTGCCACATAATAGGCACATTTTGTATGCTGTCTATCATTATCAAAGGATTCTAGGCTTTAGTTTCCTCATCTAAAAATGAAGGGAGAGGGGGTGCATTTAATGTCATTCAAGGTTTCTTCCAAATATAAATCTATGATTTTATGTGGTCCCAAGGACATTGTCCCTTAGTATCCCACATATCCCACTTTTTAAAAATTCTTTACCTATTCTTTCTACCTAGACTGCACAGAGGGCTATATAAGCATTTATTCAGAGATTGATCTAGATTATGAAGTCATAGTCTAATGGTACCAGTGGCAGAATGAAGAGAAAGTTGACATTGGGATCAGGAAGGCCTGGTTCAGATACCACCTACATTAATTTACTTCACTGCTCAGTGCCCAAGATGTTAACAACAGTAAACATAATAACTAACATTTATATAGTGCCCACTGTGTGCCAGTCATTATGCTGGGAACTTGACAATTATCTGATCCTTTGGGAGATAGATGCCATTATTATCACCATCTTATAGATGAGGAAACTGAGGGAAACAGGTTAATGACTTGCCCAGGGTCACACAGCTAGTAAGTGTCTGAGGCTAGATTGAAATTTAACTCTTCTTCGCTCCAAGCCAGATGCTTTGTCCACTGTCCCAACAAACAATTACAGACAGCTCTGTAATGCTACAGGTTGCTGAGAAGGTGCCAGCCTGCGTAGGAGTGATCTCATCTTGGAGTTCCTTATCCAGATCCTACCTTAAATACAGAAGATAATTCCTGCAGTAACTTACTCTCAGAGAGTACTTTTTGTATTGGAAGAATCTAGTTCACTTTCCATTGCCTTTGTATGTGTTGTCAGCAACAGAAATTGTCAAAGAAAAAGAATTTCATCATATGCTAACTGACCATTATCTCTCCCCTGTGATTATGAGAAGGACTTCGATGTGAAAATAAGCTGTGATTATTGCCAGAATTATCACTGGTAATGTTTTGATGACTTAGAAGAATCTGACAATAACTTACTGTTACACTATGGGTCTAATTGGTTAAATACATCATAATAATCTATTGTAGCAAGAAAAAAAATTCCCCATCATATAAAGATCATCTGAAAATGTCACCTTCTGAATTGATCTTCAATCTCTAGGGATAGCCAATTAGTGTGTGTGGATCCACTTCACTTACTGAACTAACTTTACTCTTGGGTTCCATAGCTTCCTCATGTGTCTTAGTTAATTTATAAAAGTCAATGCCTTGCTTACCAACCCTTCCCCTCCCCTTCACCACACCAGCAGTGTCCTCTATACTAGCAATTACCAATGAGTTCACTTGTCATGTCAGTTGTTCCTAAAGTGGTAACTTTATTCAAGGAGTGGAACTGTGGCCTACTGGCCAACCTTTGGGGACTTGTTATCATGGCTCTGTACTTGTATGTTTAGGGAAGGTCATTTTTGGTAAAATTTTCCAGGGTTTGCTCATCAACTCATGCTTAAGGGCTAATTTTTGACAATATGCTAATATTAGCAGTATTATTATCTATGTGTTCTGTTTAATAAAAATCATTCACTACAATGCCTCTGTCTACTGCAACTATAAAAACAGGTCTTTGTGAAATTCTTAATGCTTTTTGTTTGAGACTCAGTGTAGCCACCTGAGACCATCCTATAAACGGTAACTCCAAAGACACAAAATAAAACTCACTAATTTTCCAGACAAGGCTTCATTTCATAAGGACTTTCATTTCATAAGGACTTAAAAGCAGAAGTGAGGACTAGAACCACCCAGAACCCAGAGGAGGAATGATAATGACCCCAAGAATGGAACATGACTTTTCTATCTCCCCTTATTATCTCAGTTGTGACCCAGTCATGTCAGTTCTGCCTTCAAGACATCTCTCATAGACTATGCCTTGTCTCTTCTGCCTCTGCTGTGACTAAGTACAGGCCCTTATCACCTGGACCACTGCAGTAGGTTGCTGGTGGGTGTGCCTGCCTCAAGGCTCTCCCCACCTCATTCCATCCTGTCTACTTGGCTGTCAAAATGATCTTCCTAAAGCACGGGTCTAAATATGTGTCTGTCTGTCTGTCTGTCTGTCTGTCTCTCTCTCTCTCTCTCTCTCACACACACACACACACACACTATTCAGCATGCTCAGTAGTTCTCTGATACCTCTAAGAACAAATATAAAAGCAAGCCCTGGTTTAATTTTTAAGGCTCTTCATATACTGGCCTCTTCCTAGTATTCTTACTGTACTCCCCAAGTCCTTTAAAATCAAGTGACACTGGTTTCCTTGGTGTTTCTCATGCTCCAGCTCCAGACTCTGGGCATTTTCACTGGCTGTCTCTCATGCCTGGCATGCCCTCCTTCCTTATCTCTGCCTCCTGGATCCTCTGTCTTATTCCAGGTCTTAACTAAAACCTTACCTTCTCTAGGAGGCCTTTCTTATCCCCACTCAGTGCCGGTGCTTTACTTCCATGGGTTACTTGGAATGGATCCCATATATACAGATGTTTGCATGTTGTTTCTTGTATTGTATTAGATTACAAGCTCCTCAATGGTAGGGATTTTTTACTGTCCCTTTCTTTTTATCCCTAGTAATTAGTGTGGTACTTGGAATATTCACTAAGAACAAACAAATCCTTATTCACATTTTACTAATAAGAAACCATGGCTCAGAAAGGTTATTTAGACCATGATCACATATCTAGTAAGTGTCAGTCAGGATTCAAATGTAGGTATTCCTGACTTTAGAACTAATACATTGTAAAGAGAAGGGATGGTTATTTCCCTGCTTACGGATTTTATGTGTGTATGTATATGATACATATATATACACCCATATATATATATGTGTATGTATGTATGTATGTTTGTATGTATATGTGGAGGCAGCTAGGTGGTACAGTGGATAGAGTGCTGGGCCTGGAATCAGGAAAACTCGAGTTCAGATCTAGTCCCTGATACTTATTAGCTGTGACCACAGGCAAGTCACTTCACCTTCTTTGTTTCAATCCACTATAGAAAGAAATGTGAAATCACTCCAGTATCATTGCCAAGAAAACCCCATGGATAGCAGTGGTGTGCTGTGGCTCACAAAATCACGAAGAGTTACACAACAAAACAGTGACATGTGTATATGTGTATGTATGTAGATATATGCATATGTATGTGTAGGTACGTGCATATGTGTATACGTATGTATGTAGATATATGCATATGTATGTGTAGCTACGTGCATATGTGTATACGTATGTATGTAGATATATGCATATATGTGTGTATGTGTATATATGTATGTATGTTTGGTCATTTTTCAGTTAATCTGGCTCTGTGACCCCATTGCGTTTTTTTGGAGAAAGATTTTGGAATGGTTTCACATTTCCTTCTCTATCACATCTTACGAATGAGGTAATCAGGATTCATGTTCAGAGTCACATAACTAGTAAGTTTCAGAGACCAGATTTGAACTTAGAAAGGTGGAATCTTCCTGACTCTAGGCCTGGCACTTTATTTACTGTACAACCTAGATGTATAGTATTATGTATACATACATGCATGTATAGACATGTGTTTATATATACACATATAGATCAACATATATGTTAGTGTGGGTATACATATCTAAATTATTAGCAATTTGGGCTGGTTCATTTCAGATATTTGATTTGACCAAAAAAAAAAATCAGAGTTGATGACAACATCAGGATCATGAAAGTTCAAAGTTGGACAGAGTCTCAGAGGCCATCAAATGTAACCCTTACCTGAGGAAGAATGCCATCTATAATATGTCTGACAAGTGATCATTTTGAATAACTCTGATAGTTAAGATTTTTTTATATATTTACATCTATAAAACTCTATATAAGGAAGTATTTATTATAAAAAGTAGTCTACCACTTTTATTTGTAATAAAACTATGCAGCTGTCTTAAAAAATAACTCACTAATAATTGGAACTATTCAAAAGCAGAATGGACTGCCTTGGGAAGTAATAGTAATTTTTTTATAGAGCCATGATATGACTACTTGTCAAGTACATCACAGAGAGATCTCTTTTTTTTCATGTAGGAATTTAATAGGAGGGCCTCTGAGGTCCCTTCTCACTCTGATTTTTTGTGATACTGCCATAATATCTGGACATCTGAGTTTGTTTGTGTGCATATTGTACTAGAAAAGAGTCAATCCACGCTGAGAACAGTTAGGAATTAGGAAATCAAGTGTCGGGAATTTCTACTCTAGGCAGCTAATTTCTATTTCTGCTAGTTTCTCTAGAAACAGAGGTCTGGTCCTCAGTATTGTAATAACAACAAGTTATCAAACTTTTCCTGATCCTTAATCCCTTGGTCCAACCTTGGTTTTGTGGTTAGGGAGGTGGAGAGGAAATTGGGGCTCCAAAATCCACATGTAGATTTTCTGAATCACTTGCGTTTGAAAATAGATGCCATTTTATATTGGAAAGTAGAATTAAATGTCTAAGAAGATGATGAGAATGGCCTCTCTCCCCCTTTTTTCCCCACTTTCATTACCCTTACAGAGCAAACCATAAAAATGGCACTTTTGAGACTGGTCAGAAATGAATGGACTGTAATTTGCATCCAGCCCAGTTCATCGCATGAGCCATTTTTTAGAGCTTCCTCTCCTTGTCTACAAATCATTTCCTAACACTATGCCATCCTCCACAAAAACAAGAATACACACTATTACTTGAGTTCCATTTAATAGCCTATCAAGTCTTATTGGGTACAGCAGTGAGACATTTAATTTTAGGAGTTTGTATTAGCTGTGCATCTTTCCTCTGTCTAAACATGTCGCTACACTGGCTTTTCTTCTGCATATAAATGTCCTCCCTGGCCATTCTGAAGGATGTGCTTTACTGCACTGTTTCATTAAACTGCTGCGTTATCAGGTAATTGTTTAAACATAATGCCATAGCACTATCAAAAGGAAAGGTGAAGTAATGGCATTTGCAAATGTCAGGGATTATCTTAACACTTTTATTATAGTTTATAAAAAGTAGGTTCAGGGCATTTCATGGCAATTATTTCCACAGAAATTGGTTATTTAAATAAATTGCTAATTATCTGGATATGACAGTATTGAAAATGCTACTAATGAGTTGTTTGATAAGTGTAGCTTATGGTGGCCACCTACAGGTAGAAGATAGAAAGAACATATAGACTAATTAAGTGTAAAAACATGTGAATGCTGTATTTCAATTTTCATTAGATAGTCGTGAATGTGTAAGATATTTGGATAAGCATGCCATAACATGGACGTTAGACATTGTAGATTACATAAGTTACTCAGATTATATAAATTTCTTCTTCCAAAATAGATTAGATTCTGCTACAAGTATATATTTTGTCTTACCCTACATGGCCAACTTCTGATTTATCACAGCCACAGACTGCTGAAACTTCAGTTTAACTCCTACTAATATTTTTATTTTATACTAATGATATAGTTTTTTATTCATTTTGTACTTATTTTACAGCTCCCTTGATAAACTAAACCTATTGGAAATCTTCAATAGGATATACAGTTATCAAATTAATGTGACAGGATCACCAGATTTTAGAGTTGGGAGGGCCACAGAGACCATATAATTCAAACCTATAAACCATTACTACATAACTGATTTTACTAAAAATAGATCAATAAATCATAAAGTTTAGAGAGTTTTTGGTTTACTCTGTACAAGGCATAAAACCTTTCTACAGTATTCTTGACATAATCATGGAGACTTTACTCAAATATTTTCAGTGAAAAAGAACTAACTTGGAGTTTATGAAAGAAGCTCAATTTGTTATTATGCTTATAATTATTATTTTTAATAGTGACCAAAAACTTCCACAGATTTTTTTTTTGTCTTCTGAAGAATAAATCTGTTTCCTCATCTATATGGCAGTCATAAAGAGATGTGAGGACTGCTATTTTCTTTATTCTGAATATTTCTCAAGCTCAACACATTCAGTTCTGCAGCCTTTCTTGTATCATCATATTTACAGAACCATCCTGGTCTGACTAAGTAGCTAACCACCTACCATTAGTTGATTATTGTCCATTTAAAGTGCCCCGTACAGAATTGAACATCAATTTTTGTTGTTCAGTTGTGACCCCATTTGGGGTTGGAATAGCTTGCTATTTCCTTCTACAGCTCATTTTACAGGTGAGAAAACCAAGGCAAACAGGGTTAAGTGACTTGTCCAGGGTCACACAACTAGTAAGTGTCTAAGGCCATATTTGAACTTAGGAAGATGAATGAGTCTTCCAGACTCCAGGCCTGATACTCTATCCACTGCACCACCTAGCTCCTCAACTGAACATAATACTCAATATCTAGTGTAATCTTCAGAATACAGTGGAATAATTCCTGGAACTTGGGCACTTTTGTTATTGCTGACTGAGAAGGTAACGATGGGATTTGGTCTGCTCCATTGGAAGGAGTATCCACATTGATGAGCATACAGATCCGTCAAGATATTAAAGACTATGCAACATTTTGGGGTAGTAGAAAGGTATAGACCCCTTAGAAATTTTGATTTAGATGTGGGTAGATCTAATGTAAAATCTATCTAATGGGCAATGAATGGTCTATTAGAAGTAAACCGTATCAGTTTTGTTGTTTTCATTATGAATTTAAAAAGACATGAATAAGTCACAGTGAAATGGAAAGAAAAGTCTCCTAGGAAAGGGAAACACAGGAACTGGCATGATCAGTTTCATTAATGCATTTAAAGGCAACAAGAAAAAGCATGCTATGGGAAACCTTCTCATCACCTTATAGAGCTCACAGTGGACAAAAGTAATATACCACCAAAAAAATGACTGAGTTCAATGTGATAAGATATTGATATTATAGCAGAAGATGAAGAGAGAAAAATTCTATGAAAAGTTGGATGAAATGTTCCAAATAAAATCGAGATATGCTTTGCTCTTCAATAACTTCAGCATGAAAGTGGTCCCAGAACATGAGAGAAAAACTATGTTGGGAAACATAGGATTATGTTTTTAGGATCTAAAATCAAAGGCCTTTGAGCCTCTTCTTTGCATATCATTAGTACTTCAAGATGAGCTAGAAGGAGTTATACTTAATGAGCAAAGAATAACTTTATTAAAAACAAACCAAAAGCCCTATGTAGACTCTAACTTATAGGGAAAAAAACTGGTAATAGGGAGTTGTTTCAGTAGTTTTTCCACTTGTTCGAACAAAGTTCAATATCACATTAAGAGAAAAAGTATACATGTGAAAACATTGCATGCACTTATCACAGCACCAACCCAAACTGTTTAAATATACTCTAGACAGCTGCAGTGGATAGAGTGTTGGTCTTGGAGTCAGGAAACCTTACCTTCCTGAGTTCACATTTGGCCTCGCACACTTAATGCTGTAAGACACTTAAACCTGCATGCCTCAGTTTCTTCATTTGTAAAATGAGCTGGAGAAGGAAATGGCAAATCATCCCATTATCTTTGCCAAGAAAACCCCAAAAGGGGTTACAAAGAGTCAGACATGACCAAAAATAGCTGAACAATAGTCTCTGAGAAGTGAGATGAATAAAAGTAAAAGCTTTAACACCATTTCATAGAAAATATCAAATACAAAACACTTACCACCATAAGAAAGCCGAAATGACTGTGAAACTGACCCAAGTAACAAAAATTTATTCTTTTCACTGAACAGAGAGATAATGATGTTCCAGGGCAATAAAGATTTAGAGTACAAGTTCATTTGAAAAATATTATGGAAGAGGAAGAAGGATGACTAAACACTGAAAAAATATGTGAGGAGAAAATAAAACTGGGAAACATGAAATCACAGCTTTTGGTGTTTTTATAGTGATCTAGTCTCATCCGTGATGACAGTGCAGCAACCTTAGTAGGAATCTATTATCTCAGTACTGAAGTACTATGTGAGTAAGTTCTAAGAGTTTTAATAAAGATAAAATCAGGGAGAGGAGCTGGGCTTATTGAAGCAGAATTACAGAATCTTAACAACTGTAAAGAACCTCAGAAGTCATTCAGTCCCACATTTTCTTGAACAGGAATCTTTTCTACATCATCAGTAACAAGAAGTCATCAGTCTTTGCTCTAAGACCTTTTAGAAGGCTCACTCAAGGCAACTCATTTCAGTTTTGGATAAATTTAATTATTAGAATATTTTCCTCAGATCAAGCCAAAATCGAGAGCCTCTGTCCATTAATCTGAAGTGTACCCTGTGAGACAAACAAGACTGGTTTAATGTAATAGATCCAGAGCAATTCTGGACTGGGAGAAACATAATTTTAGAGGGGTTCAGAGATTGATTTTTCAAGCTCTCAAATACAAAAAGATTTTAAAAGTTTTGAAAAACTTCACATAATATAACTTTTATAGGGAGAAATAAAACAATGATATCACTTAAGAAAAGTGCTTTGCAAATATTAATGTCCTATGAAAATAAAATACTAGTTATTATTATCATTATTAATGTTATATTCAGATTATAGACTCATCCCCCCAAATCCCCATTATACTTAGTTGCAGACTTTACAAGGGTTTTAAGCCTCTTTTTATAGATTTTCCTTATTTACTCCCTTGTCACTCAAATTGTAGAATTTGCCGTTTAATGTGCCTTTAGTGTGGTTTTACAGAGATGGTTTAACAATTTACTTTGCTATCCATGGAAAAGTCATCCTAGGATAGTGATAATGAAAATAGACATTTGTATATGTTCATCATTTAAAGTTTATGAAATACCTTCCAAGCATCTCCTTTTACTCCCAGAACAACCCTGTTTAAGAGAGAAGTATTATCCTCCCCATTTTACAGAGGATGATACTGAGGCTCAGAGAGGTTACCCATAGCATCACAACTAGCAAATGTCAAAGAAAGGATTTGAATTCAGATTTCTTGATACCAAGTCAAACACTTTTGCTATACTCAAATGGAAAGCAGTAATAATACTGATAGATAGCTTGTATATAATGCTTTAAGTTTTACAAAACACTTTACAGCTATTATCTCATACAATCCTCATAGCAACTCTAGGAGGGAATGCTATAGTTAACCCCATTTTGCAGATAGTGACTTGCTCAGGATCACACAACTAGTAAGTTTCTGAAGCCACTTTCCTAACTCTAGGTCTAGCATTCTGTTATCCACAGAGAGTCCAATCCATTCATTTGCTAGGAAAGAAGTGTGACATTTATTTCACAGAATCAGATGAACTTGTAAAAAAGCTAAGTTCTATGTTCTGGATTTGTTCCTCTTAAACAACAGATCTACACTTTGGGCTACCACCCAGTAACACTTCTCTAGGTTAGTCTGACCTTCTAATTATGCTAACTAGAGATATAGACAACTGAGAAGATCAAAAATATATAATTCATTTTTTTGTTTTTCTATAGAAATTTAATTTAAAATAATTAAAGTCTCTATCTTGAATGAACACTAATCCTTATTTCAAAATATATGATATGCAATAGGGAGCAAATTACTAAGATGAATCAAGTATAATTTAATTATCATTGAATCTAAATTCTTATCTATCTCTTCCTCTTTAAAGTTTGGACTTCCTCTACCATTTTATCCACCCTGTATCTCAGCTATTATTTACAAGCCTGGCTTGTGTGTTGTTTTCTGGCCAACTCTACTGCTATTGTCTGAATATACAGTCCTTCAGTTCTTGGCTTGAAATCAGGTAGACCTGGCTTGAAATCCCATCTGTGACATTAACAGTGTGTCTATGAGTAAGCCACAATTTCCTCAGTTGTAAAGCAGGGTTTTAATACCTATAATAGCTACCTCCCAGGTTCAGTTGAAATAATGCAAGTAAAGTGTTATATGATTTAGTTATTATTAATGTAAATGCCTAATGATCCTCCCATTTTTACTGTTAGCATGTTCTTCTGCAATCAATTCTCCTAAGCAAAAGAAAAACTGCATCTGATTTCCCCAAGGAAAGGTCCACATAAACATTGAAATTCAGAGCCCTCTATCAATCTCTGATAGTATCTTTACAACATAGTAGGATGTTTTCTTTGTCATTTTCCCTTCTCCTAACATCAGAAGCATCTGGTAGTATCCTTTGAAAAAAAAAACAAACCTTACCCTGTTTACCCTGAACATTGTAGATCTTGTTTTAAAATTTAAAGTGTCTTAATCCGATATATAATATGGAGAAAATATGTTCTACCTCATAAACATATTTTTTAAAATTTACTTAAATTCAGGTCACCTACTGAATACAAAACAAATCACCCACAGGACAGTAGGCAAGAGCATCCTGCAGCAAGTTCTGAGCATGGAATTAATTATGCAAAGAACTCATGTTTACAGTGCCGTCAAAAATATATATAATCTGGTCACTATGTCAAGATGAGGGATAAGTGATGGACAGCCCACTTACTCCTTCTTATCTCAAGAGACATGAGAAGGGCCTCCAGTTCATCCGTACCACCAGTGTTGTGTTCATGGGAGAACTCGGACAAGAATGGCACAGGACTGGCCAGTACAATTGGGCTGCAGTTTGTATCCTTAGAGGTAATGTCCACGAATTGAGATCACAGATTTAATTTGTTTATATGTATTTATAGACATAGGGGTATTGGAGTGTGTATGTGTGTGTGTGAGTGTGTGTATACACATATGTGCATTTATACTATATAAATGTAGAAAACAAGGAGATTTTAACTGACAGATATGGAAGGGCAGAACAAATGCTTTAAGAATTTAAGGTAATTTTGTATGAGATCATTTTTAAAGATTTTCTCTTTATTTTTGGAGGAAAAGTAATATCTTGGAAAATGGAAGGGAAAAAAAAGTTTGTTCCATTTGTTTTTCCAATGCCATCTTCTAATCCCTATCCCAACCTCTAATCTTTATTATCTCAGTACATGGACACTGGAGTTGTGACTGGCATAAGTGACAGGATCACACAGCAAAAAAATGTGTCAGACAAGGGATTTTCTGACTTCAAGGTCAGCTATTTATATGCTGTTTATGTATGTTGTTTATGTATGAATAATGACATATTTATATATTTATATAGCACTTTAAAGTTGGCAAAGCACTTCACATGTTATCTTGTTAGAACCTTATGACAGTTCTGAGATGACTATATAATCTCCCTCTTTCAGATGAAGAAATAGGTTTAGCGAGGTTAAGTGATTTGCCTGTGGTCACACAGTTTTAAAGGTAGATAAAACTCAAAACCTCATCCTTCCTGGCTCCAAGTCCAGTGCATTTTCTACTCTAACTTCTTTTTCTTTCAGTTTTCTCCTCTGTAAAATGATGATAAGAATTGCACCTACATTCCAGAGTTGTTGTAAGGACCAACTGAAGTAACTGTAAAGTGCCTGGCACATCATATGTGCTACATAAATATTAGTTATTCATCTATTAGCTATTATTATCTCATGTAGCTTCTCAGGGTAGATGTAATTCTAGATAAACTTGGAACTTCAGTTTTTGTGGGGAAAGTAAACCAATTTTCTCACATGGACTCAGGCAGTGAGGTGCCATAGTAGAGGGCACGGTCTCCCACTGCATCCTGGACCATCTCCAGTCATCCTGATCAATATCTGGCCCCTGGACCCAGATGACTCTGGAGGAGAAAGTGAGGCTAGCGACTTTGCACAGCCCTCCCTCACTCAAATCAGAGTTAATTACAAGTCATGTCATCATCTCCCTTCATGAATGAAGGACAAAGCTCAACCTGAGAGAGTGAACACTGGATTGGAGGTCAAGAAGACCTATGTTCAAATCCTGCCTCAAAACACATAGTATCTGGGAACCCATACTCATCACTTAACTCTCTCTGGCTCAGTTTCCTGACCTGTAAAATGACAGTAAGAACAGCACCTATCTCACAGAGTTGTTTTCAGTAACAAATGAGATAACATGTGCTTTGCATACCTCAAGATGTAATACAAATGTTAGGTATTGTTATAATTATCTCATGCTTACTTTAATTAAAACTGAAAGCTATAACTGACGTGATGCACTTTGAAATCATAAAATGGGATCTAAATGGGAGCTGCTATTGTTATTATTATTTATGATAATCAGTATGTGAAAAGGCATCCTCAAAAGAGCCTTGATTCCAACATAGTCATCGGTATAATAGCTCCATCTCTTAAATTATTTGTTTGCTTTGTTAAAATATACATATATTACATGTAATTTGGGGCTCTCTTTAATATTGCATTCTGTTCACCTAAATCTTTGAAATTTCTAGTTTATTACCATTTATACTTTCTTCTCTGTAACATTAAATCTACAATAGAACAGTTATATATTCCACAGTTCACATTCTAATGAATTTATTATCCACTTAATTCATTGTTTTATAATTAATGTAAGCAAATTAAAACGACATTTTCCTTTTGTATACACAGTGAACACAAGTGAGGATTATAACCCAATTTCTGTTTTATTGCCAGCTATAGCTATTACCAGGGAGTTTATTGTGGACTTAGTTCTAGCAATTAATTGTACAATAGTAGCAGTCCTAAGAGTCAAATGATATGGCCAAAATAAATAGAACTAAAGCTCAATTATTCAGACTTCTAGTTACCCAAAATTGGCTTATGTTCTACATTAACTATTTTGTCCATGAAAAACTTCTTTTATATCTGAACATAATTTAGTCATGCAAGATAATAGTCTACCTCCCTTTCACCGTTACCGTTAGGTTTTAGATTTTGGTTTTTTTGTAAGAAAAACTGTGACCGTTCTTATGTTTTGTTTAGTATTTAGATCTTTTGATTCTTAGAGGACTGGCTTCTTAGAAGCATTGATATCTTTTCTGCAGATGCTTGCCTTGGAAATCTAGGAGACTGTTCCCATCCCAAACTTGAAACTGTTGGATAAGTGGTGTTAAATGAGAAAAAAGAATAAGAAAAGTATAGAGCTGTATTAGTAGTTCTTTTTCATTCCTTCATTCTAAGAGTATTTATTAACTTTGGGGGATATAAAGATAAAATGATAGTCCCAGCCTTGACATACCTCATATTCTTTCTGATTTAGATATTGACGTTAAATATTATCCATAGATAAAGTCTAAAAAGCCAAATCG